>WELA01003517.1:356027-444542 GCA_009602735.1 Mesotaenium endlicherianum
GGGGGGGGGGGGCTCAGAGCGAGTGCGCGTGTTACGCTATTCAGTGCTTCTGCGAAAGCAGCCTGGCTTGGCACGCGCGTGGATCTCGCTCCTATTGTTACAGTGCAAACCTGGCAATGGCGCGGTAGATGTACTGCACTGACCTAAGCAGCCGTGCATTCCGGAAGACGAGAGGAGGACAAGGAGGCGGACGGCGAAGCAGGGGACGCAAGCGAGATGGTTGAGAGAAAGCAGCCCTTGCTCTCTCGGAGGCTCACCTGAATGATACTCTCGTTGAGCCAGGCATAGATCTCGTTGGAGCCGGCAAAGTTGTACGCGCCTGTCGTCGTGGCAAGGCCCTGTGCGTTGCCAGAGGCAGGAGAGCGAGCAGAAGGCGAAGGAGGAGAGATGGAGAAGGCAGAAAGGACAAGACAAAAAGGAAGAGGAAGGAACGAGGAGCAGAGAGATGCAGCAGAGAAAGGGAAAGAAGAGAGGTCTCAGAAGAGGAGCGTGCTCTTTAAGCTCTCTGCACTGCTAGCCTGACAGACAGGTCTCCGTCCATAGGTGGGAAGACTGAATGCAACAAGATGCTGACGTTGCTGCTGCGCTGCTGCTACTGCCGCTGCTCGCGCAATTTATATGTCCAAGCTTGAGAAGAACCGCAATGGAAGCCATGCAATGCCCGACGCAAAACATTGCCACGCATGCATTTGCTCCTTTTCTCAAGACACCTGCTGCTGGAAGCCACCGGAGGTGTTTCACTATGGAACAGAACCTCAAGCCACGATGCCTGCGCTCGGGATAGTCGTGCGCATGAAGAAGGAGAAGAAGCAAAAGGAGAACATAATTCCTGGCCAGCAGCAGCAGAGCAAGAGGGTGGCAAGCAAGCATGAGAGAGGAGGGTGGACGCGGGAGGGGGAAGATGGAGTACCGGGGGGAGGAGGATCATGTGCGCAGTCGACACCTGGCACAGCAGTCGCGAAGCAACACAAACGTGCACACGGTCCATCAGGCGGAGCAAAGCTGCAGAGTGAGAGAGAGGGAAGGAGGGGATGAGCCCGCTGCACGGCCCCTGCCCAGCTGTCAGGGGAAGTCACACTGGCAGCTAGCTCTTGCTGGCCATCTGGCTATCTCCATGGCAAAGCGTCACCAGAGAGAGGGGCTGACTGCACACGCATTTGCCTCGATCGTCCCTGGCGTGCGCTGTTTGTGTAGCTAGTGTATGTTGGGGAGCAACAAACGTGGGACACCACTACATGTGCATGCATCTACTTACTGAATACTAAGAGCAAGTGCACATGTGTGCACAGGCATCAGACACTGATATTCCTGCCAAGCTTAAAAAACATATAAAAACAAGTACACACTGAATATGTGTTCACTTGAATGTATATGCATGCTTAGATCATCGATTGTGCGAAAGACCACCACATTCCCAGAAGGTTTTAATTTGGGAGGGGGAGGGGGGNGAGAGAGAGCTTCTCTGCTCCAGGGGAGATGCGCAGGGTGGACTCCAGGAGGGGCGTTGCAGAAGCTGACAGCCTCTCCTCTTTCGCCACCTCACACTACACGCTGCCAAGCTCCCCTTGCCACTCCTGTGCGTGGGCGCGCCGTGCGCAAGGCTGGGGTATCGAGCGCTGCCCTGCAGGCAACCCAAGAAGGCCAGCTGGCATTCCACCCACGTTGGCGGATTTGGTGGCAGCAACAAGTTGAAGCAAGCAGGAAGCTGGGCATGGAAGTAGGAACCTGCTCTCACTCTGCCCTGACAGCCGCAGGAGGGGGAGGGGAGGAGGGGGGGGGGGCGCGTGAGATGGCACCTTGATGATGTCCTTGTAGCGCTGCGACTTCTGCAGCTTCGCCACGGCGTCCAGGTCGTCGTAGTTGAGCGCCTCCAGGTCCGGCATCGCCTCGTCGTCGTCGTCGTCGCCCTCCCCTCCCCCGGCATCCCCATTCTCGTCCCCAGCGGGCTCCTGCTTCCCCCAGCCCCCTCCAGCTCAGCAACAGCAGCAGCAGCAGCAGCAGCAGCAGGAGGTGGAGCAACGGCAGGCGCGGCAAGAGCAGCAGCAGCGGCGGCAGCGGCAGCAGGAGGAGCATGAGCGAGAGAGACAGGAGGGTGCGAAACAAAATGTGAGGTCTCATGCGGGGGGGTCAATCTAGCCCCGCCAATGGTTCCCCCCTGCGGCTGACCCGTCTGACAGCTGCGCTCTGTCTCGCAGGTACAAGATTAGCTCGTCATACCAATGATTGGGTTCAAAATGCATTTGCCNGCTCGGGAAAACACACACGCGCATACACGCAGTGCACACACACCTGTGAGCACGAGGTCGTCGTCGAGCTGGCCTCCTTCTTCAACGCCCTCGTCTCTCATCAAGCTTGTCACGCCCATGGCCACCCGGCACTTGTGGTACGCCCTCACAAACGTGGAGCCCAGCTTGGCCGAGCCCCTGACCATGCTGCTCGTCAGCTTCTTCCGCGAACCGGCCGGGCCGAGGCGCGAGCCCGACGAGAGCATGCGCCGGTGGCCTCTACCTGGCGAGCCCTCCTCCTCCTCGCAGGGGCCCTCGCAGGGCTCCTCTGTGATGCACTCCTTCTCATCAACTGTGATCTCGGAGACACTGAATGCTGCCGGGAAGTCCACCTCCTTCTCCGCCTCACATTGGCTCTCGCCTTCAGCTGCTGCCAGCACCTTCTGGAGCTGCCCAGAAATCGCGGGCAGGTTCCTCTCTTTGTCGGGGCCCGCCGAGCGCGCGCTGCTCTCCGCCTCCTCGCGGGAGCTGGCTTCCGAGAGCGAGATTTCGCTGCAGACGGTGCTGAGGGCCTCGACGACGCTGTGGGGGACGCGGAAGGCGTGCCCGTGCTCGTGGTGGTGCTTATGGCCATGGCTGTCCGTGTCGGTGTCGGTGTTGCTGTTGTCGGGCGAGGAGGCGCCGCTTTCCGTCGCCTCCTTCCTCTTCTTCTGGGCCGCCTTCAGATTCCGCCTCTGGAAGGAGGGGAGGCCATGGCGCCGGTTCCTGCAACACACACACACACTCCCCCAAGAGCAGGTGTTGCGTTGAAGTAGAGTAAGCTTTCTTCTCGTGGAGTGTAAACTTTACAGTGCGCATGCAAACTGCGTTCGGGGAACCTGTTGGGGCAAGGTCCCTGAGGAACCTTATGTTTTGGAGGGACTGGCTAACTGCAACGAGGAGAAGGGGAGTTGAAAGCGTGGTTTTCTGATATGGAGGTGAGGAATCCTGGCAGATAATTGTGAGCAGACATGTGAGCTGGTTAACTGAGGAACTATGAAGCGCTCAAAAAGTGCTGATAATTGATAGCCCCTTAGTGAACAGGAAGACAAGTTTGAACGTGCTTGCCCCAAACCTTTTTCGTTCAAAAAAGATGGCTGATAGTTGGGCTCTGTGCTCGGCAAATGCTGTGAGGTGCACACCTTTGGTGATGATGATCGGCGCTCTGCTCAACTTTTGAAGAGGAGCGACCCGCGTGTACTGGAGGCTCGCTTGATTGCCTGCGGAACTGGTCCTCCTCGCCATGCTCAAAGGGAAGCCTGCACGCGTATGTGGCGAATGTACAGTAGAAGTTGCAAGTATGAGGCGCGGGCGCGACAGGGAGCATCACAAATACTGCATGTGATTATACCTCCCGAAGGGGACTTGGGGAGCTGAGTAGTTCTCCCGATAACTGACAGCTGTCTTGGTAGGCATGCAAGTTCTACACTGTGGCCTGATGCTTGCTCTTAGACCCGGATATGCATGATGGATTTGTCTTTCTTCTCATTCATGTTATGGGTGCCCTCCGTCAGTGCTTTATACACGTGGGCTGGGACTGATACTGCAGGCTTCGTCTCAAACTTCCAGAGGTAGCTGAAGCAGCACAGCAGATGGAAGAGTCACGTGGGGGTGGTAAACACCGAGTTGATGTCCTCTGCAGCATGATGCCGTGTTTTTTAACTGCTTGGAGCAGAAACATGAGAAAGCACATAGCTGCACTGCAACGAATTGGTCTCTAGAACTCTACTTGGTCGCTTTGTCATATAGTGGAGTTCGAATTATGTGGCAAGCAGTGGCTAGAGATCACTCCCACGAAAGCAAGTTTCGTACCATTGCATATATTGCAAACCCAAGACTGTACTGCGACAGGATGTCTGCACCTTAGACATCTACCGTCCTTATTTGCCATCATCACTCATGCCCCCAAATACGTCTGAAGCTCTCTATCACACTGTTGCAACCTGCCCATGAGCTGACAACAAGCAGACACAAGAAATGTGAAGCTAACTCTGAGAGGGGCCTCCACAGGAGGTAGTATTGGAGGCTTTTATACTCTACCTGACTGAGTATACATCCTCAGAAATAGCCTCTTATAAGCCCATGCTAGAAAATAAGATAGCAAGGTTGTTCGGAGTTCTACTCGTATACCCTCTGACGATGTCCGGCTAACACCAAGCTGGTTTTTGCCTTTACTTACTGTGCCTCATAGTTGGCACTATGAGCCTTTGGTCTGCCAGTAGCTGATCGCCAGGAGTCATGAAGCATGTAGCTCTCGCTGTCCTCCATGAGGTCGCCGGACCCTTGAGCTGCCTTGTCTAAAAACGGCGATGATCCAGCTTCATGTGATTCCTCGTCAACCTTGTCCTTATGCCTGGACATTCTAGTGTTTGGCAAATTAAACATCTCTACTCGCACCAAGGCAGCCCAGTTCAGAACGTGTACAGCGAGCCTGAGAACTGTACAGACCACATATATGTGTGTGTGATCCTTCTAAATGAGAGAAGCAAATCGAATTGTGGCAGAAATTTCTTCAATGCTTCAACTGTACGATTCTGACTTTCTTGCTTTGAGCTTGCACCACTCAGAACTGTCACTTTGACCTCTGGTCGTATAAAGATCATGAAGTAACGCGCATGCAGGAGGACCTGCTACCGTCTCAACTCTCAAGTATAGGACTCGGGCCGCGCTGTGCCCCGTGCTTTTGAGGCAAGTTTCTGGCGTATTGCAGACTACCGCTAACTTCAAAATAAGTATGTTTCTTCTGTTTGCATTCCCGCCCAGCAACAGGGCTAAGGGGGTGGATGTAACGTTGAATACGGTGAAGTTGCTGAAGTTTCAGTGGCCTCAAGCCACCTCAAGCAGCCTCGAGTGCGGAATCTTTTTATGCTCAATATCAACTACAGACGGGATAGTCCTGTTTGTTTCTGCTGCGTATAAACTGTTGTAGATCCGGAACACGTC
This sequence comes from Mesotaenium endlicherianum, assembly GCA_009602735.1. Lineage (NCBI taxonomy): Eukaryota > Viridiplantae > Streptophyta > Zygnematophyceae > Zygnematales > Mesotaeniaceae > Mesotaenium > Mesotaenium endlicherianum. The sequence continues at coordinate 361,235 of WELA01003517.1, forward strand.
AACAATGACTGACCATCTGGACCACTCTACCCTGCTCTACCAGCTCTCCCTGACTGACATTTCTGACTTTGCCTGGGGTAAATCCCGTAGGCTGACGCTCACTGACGCTGCCTGCAGGCTACGGTCAGGCTGCGGGCCCCCTGGCACTCCAGAAATCTGCTCTGGCCTCGTCACTGGTGTCTCGACTCTCAACTCATCGCTACTGCTTGCTACTGCTGGCTTCTGCTCTCTTTTTCCAACACGTGCAACAACGCACAAATACTATTGGTCCCGCCCAGTCCTGCCGGTGGCCAGGGCCCAGTAACCAGCCAGAAATAGCACACAACGGCATACCAAATACTGCTGAAACTGGCTGCAATTGGCTACAACAGCCAATAACACCGGCAGCATTTAGCTTGGACACTGATTTCCAGTTGATTCGATACCCCTACGTGACTGTGACCGTATTGGGCTGCAGAGTCAATATACCGTCGGTAGCCGTCGGTAGTACCCGGCAGAAAAATCAAAATTAGATGCTTTATCGTTATCTCGGGAATTCAGTGAGCCCCAAAGAGAAATCTAATGCACGGGGCTGTAGTGACGAGCACAAGTGAAAACGAGCACGGTGAATTGCTGTGGATACAGAGACGAAAAGAAATGAGGCGACAGGAAAAACTTTTTTGCCCGGTATCCTATAAAAATTGAGGAGCACGTCTGTTACAATTTAGCTTGCGAAATCGAAGGAAATCAACAGCACAATAATTGTCTTGTCTTCTCAAAACCTGAGTTGCATGACATCGACTACATTTGACATTGCACTTCGAAAGTTTCATATGTAGTCAGGTTTGTGTCGTTGCCCACTTGCCAGTCATATTTGTGAGCTCTCAGCGTTCTTCGAAATCTCGACTCCATAATTGAATAATAGTTGAATAAATTTCAATAACTAAGCTGATACAAACTTTTCTAACTTGTATTTAGGCAGTCGCATGTCTTTCTCGTTTCGTTTACTGTGTTCACCACATGACTGACGACTCGTGCCTAGCTGCCGTCGAACTAGCAAAAGCTGCAAGGGCTTGTGGCATCTAGCTTCGTCTGCTTTTTGGTGAATTTAAACGCCATATAAAACCCAGTATTACAAATGGTCGCAAAAGGCCGGTAGCCTAAAAAACTGCTCACAAGTCGCACTGTAGCAGCCGGCTGCTGGTACTTTGTCGTCATGGGCGTGGGATGACGTCTTACTTGTCGAGCACAGAGTGCGCAAACATTTGAACTGTCAACAAATGGCAGCTTCTAAGTGCTAGGTTCCCACTAAAAGAGAGTCGCCACTCGTGACACGACACTTCCAATGAAGTAAAGACAAAATGCGGAATAAGCTTCCCCCGGTTCCAAGGGCAGAACTCAGGATATCGCAGACTACTACCGGTTTGACGTCGCGGCACGCGTAACGCAAGGTACCGAATGTCAGCGTTGACTTCCCGACCAAAATGTTGATGTTTGCAAGTCAGCGTTGAAAGTCTGAGTTCACTGTGACTGCAACGGGTCAAAAGCGGCATTCAGTGATGGGTGAGGTCTTGACAACCAAATCAGTAGCGAAACTGACCCCACTAGGACCTGCAAAAGGTCTACGCTAGCAGCTGCCGCAGTTAAGTGATCTCATCCTCGTTCGAAGTGATTCAAAAGGTCTGAGGAACCTTCCCAGCAATCCTTGAAACCAAATGGTCATGGTTTGCTGCAATTAATCTTACTTATTCAAAAGATGTTTCATTTAAATGTAAAAGATCAAAATTAGTTGGACGCCTGTAAATTAGGGTGCGATCTCCACCCTTATGAGAAATGCATCTAACTCTTGTATACCCCTTGTCTCATCATCATAGTGTGCCATAGTTGCGCACTACCTTAAGGCACAAGAAAGAGACAAACTTGAGGATTTGAGCTTCTTCTTTAGAAACTTATGGACTTTTTCTACCAGCATACAAGCATGTATTAGCATACACACATCATCAGAGGATTGAATAGCAAAAGCGTTCTCATTCAGACAATTGTGATATAGCTCAAATACATTCGACTGACTTAGGTGCAAAACATTGGAAGCTGTTCCCTATATGACCCACGGATATTAAAATCAATAATTATGCCAATACTTAACCAAATCGAGCAAACTCAACGGTACCAGGCGCACATTGTTGTACATAATAACGAACCAAAAGTACACTACATGACTTACAAGTAGAAACCTGACTGTAAAGTCTACTGTCCAAAATAAAAGACCACGAGATTCTAGCCTGCTATGTACCTATTGACCACCTGGTGGACCACGGCGCAAGGTGCGTCATTTCGCAGGCACCCCGTTAATTGGGATCTCGGATCTACGTATAACAACCATACTATGTGGTTGGTTGATTGAAGTCCTAACTATTCAGTCAACTGACGACGGCTCCGCTTACTCAAGAATACCACACTGATAGGATCCCGATTCACCGTATCCCAGTCAACCTCCTGAATTTTATACTAGAAATTCGTAATAATTATCTAATTCAATATTATTAACCTTAGCGTACTGAGTCTAATAATATTATGCATACAGAAGATAATTGAATGGGCTTACTACATCCAACATATCAATCTACTTATATTATATTACAATATTGAAATTAATCAACTTACCAATAGGCGATTAACAATTAAAAGAAGATCGTTGTATCAACAAGTAATATTTATGGTGTTTTCTAATTACTTAGTAATCAGCAAAAAAAACCACAACTAGCATTACAATACTCACACGTCAAATGCAAGTGAACGAGTATCAATTATGCAATCTGTGATTTCATACATAAGCAAGGTTAGAAGACAGTTCTTATCAATGGCTTCTCACCCTGAATCCAGATCTCTCTCAGTAAGCGGTACAAGAGAATTGGCCTGAACTCGAGGACATGACCTAACCGATGTACATGGAATGAGTTTACTGTTCAACGGCAAGTGCAATGGCACCGCCTACCCCGGAGTTAACCACGTCTGTAGTGAAACAGATAGATAAAGTACTTACTGAAAAATAATAACTTCTCTATTCAAGACAAGGATCTTTGAACACAAGTGGTAGCTTCTTGAAAGAGAGATGGCTTCTCGAAAGTTGATATAGTTTTGGAATTTGGCAAGTACAAGAGTGATTCTAGAATGCCTTTCTATTTTCTAGCTCTTGTATATATACTTGCTACATTAGTTACTTCTAGGAAGATGCATGTTGATGTGTTGGCACCCAACACGTCCCAAAACTTGCCACCTCTTTCTAGAATAATGTACACATGTCTTTTTGACCTAAAAATGGCACATTTGACTTTTGCCATGTGGAGTTCTTGTAGGTCCTTCCTCTAACTTTGAAAATGCCTTAGAAGGTTCAAAGGACATGAACCAAGTCACTAGAGTATCTATTCACACAATACTACTCCAAATATATTCAAAAGCATTAAAATAAAAGCAAACTAACATATTATAACTCAAATCACTACATCACTCCCCCGACAGAAAAAGCGATGTCTGGGCGCGTCAAGTGAGGTCTTACACATGTGGAGCAGACTAGTCAACAGCTTCAAGTCAGGTGCCACACATGTAAAGAGGATTAGTCAAAGGCGCCAAGTCAGGTGCTACATATGTAAGGTAGACTAGGCAAGGTTGTGGGTGGTGTGACCTGATTGGCTAGCCTACTCCTTGATGATAAGGAAAATAGTACTAGTTGGCCCAGAATCTGCCACAAATTCAAAAACTCATAAAGTCCATAGATTTGCTCCAAATCTGAAAAATTTAAAGTCGAACAAAGCGCGTTGGAGACAACTACCACGTCACCAAATTTGAGAGCATTCCAATTTCTGGAGTGTCGTTGAGAGCACAGAGTGTAAGCACTCCTCCAAATCTGTGCAGAAACTTCTGAAAATCATAAGTCCTTCCATGCTTCTTCAAATTTTGCAAAGTTAGTCTTTAAATAGACGCAGTAAGGTCTTCTACTATAGTCCTGATTTTCAGAGCATTCCAAGTAAGAAAGGGCACAATGTCAGAAGGCATATTCTGCCCACATAGTGCCAGCAGCCTGACCCCCTTGTGTTCAAAGATTCTCTCTGACCACAGCTCCAAATTGAGCAAACTTGGACTCTAAAGAACCACCTACTCATAGACTATAGCAAAGATAATTTTCAAAATTTATTATGTAGAGACCTATCACCAGTAGTAGTTTTAGTTTTCTGTCCAAAAATTGCGAGAAGAGAAGAGTGGCTAATGTCAATTTTTCCTCTTTCTGGTTCTTGCAGGCTGCCTCCAAGGGGTCCTCTGCTGCTTCTTGATGGTGGCAAACTGCCTCGCTAAAGTCTTTGGGCTTCTAGTAGAGAAAATTGGGGTTGGTCTAAGATGGGGGTTGACGGCATGGAAGCGTCTCAACTTTCTCTGAACTTTGTCAAGGTAGTGCGCTATCTCAAAATCTGGATATCCTTTCCACTTGATCAAGTATTGCTGTTGTCTCCTGAAACTTCTCATAGCCACTATGTCTTCCACTTCGTAGTCCAAATGATCATCCACTATTTTTGGAGATGGTGGGGGTGTCACTCGTCCTGGGAATTTGTTGTCCGGTTGCACATATGGCTTGAAGAGGGAAGCGTGGAATACGGGGTCAATGTGCATAGTTTGGGGAAGTTCTAGCTTGAAAGCAACGGGGTTGACTTGCTGGATAATCTTGAAGGGTCCCAAGTACTTGGGAGAGAACTTGCTGCCGGCAAGCCTGTTGTTCAGGGAAATGTTCTTGGATGACAGTACCATTGTGTCGCCCACTTTGTACGCAATTTCTCTTCTAGACCTGTTTGCCACTCTTGCTTGAGCATCTTGCGCGTGTTGTAGAGCTTTCTTGGCTGCTTCAAGGGCTGCTTCTAATGTCTCCAAAAAATCTGCCGCTGGAGGTACTTCATCATGGCCAGCCGTGAGGCTCAGTGGCGTGGTCGGATGGAAGCCATAATTGAAGAAGATTTGGGACTCTTGGGTAGAGGCCTGCGTCGTGTTGTTGTAGGTAAAATCCAAGGGGGTCAAGTACATGTCCCAGCCTTGCTCCAGAGTAGACACGTAGGCCTTTAGAGAGGTCTTTAGGGTACGATTCATACGCTCCATTTGCCCATCTGATTGCGGGTGGTAGGCAGTGGACATATCCAGCGATGTACCCAAGTTCTTGAAGAGATATTTCCAGAAATGGCTTGTGAATCTCGGGTCACAATCAGACACTATTGTTGATGGCAGGCCATGTCATCAAAATATGTTGTCAAAGATGAGTCTTGCTAACCGGGGTGCTGTAACCTTGGTCGTTGTTGGGATAAAATGAGCCATCTTTGTAAGTCTATCCACCACTGTTAATATTGCATTATGGTCGCGTGGTGTCACTGGCAAGTCCACAATGAGGTTCTATCCACCACTGTTAATATTGCATTATGGTCGCGTGGTGTCACTGGCAAGTCCACAATGAGGTCCATGGAGATGTCTGTCCATTGTCTCTCGGGGATTGGTAGTGGTTGAAGAAGTCCTCCCGCCTTTTGTGATGATGGCTTGATTCTTTGGCATGTGTCGCAGCTCCTGCAATACTCCTTGACTTGCTTAGACATTCCTGGCCAGCAATAAGTCCTTGCGAGCACGCCCGTGGTCTTTAATATTCCAAAGTGTTCTCCAAGTGGGTTGTTGTGTGCTTCTCGAAGTAACAAGAGTCGTAGCTCTTGATTATTAGGCACGCATCGCTGTCCCATATTTTGTCTCACCCAATAATTCTTGCTTCTTGCTTCTTGTGTGGGTCAAGGGCTGCCTTGCCATTTGTGTAATAAGGGTCCATGTCATAGGCGGCAGAAACTCGAGCTTCCAGATTTGTACTCAGGGCTGTCATCACTGCATTTACTTGCAGCCTTGAGAGGGGGTCCGCCGGATTTGTCTTGCCGGGCTGAAACTGAAACGTGATGTTGGATTCTTGCAAGTATCCACTCCATCTTGCTTGTCTTCTTGAGAGATACGGCTGAGTCTGGAGGTGCTCCAACGCTTCGTGGTCCGTCGTGACCAGCACCTTGCGTCGTTCAACGTAGCACCGCCAAACCTTCAAGGCATGTATAATCGCCAACGCCTCTTGCTCCGTGGTTGTATACTTTTGCTCGGCTGGAATTAGCTTCATTGACTCGTAGGCAATGGGTTGCAATCCCTTGCCCTGGTCTTGGAGCAGGATTGCTCCTATTGCATAGGAAAATGCATCGGTGACGACGTGGAAGGGCCAATCTGGGTTTGGACTTGGGACTGTCAGCACCGGGGATGTCGTCAATCTTTGCTTCAGTTGTTGGAATGCTTCCTCCTCTTTCTTGGTCCAAACATATGGCTTGTCTTTCTTGAGTAGATTCGTGAGGGGGGCTGCTATGTGCAAGAAGCTCTGGATGAATGTCCTTTACCAATTGGCAAATCCCAAGAACGATTGGAGTTCTTTCTTGGTCGTGAGGGTTGGCCATTCCTCCACCATCGTGGTCTTCTTGGGGTCCATCTTGATGCCATCAGCAGTCACGTAGAGACCTAGGAACTCCACTTCTTCTTTGGCAAACTCGCATTTTGACTCCTTTGCAAATAGCTTGTTTTGCTTCAATACTTCGAAGACTTCTTTCAAGTGCTTTGCATGCTCTTCAAGGGTCTTGCTGTAAATAAGGATGTCGTCGATGAATACCACCACAAATATGTCCAACATGGGTTGAAATATGGTGTTCACCATAGTCATGAAAGTTGCTGGCGCGTTGGTGAGTCCAAATGGCAGGACCATAAACTCAAAATGTCCACATCTTGTCCTGAATGCCGTCTTCTCTATGTCAGGTTCGGCGATGCGAATCTGGTGGTAGCCGCTTCTCAAGTCCACCTTCGTGAAGCACTTGGCTCCAATCGGCCGGTCCATGAGCTCATCCATGCGCGGCAGCGGGTATCGATTACTGATGGTGATCTTGTTGAGGGCGCGATAGTCCACACACATCCTCAAGGTACCATCCTTCTTCTTGACAAATAGCACCGGGGCTCCAAATGGCGACTTGCTAGGTCAAATGAAGCCATGCTCCAGTAGCTCCTTGATTTGCTTCTTGACTTTGTCTAGCTCCGTGTACGACATCTTGAACGTAGGCCGAGTGATGAGCTTGCTTCCGGGCTCCAATTCTATCTTGTGGTCTACAAATTTTTTGGGGAGTAGCCCCTTGGACAGTTCCGAGGAGAGTACTTCTTTGTAGTCCTCCAAGACTTCTTGTATCTCCTTGCAAATGGGGCTGCCTTCTTGACTCTTAATGTCTTTCTTGATGTCTTTTGGCGTGATCAAGGCCAAAAGAGGCTCGTGTCCCTTCCTCACAAGTCTTGAGTTGGAGAGCGGACAATGGTATCTTGTGTGCCGGCTTCTTGATGTCTTGGGTCTGGATATTCTGGATTGCGCGCAAAATACAGATTCTTGACGTGATGTCGTTCTTGATCTTGATAGTACCGTCCCTCCAATCACCTTGAAGGTTGTGCTTGGTCAACCAAGGCGTCCCTAGGATGACGTCATACTTGCCCAATTACATGGGGGAGAACATTACTCTATCCTTGAAGGACTTGACAAGGGGTACGTCTTCTTGGAAGGGGTAGTATAGAAGAATCCGTCGGGCCTCATAATCTCCTCGTCGTGGTCAAGATTTTGCATAGTGATACCATGCTTGGTGGCAAAATCTGCAACGAAAAAGTTGCCTTGAGCTCCCCTATCCACCAAGATGTGGACCTTCTCTCCTTCAAGGTAACCTCTCAAACTCATTGGGGCTGGAACGTCGTCTTCAACGGGGGTCTCCACCTCACTTGGCATGTTGCCCTCTCGTGAAGTGGGTCTTGGGGTGGTAGGCTCCTGGCCTACCGGCGCTGTCCATTTTTTGACAACTTTTTGGGGCATGAGAGTGCACGATGGCCCTTTTCCTTGCAATAAAAGCATAGTCCAGCCGTCATGAGAGCTTCTTTTTCAACCGGGGAGAGTCTTGCTTTCACTCCTTGCTGGTTTCTTGCATCATAAGTGTCATTGGAGGGTCTTCCACTCTTCCGGGCAGCTGCGGGGTCCCTTTCAATAACTCTAATTTCCATGGGTGTGGGTCCAAATTCGGATGTGAAAGGGGCTGGGTACACCCGCGTCGTTGGTGCCCGTGGACATGAAGGCAAGGAGTGCTTGAAATCCAAGATATCCACCTTTTGAGCCACTTCAATAATCTTTGAGAAGTTCGTCAGGTCGCGTAATTGCACTTCCTTTGCCACCTTGGGCTTGAGGCCAAAGATGTAGCGATCAATCTTCTCCTCGAGAGACATGTTGGGGATCTCAAGAGTGAGGCGTGAAATCTGGATGTATACTCTTGAACGGACGTCGCTTGCTTGAGATGGTGGAGTTTTCCTTGGGCAATCTTCTCCGCTTTGATGGGCATGAATTGCTTCTTGAGGGCCTCGCGAAAATCTGCCCATCTTGCATATCATGGTGGGGGCTCTGGGCCGAGCACGGGGTGCACCATAGCTTGATATACAGCCGCTTGATAGTTACGCCACCATGATGTTGCTGCTCCTCCAAGTAAGGTAACGGCAAAGGGAACGTAGTCCTCCTCGGGTACTTCAAGGAATATGAGGTATGTCTCCACTTGGTAAAGCCATAAATTCAGGTTGGCTCCTTTCTCGGAGTTGAAAGTGTTGGGTTTGCCGGGCTTGATGAGTTTCCTTGCTCTCGTAGGCTCTTGTAGAGGCGCTTGAGCCGTAACTGGATTTGGAGCGTTGCTTGCAATAGGGGCAACTATGGCAGCCATAGCTTCTCTTGACGCTTGCACGGTTGCTTCATAGGTGGCCTAGCCCACGTGGTTGTGGACGGTCATTAAGAAGGCTGCCCACCCATTTGCGGGAATTCCTTGTGGTGGGGTCAACTTTGCTATAGCGGCTGCCACGGGATTTGACGGTGCTCCTCCTCGTGGTGCTTCTTGTTGTTGCAAATTTTCTTGAGTGGGCTCTCCCATTGGCGCTGGAGGAGGGTCTCTTGGAGATGAAGTGCTTCCTTCGAAAGCTTGCTGTCGGTCTTGAGGATTGGCCATCTTCTTGTGCTACCAAAGTGCCTAGCTCCGATACCACTGTAGTGAAATAGATAGATAAAGTACTTGGTAAAATATAATACTTTATCTATTCAAAACAAGGATCTTTGAACACAAGTGGTAGCTTCTTGAAATAGAGATGGCTTCTTGAAAGTTGATATAGTTCTGGAATTTGGCAAGTACAAGAGTGATTCTAGAATGCCTTTCTATTTTCTATCTCTTGTTTATGTACTTGCTACATTAGTAATTTCTAGGAAGGTGCATGTTGACGTGTTGGCACCCAACACATCCCAAAACTTGCCACCTCTTTCTAGAATAATGTACATGTCCTTTTGACCTAAAATTGGCACATTTGACTTTTGCCACATGGAGTTCTTCTAGGTCCTTCCTCTAACTTCGAAAATGCCTTAGAAGGTTCAAAGAACATGAACCAAGTCACTAGAGTATCTATTTACACTTGAATCCACACAATACTACTCCAAATATACTCAAAAGCATTAAAATGAAAGCAAACTAATATAGTATAACTCAAATCACTACAACGCCGGTAGGACCTCGGCTCACCAAACCCATAGCCATCTCCCATCATCCCGAATCGTCATCCACCCCAAGGGTGTCAACTGGCCACTCATCTAGCATATCGCTCTTAGATGCATAACTAGGCAGTTCACTGATACCGAATACGGCAGTCAGCTGGCTGGCAAAGAATATGTCAGCAAGCTGACCAATACTGGACTTCAGCGTACTGCTCTTGGCTAAGTCATTATACTGACTTTTACTAAAAAGTCGAGCAGACTTACTACTAACTAAAGTTCAGCACACTGAACTTAATTAATGATTATATTTGAAAGAATATTACACCATCAATAATATTGATTGATTACAAGTATGTACGCTTGACCTCCATCAACAAATTCACCAAACTACACTAAAGTGCATTAGACAACCTACTGACTTTTTTCGACGGAGTAAGTTTACTTGCATTAAATCCATATACATTCATTTACATGAACTCGCACATGTGAGCATATTGACATATTACTTATTTAGTGACATATTTATGTGTACAATTCATTGAATAAATTTTAAAGTGATTCATTACATCTCAATAGTAGATACGGCGTTTGACTTATCGGTTGCTGCCCTCACGCCTTTGCATACGGTCCCTTTGTTACATCGACGTCGTAGTATGCTCCTGACGCGCTCATCTTGGCCCTTTGAGTCTCTAGCTCTGCAAGTTTTGCACTCAATGCATCATACTCTCGGTTACCCTTGCAGTAACCAGAGTTGTTCCTTTCCCCTTTTTGTCATACTCTGCCTCTTGCGTGGCAGAATTGGCCCATGGAGGCTTACATAGGAGGCTTCAATTGCGGGTTCCTTGACCAATAGTCATCCTCTGAATGGCCCTTCTTGCTGCAATGCACACAAACTTGTGCTTTGCTACCAGCCAATATCTTGGCTGTCAAAGAATGTGTCAGCAAGCTGACATGAGTTGACTTCAGCCTGCTGCCCCCGGCTGAGTCATTAAATTGATTATTTAATAAAGTCTAGCAGACTCAATATTAACTACAGTCCAGCAGGTTGAACTCATTTAACTATAATATTTAGATGAATATTACATCAACCAATGTACTGATTTATTACAATCCTTCCAACTTAACATGTTGTCGCCTCGACAACACTAACACTAGTAACAGCGTGCTGTCCCTTTTGTCCCCAGCCTACTGCCATTAGGAGGGAGATGTCCCTGAGGCCCTATACTCAGGGGAGCCAGACCTCCTCCTGTCTTGGGGTCTCCTGAAGCTTGGGGGATCCGCGTAGGGGCCTCGCGGAGAACGCAGTAACTGGACTGTTTCCTCCTGCACAATTTGAAACTGAAAGGAGGCAGCCTTCTCCTGGGCAGCCCGCAAACTGACAGGTGCATATACCGGCATTCCAGAAGGATGTTGCATGACATGAGCCAAGGGCACATGCCCTCTCTACGAGGAAGATGCTGGCAGGCCTTTGGCTATCTCCCTAGCAGCCCTCCTGTCTGCCGTGTTTGACTAGGTCTCCGTGCCTGCAGATGGGCTCTGTCCTCTGGCAGCTCCCAGCGAAGTGATGTCCTCCTCTTCAGCGAGCTGTTGCAAGGCCATCCAAGTCTTCTCCCTTACAGGGGATGTGGTAGGTGTCAGGACCACAGCAGGGCTAGTGTCCTCCTCCTCGCCTTCCTCTTCTTCCTCTGCTTCCTCTGACCCCTCCTCCTCTTCTTCCCCTGGTTCCTCTGAGATCGCTGGGGTTTCCTCTGTCAGCTGCTCTAGCTCTTCCCGAGAAAAAGAATATTCCACTGACCTTCCCCATTTGGGTGCGGGTGGAGGCTGTTGAGTGCGGATCGCATGCAGGTCCTTTTCTCCTTGCTTGCTTGCCCATTTGGCATAAGCATGCTTCCCTTTAGATAATGACTCACGGGCCCTGCTCTTGTCCTCCTGCGTTTCTTGGCTCATGCAGTCTCTTACTCCATCCAGTCTTGGGTCCCAAGCGGCAATATGAGGAGGCAACACTATGTTTTCCTGTAGGTCCGTTAGGAAGTCTTCCTCCCTTGCCTCGTCATTTTGCTGGTCCCTCATGTTGATGGTCATCCACCGCCATTCGGTGGGCTTTTGGAAAAAGGCAGGGTCTGTCCTTTCAGAGTGCAAGGGTACCAGTGCCCTGCGAAGTCTAGCTGACTGGTTTCTCTGGCCAAGAACTCCCAGCTTCTCCTCTCCACCTCATTATACATGGCCTTGAACCGGTTATGGGGTGTAGAGTCCTTAAAGCTGTCCGCGTCCCAGGGGATCAGCATGATGACCCTATCCTTTCCCCGGATACCTGGGATCAATACAACTCCTGTCTTATTTGCTTAGGCCATTGCCTTGGCCTCTCTGACTGTATACCCTACCATCCTGGCATAATCGTGGTAGAGGAGTAGCCCAGTGCTGACCTCAATTTACTTGTCAAACTATTCGGATGTCTCCCCTTCCCTCTGCAGGATGTCCTGCTGTGCCTCACTGCGACTTCTCTGGGCATACTTGAAGGCCTCCTTCAGTAGATCAAAGCCCTTGCCCAGTACTGTGTGGCGGTAGCTGCCGATTCTCCTTTGTTCTTCTTCTTCAACCTGCTGCTTCCGCCTCTCCTCGGCTTGCCTCTCCTCTTCCGCCCTCTTGGCCTCCTCTGCAGCCTTTTTGTCCAATTCTTCCTGCCTCAGCCTGGCCTGTTCCTCCTCTTCCTTCTTCTTCTGTGCCTCCAGCTGTTGTTGGAGTCGTTGCGATTCTCGAGCGAAGATGGAGGATGATTCGATGTCGCCACGGAATTCTAAGTATTCTGCATGCGCCTCTTCCGCTCTTCTCTTCCTCTTAAGTTCCGACTTCCGGGTCATCCTGCTCAATCATAAACACAATGCAGTTAATGAAGTCATGATACTTTGCCGCTACTGAGTGCCCGTGGTGAAGAAGAACGTGATAGGGAGAGTCCCTAGTGTGTAGTACCTTGTGTGAGTGAGTATAAGAGAGAATTGAGTTAGAGAGAAAAAGTGAGTATGAGCGCAAGTTGAGTGTGTAGAATGGTTATGAATTTTGCCTGGTTGATCTCGAAACGGAACACATTCCCTCCAACTTAATCGTAATTTTGAAGGTGGGCTGCCTGTCAAAACTGTCACTATCTGTCACATTCCCCTCCGACTTATATGAAGACAGGACCTCCTGTCATTTGTCCATGTCCACTGAATGACAGTTAGGGAGGGGTGCCAGCCGCCCGAAGGTGGAACCGTTTCAACGCCCCTTTGGCATTGGTCAGCTGGTCTTTAAATTCCCAAGTGTCTCCAGAGGCATCGTAACCCTTCCATCTGACCAGGTACTTCATGACATATTTAGATGATCGACGGACAGAGCGGGCGTCTAAATGTCCTCCACCTCATATTCCTCAGGTTCACCATCCCGGACAGCGGGGACCGGTCCCGGTTGGACAGGTAACCGACCTGTGAACAGTGTGTCACCTTTGATGTATGGTTCCAGGAAGGAGACATTAAAGACCGGGTGATCCTTATATTCTGCTGACGTGTTCAGTTTGTAAGCATTTTGACCGACACGGCGCACCACCGAATATGGACCCACCCAGATAGGACCAAGCTTTTTCTTGACCACACCAGGTAGGTACAGGTGCTGAGAATGCAATTTGACCAAATTGCCCTTAGAAAATGTCAGTTCTTGACGGTGCTGACTAGTATATTTTTGTTGGTCTGCCTGGGCTTTGTGCAGGTTCTGTTGGACTTCTGACAGGGTGTCAGCAAACTCCTGGGTTAACTGGAGGGAGATCGAATTGTCAATCCCTTCAGGGTGAGTTAAAGATTCCCCTAGTACATTTGAAGGAGACTTAGGGACTCTACCCAGGCTCAGTTCAAAAGGAGTCTTGCCCGTTGACGCGTGCACCGCACTGTTGACCGCAATTTAGATTTGAGGTAACAGGTCATCCCAATTATCTTGATTTTGGTTAATGTAGGCTCTCGGTACCTCTTGCAGAACTCGTTTATTTCTTTCAGTTTGCCCATCAGTCTGAGGGTGGTTTGTTGTGCTGAGCAGCAGTTTGACTCCCATTAACCCCATTGAAGCTCTCGAGAACTTAGAGGTAAATTTTGAGTCTTTGTCTGAGATGATATTAGAGGGTAGCCCATGTTGGCATACGACATGGTTGTAGAACTGTCTCGCTGTTTCGAGTGCAGTTTTGGGGATCAAAATGACCATTTTTGTCAATTTATCCACTACTACCAGTATCGAATCATGCCCATTGGCTAATCTTGGTAGTGTTACCACCCAATCCATGGATATTGTTTCCCAACGGCCACCAGGGATGGGCAGCGGTTGTAAGATGCCCCCCGATGGCGTGTGCCTAGACTTATTCCTTTGAATCTGGTCACAGGACATAATGTATTTTAAGACCTTCCGAGGTAATCCCTCCCAATGATAATGTTTTGCCAGCTTGCCAACAGTTTTGGCCTGCCTCAAATGCCCACCCAGTAAACTGTCATGTGCTTGACTCAGTAAAAGGGACCTTATTTCCAAGTTATTAGGAATGACCAGCTTCAGCCTGCCTGAAGTGGTTTTAGTCACCCACACCCCTCCCTTAAGCCTATACCCGAGTGCAGTAGCAGGACACACACCATCAGTGGGGCTGGGCTCAAATGTTGGGTCAGAAAGGTAGGCTTTCTTAAATTGTTCAAGGAAGGACTTTTTCACCTTTAGTGAAGTGAGTGCACAAAGAACTTTATCTACAGCATGCTGACTAAAGTTCCTTTCTTGTTAGTCAGGTCTTCTAGAGAGTGTATCTGCAGGATTCAACTTTCCTGGTTTGTAGTCGATCTGGACTTGAAACTGCTCCACCATCTGGCTCCAACGGTTCTCCCTCCTGGACAGCTTGGACTTCTTTTGAAAGTGAGTCAGAGCTAGATGACCCGTAATCATCTTAAAAGCTTTACCATGTAAGTATGCTCTCCACTGTTTGAGCACATGAATGATAGCTAGCAGCTCTTTATAGTGCACTGAGTACTTAATCTCCGCTGGATTAAATTTCATAGACTCGTACATCACAGGATGCCAGTCCTGCCGTTCCTTACCATCCTTTGTGGTTTTGTCAGCAGGCTGCAACAAAATAGCACCAATGGCAAAGTCAGAGACATCAGTGACTACCTGCACCGATTTGCTGGGGTCATACACAGCTAGCACCGGGGCAGAACAAAGAGCATCTTTAAGGGTCTGGAAGGCAGCCTGCTGCTCTTCCCCCCACACATACCCTATGTCTTTCATAGTAAGGTCAGTTAGTTTACTGGCCTTTGTAGAATAATTCTCAATAAATCTCCTATAGTAGTTAGCCAACCCGAGGAAGGATCTAACTTCAGAGACAAACTGTGGTACTGGCCAGTGCCTTATGGTCTGGACTTTCTTAGGATCCATGCTGATCCCTTCTTTATTGACAACGTGGCCTAAGAAGTCAATACTTTCCTTAAAGAAATCACACTTGCTCATTTAAGCATATAAGTGATTTCTTCTCAGAGTGTCCATGACTGTCTTTAAGTGTTCAGCGTGCTGAGCTTCATCTTTAGAGAAAATTAAAATATCATCCAGGAAAATTTGCACAAAGTTATCCAAATAAGGCCTGAAAATGTCATTCATAGCACCCATGAAGGTCGCAGGAGCATTAGTCAGTCCAAATGGCATCACGTTGAATTCATAGTGTCCATAACGTGTGCGGAAGGCAGTCTTGTGTTCATCCCCCTCAGCAATTCTGATTTGATGATAACCACTCTTGAGATCTATCTTACTGAACACCTTAGCACCAGACAAGGTATCAAGCAAGTCCTCGATTCTGGGTAAAGCATACTGTTCTTTACTGTAATTCTGTTCAGAGCTCTGTAATCCACACACATCCGCTTGCTGCCATCCTTTTTCTTAACAAATAGGATGGGTGATTTACTGGGGGAAATCTAACCATTTTCCTCAAACTCTGCAATCTGTGTTTTTAACTCTTCGCTCTCCACATAGGACAAGCCATAAGTGCGTTGCCAGGGTGGCTGACTCCCATGTAATAAGTCAATCCTGTGATACACTTCCCTCTTAGGAGGTAGTCTCGGAGGCATATTAAAAATATCAGTGTATTGAGCAACAACTTTTGCAGCAGTAGGGTGCGCCGGAGGACTTACCTTTTTCTCAACCACTTCTTTAGGTTGAAGGGGTACTTCTCTTAGCAGCAAACAGCACATTCTGTCTTCCCTCTGGTTCCAGCTTTCGATGAACTCTATTGCATTCAGCAATTTGCAGCCTCTACTTTTCCTTCATTTGCCATCTATACAGGACAACAGGAAGAGCACTGGTGGGTGCCAAGTTAATCTGCCCATCAGTGGCTCCTCTCAGTTTAACCGTACCTCTGCTCCAACACACTTCAGCTTGATGTTTATTAAGCCAGGACCTGCCTAGCACGAAGTCATAAAAACCAGTATTGAGTACCTCAAATGTAAGCGTTTCAATTAGAACTGCAGTGCCAGAACCTAACTGGACCTCCATAGGCTTGATTATGATTCCTCCGGGTATACTTGAGGCATCTCCAAATATTTTTCTATTCCCTTGGGTGACAGTAGGCTGCCTTAGCCGCTTAACTAAGTCCTTATGGATGAAAGTATATGACGCCCCTCCGTCAACAAATGCCCTCACCTTCCTACCTGCAATCATGCAATGCAGTAGGATAGGGGGGACTGTCTTTTCCTGACTTTCGCATTTTTCTCCTGACTTAACAAAGAAATGTTGGACATCAGGTGGAACAAGATCATCCAGAATGTGCACTCTCTGGAGATCTATATTGCTGATGGTCTCCTTTATCTGGTTGTCAGGCATGCATAGTGAATCCAGTTGAGCAAGACCCATAATCCCTGCTACGAGGGCAGCTAGTGACGACTCACTATCTCTAGCTTCCTCACAGTCAGTAGACTGGATTACTGACTGTTGCTGTCTTTTAAAGGCTCGTCTTTTCTCTCGACCTTGGGAAGGTGCTTGTCTGGACACTGCTCTCTGAAGTGACCTGCCTGCTGGCAATAGAAGCAAATCGGTTTTGCTGAGGCTGGTCTCGGCTTAGTCCTACCACCACCTCTTCTATAGCCGCCTCGAGAGAAACCACCTCTCTCTCTAGACTGCATAGCATTATACTCATACCCATATTCATCACCCTGATCATCCTCAGCCTGGTCTCCTTCAATTGCATTGTAGGAATCGTGGGGCTTTTTGACGACCTTGGACACCAAAGCATTACTTTGGCGCTTGTGATTGAATTGATGCTGATCTTTGGCATCAGCATCCTGGATCAAGTCAGTCAGTTTCTCATACTTCTTTTCAGCAAAATGACCAGAGACTTTGGATTTCAACCCAAACCTGAAGTATGCTATCCTATACCGCTCTGGCAAGTCTGGCTGCTTTGTCAGGTTTTCTTGGAACTTTTGAGCAAACTCAGCAACTGAAGTGGTCTTCTTCAGTGTCAGGGAGATCATCGCATAGATAGCTTTCTGCTGCTCATTGATCACATCAAACTTCTCATGCAGTTTCTTGACAATCTCTACCCAAGTAGGGTCACCGAGTTGTTGAGCCTTACACTCTCCTTTCCAGTACAACCACCAGTCTGCTGCACTGCCTTTCAGTAGAGCACCAGTGTGCCTGACCTTCTCGTGATCTTGCAGTTTTGGGTAGTTCTCCAGCCACTGCTCAACATCAGCAAGAAACTTGATCAGGTATTACTTTTTGTTCCCCTCCGGATCATAATCCTGGAGAGGTTTCGGCTTGGGCTTACTAGGCCCTCTGCCACTACCACCCGTGGTTTGAGATCCCAGTTGGTCTCGGTCTCGCAGTAGAGACATTATGATTCTTTTGTCCTCCTATTGGGACTGGTACATGCTCGCCATTTGCGATTGCATTTGCACGAACAATGCTCCCAGATCCACATTCTGAGGTGGGAGTCTAGCAAATGCAGCAGTAGCAACGGCATCAACTCGCTGAGTAGTGTCCTCAACAGTCCCTCTCGCTCCTGCAGCAGTAATTCCTGCCGCATTCAGCCGGTCACAAATTTGACCTAGGGGCACATTGAGTTGTACAGCAGGAGGTGGGTTCAGAACATTGGCCCTTGATGCCATAAGTTCTTCGACAGTGCGCTCGTCCGCGGGCTGTCCTTCCCTCCTTTCTGTATCTTTAGCAGCTTTGCTAATCGTTCAACTTCTAATCTGGCTCTTTCCTCCTCAACCTGCTGTGCTGCGACTGCAGCAATAGCGGCTGTCTCATCTGCAGCCTCTTTAGCTGCAGTATCTGCCACTGCTTCAGAATAGGTACGGGTTCCCGCTACATCGCTTTCAGCCTGATTTTTGACATTCTCGTTATCCTGTCTCTATGTCTCGGGAGTTGCTAATTTGAGACCTTGTCCTTACCGTGCAAAGAAGACTGTGATAACAGCTCCGATACCATTGAAATGAAATCGACTTGCCAAATAGACAACTAACAATTAATAAAGATCTTTATATCAGCAAGTAATCTTTATGGTTATTTTCGTTAATTGAATTAAGAGCAAAGGACCACTCACTAGCAGTGAATAATACTTGTAAGTCAAATGCAAGCAAACTAGCATCAATAATGCAATCAGTAAACTCACACATAAGCAAGGCTAGGAGACAGTGCATATCAATGGCTTCTCGCCTTGGATTCAGATGTCTCTCAGTAAGCTGTACAAGAGAGTTGGCCTCGTTTCCGAATGTCGAACTCGAGAGCAATGCCTAGCATATGTACATGGAATGAGTTTACTGTTCAACGGCCAGTGCGATGGCACCGCCTACCCGGGAGTTAACTACGTTGGTAGGACCTCGGTTAACCAAATCCACCGCCATCTCCCATCATCCCGAATCGCCATCCATCCTAAGGATGTCATCTGGCCATTCATCTAGCACACCACACTTAGGTGCATATCTAGGCGGTTCGCTGCTACCGAGTACGGAAGTTAGCTAGCTGTCGAAGAATGTGTCAGCAAGCTGACCTGAGTTGACTTCAGCCTGCTGCCCCCGGCTGAATCATTAAACTGACTATTTAATAAAGTCCAGCAGACTCAATGTTAAGTAAAGTTCAGCAGGGTGAACTTATTTAATTATAATGTTTAGATGAATATTATATCAACCAATATATTGATTCATTACACAATTCAAGGTTCATGGATTCCTGCTTCCAGAGAAAGATCTTCCAGTCTGGATGTATCTATATCATTGTTTTGATCGTACGACGTGCAAAATGCGCATTCCGATGCACTTCGATGCTCTAATCTTCTGGAATTTAAGCTTTATACAATTTGAAAATTGACGCAAGCAATGAGTAGGGTTGAGCTGGTCGCCCCCAAGCATCCATGGTCTTCAAAGAACCAGCCAATGTTCGCATGACTATTTCGATCGTTGCGCCTCCACTAGCAGAAATTCCAACATGCGATATCTCGGCCACATCTTTGACTCTCCGTAATTTAACAGACGGATCGATGAATAGACCTTACAGCCTTCTGCTAACAGACTCAGCACTTCTGTAAGAGACGGTGCTCTGTTCATAGACTTCTAGTTGTCTTAATGCGGCATACAAACTGTTAATCAATTCATTTGTATCCATTTTGGTAGCACGAGCAATTCTCTTAAAATTGCGTGTCGACAGAGCCGCTAGCTTGGTTTTTTGCAACCTATTTTGAACTTTCACGTCCCTAACACTTTTTTTCTCCTCAAATACCAATTTCAAAGTGATATTTTTAACCTTCCTAAATTGGCCATAACGCAGTAAGCGTCACTAGAAAAATACTAAATCATATTTGTGAATGCAATAGACTGCGTGCATGAAGCATCGTATTGGTTTTTTTTGTAAAAATCCGCCCAACAGATTTTATCAAATCTTTTGTAAGTGAGAGAATTGTAGCTGGTCCCACAGCTGAAGCATTTCAACGACAAATTTACTTCAAAATTTCATGCTTGTCCTCGCTAGTCATCTCAACTTGTGACCAGCAATCACTGACTCTCACCCAAACGTTTTGCATTCTGCCCAATTCTGGTGGAAAAAACAGCTTGCCATCTATGGCGTCTTGCAATCGGTCGTCTGCCGACATTTTCTCATCCCACGGGTTTTTTAAAGAAACTTCCACAAGTACCACAAGATTTTAAAAAAATGTAATCACTCCTTCATCGTATAAAAGTTGAATTTTGCTTGCTCCCTTCTCAAGTTCAGCTTGTGCGTACTTTTCAGGTCCCTATTTCCAATTTTCCTGGGATTTTTTGGTCACTTGAGAACCAATTTAACCAAGTTCTTGGAAGTAAGACAGAAGCTTCCACTTTTTAGCAGGCTCTTTGTCTGAGTTGATAGGTTCACAATTGACAATAACTCTAGGTCGCAAAAATCACGTACGAACAATTGATAAAGAAAACGAAGTTGATAAAAAAAAAGTCTACACGGGCTTTCCCTTGACTTTCAAAAGTACAAGCTTACAAAATTCCGAATGCTACAACAAACCTAGTCTAGCGCGACTGAGCTTCTTGCTCTTAGCCGTGCTTGCCAGATCTTCACTGCAAGCTGGAATATCTCACTCCTTCACTGAGAGTTTTTCTTACTCAATCTACTTTTAATCTGACTCCTGAAAACTTGGAAAATAATACAGAACCTGCTCTTTGCACGCTTGTGGTGTCCGTCCCAATTTTGCACTAATTCTAGTCTGCAAGTTTTATCATTTTAGGGAGGATGGCCTTCCTAGAATGTAACTTCTAACGTCCAAAGCGTAGCAGAATGGAAGAAGAAATCTTCAAGCGTCAGGGGATGTGTGCCTTCTTAGGCTCCTTGTGGCCTTGGGAAGTCCTTCTCCTTTGCACCTTCTTCTTCCTTCCCCTCCTTTTTTCTCCATCTCCTTCCTTCGCTTGTCTAGAAAATGAAAGCAAAAAATGAGGGTGAAGTGCGCATAACTTATTCTTTACTCAAGCACCTGCATGCATTAACCTCAAAGTTAGCGTTTAAGTTTGACTTATTTCAAATTAAGGTCAAGTGCGCTTTGTGAAACTGGGACTATGCAAGTAATGGTTGGCACATAATAGCAGCCACTGGGACAATGCATTGCCATGATTGGCTATGGAGTACAAGATCAATAAGCAGGGCTTGTCGGCCTCGCACTCTCCATACTTCCTACTCTATGGACAACAATCAATCTTGCCACTCGCTGCCAGGTTCGTTGCGGACAACGTCTTCACCTCAACATCCCAAATACATGGAGTGGCTCAATTATGTGACGTGCTCAGCTCGTTGAGCGCCTGGTGCCCATGGCTTTGGACAATCTCTGCGCATCGTGAGGTACGCCATAATCCAAGGAGGGCCTATCGTCCTCAGGTGCTACAAGTTTTTGTAGGTGATTTTGCCTTCCTACTACGCCAGATAAGCACCCTCAATACCAGCAGCTTACCTGTTCTCCTACGGGTCAAGCGCGTTTTGGCATGAGAAGTATGCTAGAGCTGGAAGGTGTGGACGATTGCCTGCACAACTTGGATCTGCAGTTGCGTTCCCTAGGTGCTCGGCCGGCCAAGGACTGGACATGCACACAGTCCCGGACGCAAGGGTAAGATGCTGCCTTGCGACAATTGCAACTTTGGCTTCCACATCAACTGTCTGGATTCATCGCTGATAGAGGTGTCCCTAGGTTAATAATTTTGCACCAATTGTTCCACACTAGGACTCGGCAGCATCAGCAACCCACTAGCCATGGTTGAAAGTTGGAGGGTAAAATAGAAATATATGAATATTTGCCTCTACATTTGGCCATGAAGTTACATGAGTTGTAGACGTCATTGCGGCAAAGCCTACTGATCCGACCCACATTGCTCAATACTGCTGATGCACACTTGACCTCTTGATAAATGACAGCTGTCATGAATTATTAGCTTGTGCTTGCTATAACTACGCACCTCTACAAGTATGTGAAAGTTACCTTAAAATCACCAATTGCATTTTCATTTTCAAGATAATTGGATACGCATATATTTTTGAAGCTTAGAAAAACGTTGAACATCAAGCCAGCTTCTCAACACGATTGGAATAAGAATGTTTGAGACTTTGACCCTATTTTTTGTCATTTGGCCACATGTATTGCGGATGTCATTGCAACAAAATTTGATGACAAAAATTGCTTTGCTGAAGACTAGGTATAGTGTGGGCCCAATATTGGTTCCAGAACCAAATTGAACACCACCACTAGCCAATTTTCTACGCCCCTATTTCTGAAGTTATATAAATCAGAATTAAATGATTCAAGTATGCCTACATCCGTATGGACCCAAAGAGTACGGCAAAAATGAGTTTGTTGCAATCGGACACGTTCGCAGGAAGATACGCCATTTTGCCTGCCAAGAAATAGGTGAATTTCAATCAAATTTAGTCACTTTTGTTGCGGACTCGACCTTTTAACGCACGACAAGTTACATGCAAGAGTATGCTAAATCTTATGGTCAAAAATCTTACATAGACCAACACATGCTAGGCATATCTTCAAATGAAGATTTGTAAGGAAGGAAGCCTCCAATAACTATTTTTGACGTGCTCATAAAATTTGAGCTTATTTTGTAGAATATACCTATGGTAACCTATACTAGAAGTATTTTTCCGATTGTGGATTATTAAATACGAGGTATGGGGGAATTGCTAAGGTAGGACCTTTAGGAGGGCCGTGGTTCATCGTGGAGCCATGGGCGACCGCAAGAGATTGCACTGAGGGTTTAAAGTACCTTATATTAAATTACAAATATCTCAAGAAGTAACCAACCAAATGATTGCATTGTAAGACTTGCTCAAATGTTTACACATGTGTAACTTGCAGGGATATAAAAGAATAATTAAATTATATGAGAATGGCAATGCAATTGGGTGCTTTAGGTTGACTTAGTCCTAATTTTCACATACTAAAAACTTGACCTCCACACACTTAAATGTCGACATGGTTGTGGTGTTCACAAGCTAATAAACTATCCCAATGGTCCTCAAATGTCCATACGCACCTTTTGAAATGAATTGATTCCAATTGTAAGAGCCTGGTGACTACTTTCTACCAATGAAGAGGACTGTTGGTTGTCCAAAAGGTTTTCTTTGATCTCATATATTTCGATAGGTTGAAAATGTGAAAATCGATAATAAAGAATATCAAGAACGTCTCACGTGAAATATTAAGATAGGAAACGTACAATGGATTCACTTCTTTGTACAATCCAATCCAAATGGGGTCAATTCCTATAGCTTCTCGTGTGGATCCAAGTTGAATCGCTTTGTGACTTGAACATTTTCAAGGTGGACGTTAAGCCAATGAAGGGTGGGGGCAAATTTGCCAGTGATTTACTCTTAAATTTTTCAGGCCTTCAACAACCCTTTCAACATGACCAAACTGCCTCTCAAGTCCACCTTCTGATTGACCCAATTCTAACATACTGGCAAGACAAGCAACTTTGGCCCAATGCATCACGCACACAACTTCCACATCAGTCTACTACAATCACCAAATATGTGGAATGAATTGACTTACTTATAAGCGATCAACCATTCACAAAATTTCTTCATATGAGCAAGTAATCTTTATGGTACTTTCTAGTTAACTTATGAAATTGTAAAAGACCACACAACTATCATAAGCGATACAAGTTTAATGCAAACAACGAGCACCAATCATGCAAGCAGTTAATTTATACATAAAAAGGTTAGTAAGCAGTTCGTGTATCGGCTTGCAGTCTTGAATTCAAATATTCTCTTAGTAATGTGTACATATAATTGGCCTCGTTTTCGAATGCCAAAATCGAAGGCAACACCTAGCATATGCACATTGAATGAGTCGACTGTTCAACGGCAAGTGCGATGGCACCGCCTACCCGAGGGTTTAATCACGTTGGTGGGACCTCGGCTAACCAAATCCACAGCCATCTCCCATTGTCCCAAATCGCCATCTGCCTAGGGCGTCATCTGGCCATTCATCTAGCATATCATACTGAGATGCATTACTAGGCGGTTTAGTAATTCCATTTAGGGGGTCAGCTGGCTATCAAAGGATGTGCCAGCGTATTGACTTGAGTTGACTTCAGCCTGCTACTATCGGCTGAGTCATTATACTGATTAAAACTAGATTCTATTATATAGAATATAAATCAAAATTCTGCCGAGTGAATTTGATAAACTATTACAATCGACTGCACAATTATGTCTAGCAATTTACTGATTTATTATCATTCCTCTAACTTAAATTTTTGTCACCTCGACAATACCTTAATACATATTTCTATGTTCTCGAAGCTCTATCTCCAGAAAAAGTAAAGCTACACCTTGACCTACATCGTCTATCAGGTGGCCTTCTGAACAACTCAAATTCAAGCAGAGTAGGACCTCTAGGTGATTGCAGCAAAATGACATCCCTCTCTTGTACAATTTACAGACTAACAGGTACAAAAATGGGGGCCTTGGAAGGGTGTTGCATGACATTGGCCAGTGGCACATTGCCTTGGGTAAATGGACTTGCTGGTGCCCTTCTGACTACCAATTACTGGCAGCTCTCCTGTTGGCCCTGTCAGATTGAGACTCATCCCCCACTGCTAAGGTTTCCCTGCTGCTGCTTCCCAGGTAAGTTATGTCCTTCTCCTGAGCTGTTGCTTTCTCGTCTGCCTCCTGTAATTGCCTCTGGAACTGTAGAGCCTTTTCGGCAACAGAATGTCCAGCTTGCTGCAGTGTAGTAGGTCTTGCAGGAGGTTAGAACCTAGCAAGGCTAGACTTTGTCCCTTAAGTTTAGATTTCCAGGGTGCAATGTGAGGTGGCAGGATGACGTTGCCATTTCACTTGGAGTGAAAGTCATCTGCCCTGGTCTTGTCATTCTTGTGTTCCTTAATGATAATGGTCATCTAGCGCCAGTTCGTAGGCTGCTGGAAGAAAGCAAGGTCCCTTCTCTTCAGCTGGCAGGGATACCAATGGGGCTGCAAATAGCAGGTGGCTAGTCAACCTGGCCAAGAACTCCTAAGTTCTCTTCTCTATCTCATTATACGGGGACCGGAACCTATTTCTTGGTCGCACGTGCTTAAATCTATCAGATTACATGCAAATTATCCTGATGAGTCTGTGGGATCCCACTATTCCTATGTAACGATTTGAGCTTTTTTGGTGTATTTGGGACGTTTTCCTGATAACCTAAAAAACGTTATACTATTTATCAATATTTTATTTGATAAATTATTGTATCTTGTTGAATTAATCGACACACGCATGTGCCAACTAATTCTTGGTCGATTGGCGAAACGACCTGATTGCTATTGCAAAAAGCATCGTAAAGTATTTTGATTATTTTGCAAAAGTACGACATAATTAATCATGAAGCTACTTTGATTAATTGTGAAGGAAGAACTTAGTTACTTATTGATTAATTAATTTATTATGACTTTCATTATTTAACCCAAAAGAGAACACCTTTGAAGTGGCCACCTATCGGATTTGACCACGCGACCTTTCAGCCGAACAAGTTATCCCCCTTCGACTGTTTCCGTTGAACATGAGCCAGTACCCTAGATGGTGACTTGAAGCACTCCAGTGCCTCACGTTGTGCAAGTATATATACTTGCAAGAGTCATTGTGAGTGCAACTCTCACAAGCACAGATTTTATGCTACTTCCTTTTTGCTTTCTCCAGGATTGTTACTTATTCAAAATTATCGTTATTTTCTTTCCACTAAGTTTTAAATTATCCTTGAATACCGAGGAAAAGATTCTCAAGGAAGCAGAAACGTTCAGAAACGTTACCTCCTGGCACTGGAACTGTTGGGTCTTCAATATGGTTGGCCAGTACTTTGGCCTCTCTGGCACTATATCCCACCATTCCGACATAGTCCTCATACAGGACGAGACCAGTATGGGTCTCAATATACATGTCCAGGGCTTCTTGCCCCTGTCTATGTAGAATCTTCTGTTGGTCTGTCTTCTTAATCTTTTGAGCAACCATAAATGTCTCCCTCAAGCTCTCGTCCACCACTGTGTACCAACAGCTCTTGTGCAGCCTTTGCCATTCCTTTTTTGCCTTCTGCTACCTCTTCATTTTAACAACCCTGTCCTCCGCAGCCTTTCAAAGTTTTTCCTCCTCACCTTTTCTGTCCTCCTCATCTTTTTTGAGTCTTTTCTCTCCAGCACTTCTAAGCCTCTTCTCCTCTACCTGTTTTTTTTGAGCCTCTCGTTGTTGTTGCAAACAATCTGCCTTGCGCCCAGAAATTGTAGTCGCCTCTATGTCTCAATTATATTTTGCTGTAGACTCCCTTTGCCTGCTCTGCTTTCAACTTCTTGATTTCGTCATTTTGCTTGGTCATCCTGCTCATACACGCCACAACTTAACTTAGTGTGGTCATAGAGTACCTTAGAATTGGATCAAGGAGTCAGAGCATGCAAGAAGGTCACCGATTGTTTAGCAAATAGGTAATCGTGCAACCATAGAAATCTGGATATACCTTGTATGAGTAGAAAGATGGGCAAGCAAGAACGTTTCAGTGAGTGAGTGAATGTGTGAGTAGTTGAGTGTGGGTAGTGCTCTATGTAAGATGCAAATTCGGACCCCAAGAAGCTGTCATCCTCCCTCCAACTTAACTTAAGTTGGACTACACGTCACAAATTGTCACGTAACTGTCACTTTCTGTCACTTTCCCCTCCAACGTAAATGGAGAAAGGACCTCCTGTCACCTTCCCATGTCAACTGAAATTACAATTAAGGTGGTGTATTCGCTTCTCGGAGCTAAAAGCGTTTCAACGCGCCCTTTGTGTTGGCCAAATGGTCCTTAAATTCCAAAGTGTCCCCAGATGCATCATTACCCTTCCATTTGACAAGGTACATCGTGACATGTTTAGATGATCGACGGATGAAGTGTGCTTCTAAAATCTGATCAACTTCATACTCCTCAAAATCACCATCCAAGACCACAGGGACTGGTCCCGGTTGGACAAGTATCCGACTGGTGAACCTTGTATCACCCTTAATGTAAGGTTCCAAGAAAGAAACATTAATTATTGGGTGGCCCTTGTATTCCGCTGACATGTTTACTTTGTATGCATTCTGACCGACTCGACGTACCACCAAATGTGGACCAACCCAGACAGGTTAAAGCTTTTTCTTGACCACCACCAGGACCTTATTTTGTCAGTTTGTTCACTAGTACCAGAATAGAATCATGCCCATTGGCAATTCCCAGTAGTGTTACCACCCAGTCCATTGAGCTGGTTTCCAACCTTTCAGCTAGAATAGGTAATGGCTGCAATAACCCTCCAGGTGGTGTGTGTCTAGGCTTATTCTTCTGACACTGATCACAGGCCTACCGAGGCAAACCTTCCCAATGGTAGTGTTTTGCCAAATCTGCCAACTGTTTTGGCCTGCCTCAAATGCCCACCCAATAGATCGTCATGAGCCTGACTCAGCAGCAAAGACCTTATTTCCAACTTATGTGAGTTATTTGGAATGACCAACTTCAACCTGCTTAAAGAGATTCCATTCATCCGGATCCCTCCCGTTTGCCTGTACTTGAGTGCTGTAGCAGGACACACAACATCAGTTGGACTGGACTTAAATATTGGGTCAGAAAAGTAGGCTTTTCTAAGTTGTTCAAGGAAGGAATTTTTCACCTTAAGTGAAGTGAGTGTACAAATGGTTTAATCCACAAAATGGTGATCAAAGTTCCTTTCTTGCAAGTCAGGTCTTCTAGAGAGAGCATCAGCAAGATTCAACTTCTCTGGTTTGTAGTCCATCTGGACCTGGAACTGCTCCAGCATCTGGTTCCAGCGGTTCTCCCTCCTAGATAGCTTGGGCTTTTTCTAAAAGTGCGTCAAAGCTAGATAATCTGTAAATACCGTAAACGCTTTCCCATGTAAGTAGGCTCTCCCTGTTTGAGAACATGGATAATAGCTAGCAACTCTTTATCATGCACAAAATAGTTAATCGCAGCTGGATTGAACTTCATATACTCATACCGCACGGGATGCCACTCCTGCTTCATCAAGCCATTCTTTGTGGTCTTGTCTGCAGGCTGCAACAAAATAGCACCCATGGCAAAGTCAGAAGCGTCAGTAACCATCCGCACAGGCTTGCTGGGGTCATACACAACGAGATTTGGGGAAGAGCACAGAGCATCTTTAAGGGTTTAGAAGGTAACTTCCTGCTCTTCCCTCCACACATACTCTATGTCCTTCTTAGTAAGGTCAGTCAATTTTTTGGTCTTAGGTATAATGATTCTCAATAAATTTTCTATAATATTCAGCCAATCCAAGAACGAATTTAACTTATGAGACAGATTAAGGTACTGGCCAGTCCCTTATGGTCTGGACTGCCTGTGGGTCAACACTAATACCTTCCTTACTGACCACATGTAACAAACAGAGCTCTTATCTAATTACCTAAATTACGTTCTACTCTTTATTTGTAAAAGATGGCATATTTGTTGAATTTATTGACACACACGTGTGCCGAATCAATTTTGGGTCGATTGGCAAAATGACCAATTTGCTATTGCAAAAAGAATCGTAAAGTTATCTTGATTACTTTGCAAAAATATAATTTTATTAATCATTTAATTTAACCAAACATGCAAAGTTAGTTTGTATCCATGAGGATTCGAACCCTCAACCCTTTGTTCGATTCGTTCACATCTGACCGATTGGCGAAGTAGATATTCATACCTGGTTATGGAATACGTATCTGCCGTATACGTATTACGTGAACGTACACACGTATTACGTCGAAGGTTGCCATATCACGAGCTAAATACGTGTGTCGGCGGAAAAACCGACATGTAAATCGACGGCGCGTGTGAAAAGCCAAAAATTGTGGACTCTGACAATTTGACCGAACAAATAACGAACACGCGTCAAGTTATCGCCAATTAAACAAGAAGTGGCTGACGGGCACTGACGACTAGGGGTGGTCGGGAGTCGGGTGTGGTCGGGAGTGGTTGGGAGTGGTCGGAAGCCATCTGCATAGAATTTAGTGAACGGGGGCACAAGTAGTTGTTGGTCTTGTTAAGTGGCAAACGCGACTTTTCGGCCGAGTCTGTCCGTCGTCACTGGTCCAGTCGACAGACCCGTACATATACGGAATGAATATTGAAGTGAAACTTCTTTGAAATGGTTTGAATTGAATAAACTGGAGCAAAGCGACCCGGCTCTATCTACCTTATTTATTAATCCGCCTATTATACGTATTTTGTCACTACGGCAAAATACGCCGCATTATACGCCGCCAAATGACCAATACGTGTGTATCCCATAACTAGGTATTTATAACTATTGACTCATGTCATATGAATGTGTACACAACCGCGCAAGCAGACGCAACTTCCAACAAGTCGCGTGATCGCAAATACGCTTGTTTGGCGTTAAAAGATTTTTCGGAAATTGTCGCGTAACCTCCAAACGGCCGAACAACTCGTATTGCGTATTCGGCCAAAAGGGTTACGGTCGTTCGCTCGTCGTTGAACATAAACCAGTGCCCTAGCAGGTGCAACTTGAAGCACTCCAGTGCCTCATATTGTGCGAGCATATATACTTGCAAGAATCATTGTGAGTGCAACTCTCACAAGCACGCTTTCCACGACTTTTCATTTTCATTCTCACATGCTCAAGGAGTAGCAACAACGCAAAGATATTGTTATGTTCTTTCCACTACGTACTAATTTCTCTTACATACCAAGCAAAGACCCCAAAAAAAAACAAAAATGTTACTTCGGTATCAGGGCCGATCTCGGTTTCTCCAAGGAAATTTCTGTTAGTGTGGTTATAAATATATTTTGGAGAAAACATACTTTTAAGTAAAACATTGATATAGTGGTTATTTGCGTCGAGATTTCCCCCCCATGCTCGCGGTCGCCGCATCAAAATTATATTTTGGATGATGATTCCCCTCGTCCTACTTCTTCCCCTTCACGTGGCCCTCACACGCCACGTTATTCGCCATTTGAGCCTTGCGGCCCACGTCGCCGTGATGACGTCGACCTTCATTCGTACTGCCGGAATCGCCTCCTTCTCCTACACCACCCCCGCCTTGTTCACCTACGCCTCCTCCACCTTGTTCACCCACGCCCCCACCGCGCGAACCAACCCCTTCGCCTCGTGCTCCACACGTGCGGCCCGCCATTATTGATTCGTTGCCTTTTGATCCTAATGGGCACTATTTTCATAAGTGGAACGAGGAGGGGCATTGGCTAGAATTAGTCTTCTAGCCCACTCCAGCCAACTATCAACGTGTCTATAGTCCGCGTTTTCGCAGTCGCTCTTGGTTTGTGAGGCCCGGAAGCCGTTTGTCGTGGCCGTGCGTCTAGACGAGGGCATATTGATAATCTTTATGTTGACCAGCGTATGACTGTGGCCAAGGATTCGTACAATATGGATTAGACTCGTGTTAGGTCTACTGATCAATAACGAGGTCATTGAGTCAATGCTCTTGCTGATTATGCACGCTGCCCTTGCTTGTAGTATGTGGGTAGTCCCTTTAAAAGAGTAGCTCAGGAGCCAATTGCAGAGCCTCCTTCTGAGCTATTCACAACACTCCTTAGTGTGTTACCTTATCCAGTGTTATGCACACTTGTCTTGTTTAAGAAAAACGCAAACATGTATTGCACCAATATATATTGCTGCATTCACTCATAAGCGCGAGAATTCTAAACACATACTTCAAATTCTCGCGCATTCAGCAATGCAAAATGGGACACATTTTCCAATTTTCTCTCAAGGCGAGGACTTTGCTCGTAATGCATAACGTTTCCTTGGCTTTGAATATGACGTTTGAGGATGGTAAGGTAAAGCAAGAGTGGCATCCTGTGTTGTATGAGTCTATGATTAATTATTCCGTGCATGATAAAGAGCTGCTAGCTATCATTCATGTGCTCAAACAGTAGAGAGCATACTTACATGGTAAAACTTTTAAGATGATTACAGATCATCTAGCTCTGACTCACTTTCAGAAGTCCGAGCTCTCAAGGAGGGAGAACCGCTGGAGCTAGATGCTGGAGCAATTTCAAGTCCACATTGACTACAAACTAGGGAAGTTGAATCCTGCTGATGCACTCTCTAGAAGACCTGACTTGCAAAAAAGGAACTTTAGTCAGTATGCTGTAGATAAAGTCCTGTGTGCACTCACTTCACTAAAGGTGAAAAAGTCCTCCATTGAACAACTTAGGAAAGCCTACTTTTCTGACCCAACATTTGAGCCCAGCCCCACTACTGGTGTGTGTCGTGCTATTGCACTCGGGTATAAGCTTAAGGGAGGGGTCTGGGTGACTAAAACCACTTCAGGCAGGCTGAAGCTGGTCATTCCTAATAGCTTGGAAATAAGGTCCCTTTCATTGAGTCAAGCACATGAGAGTTTATTGGGTGGGCATTTGGGGCAAGCCAAAACTGTTGGCAAACTGGCAAAACATTATCATTGGGAGGGATTACCTCGGAAGGTCTTGAAATACGTTAAGTCCTGTGACCAGTGTCAAAAGAATAAGTCTAGGCACACACCAACTGGGGGGCTATTACAACCACTACCCATCCCAACTAGACGTTGGGAATCAACATCCATGGACTGGGTGGTAACACTGCCACGAACTGCCAATGGGCATCATTCGATATTGGTAGTTGTGGATAAACTGGCAAAAATGGTCATTTTCATCCCCACAACTGTCAAAGTAACTGCACTCTAAACAGCGAGATAGTTCTACAACCATGTAGTATGCCAACATGGGCTACCCTCTAATATCATCTCAGACAGAGACTCAAAAATTACCTCTAAGTCCTGGAGAGCTTTAATGGGGTTAATGGGAGTCAAACAGTTGCTCAGCAGAGCAAAGCACCCTCAGACCGATGGGCAGACTGAAAGAACTAACCGAGTTTTGCAAGAGGTGCTGAGAGCATACATTAACCAAAAACAAGACAATTGGGATGACCTGTTACCTCAAGTCCAATTTGCGGTCAACAATGCGGTGCACGCGTCAACGGGCAAGACTCCTTTTGAACTGAGCCTGGGGTAGAGTCCCTATGTCTCCTTTAGATGTACTAGGGGAGTCTTTAAGTCACCCTGAGGGGATTGACAATTCGGTCTCCCTCCAGTTAAATCAGGATTTTGCTGACACCCTGTCACAAGTCCAACAGAACCTGCACAAAGCCCAAGCAAACCAACGAAAATACGCTAATCAGCACCGTCGAGAATTGACATTTTCTAAGGGCGATTTGGTCAAACTGCATTCTCAGCACCAGTAACTGCCTGGGGTGGTCAAGAAAAAGCTTGGTCCTGTCTGGGTCGGTCCATATTTGGTGGTGCGCTGTGTCGGTCACAATGCTTACAAACTGAACATGCCAGCAGAATACAAGGGTCACCCGGTCATTAATGTCTCCTTCCTCGAACCATACATTAAAGGTGACACACTGTTCACAGGTCGGTTACCTGTCCAACCGGGACCAGTCCCCGCTGTCCGGGATGGTGATCTTGAGGAATATGAGGTCGAGGAGATTTTAGACGCTCGCTCTGTCCGTCGATTATCTAAATATGTCATGAAGTACCTGGTCAGATGGAAGGGTTACGATGCCTCTAGGGACACTTGAGAATTTAAATTCCAGCTGACCAATGCCAAAGGGGCGTTGAAACGGTTTTACCTTTAGGCGGCTGGTACCCTTCCCTAACAATCATTTCAGTAAATATGGATAGGTGACAGGAGGTCCTGTCTCTATATCAGTCGGAGGGGAATGTGATAGTTAGTGACAGATAGTGACAGTGGTGACAGGCAGCCCACCTTTAAGCTTAAGTTGGAGGGAGTGTGTTCCGTTTCGGGATTAACCAGGCAAATTTTATAATCATTCTACACACTCAACCTGTGCTCATACTCACTTTTTCTCTCTAACTCAATTCTCTCTTATATTCACTCATACAAGGTACTACACGCTGGGGATTCTCCCTATCACGTTCTTCTTAACAACGGGCACTCAGTAGCGGCTAAGTATCATGACTATACTAACTTCATTGTGTTTATGATTGAGCAGGATGACTCAGAAGTTGGAACTTAAGAGGAAGAGAAGAGCGGAAGAGGCACACGCAGAATACTTGCAATTTCGTGGCGACATCAAATCATCCTCCATCTCCGCTCGGGAATCACAACGACTCCAACAACAGCGGGAGGCACAAAAGAAGAAGGAGGAGGAGGAGCAGGCCAGGCTGAGGCAGGAAGAATTGGACAGAAAAGTTGCAGAGAAGGCCAAGAGGGCGAAAGAGGAGAGGCAAGCTGAGGAGAGGCGGAAGCAGCAGGATGACAAAGAAGAACAGAGGAGAATCAGAAGCTACCGCTACACGCTGCTGGGCAAGGCCTTTGATCTACTAGAGGAGGCCTTCAAGTATGCCCAGAGAAGTCGCAGTGAGGCACAGCAGGACATCTTGCAGAGGGAAGGGGAGACATCTAAAAACTTCGACAAGGATATAGTGGTCAGCATAGGGCTACTCCTCTACCACGATTATGCCATGATGGTAGGTTATACAGTCAGAGAGGCCAAGGCAATGGCCCAAGCAAATGAGACAGGAGCTGTATTGATCCCAGGTATCTGGGGAAAGGATAGGGTCATCAGGATGACCCCCATGGACGCGGACAACTTTAAGGACTCTACACCCCATAACCGGTTCAAGGCCATGTATAATGAGGTGGAGAGGAGAAGCTGGGAGTTCTTGGCCAGAGAAACCAGTCAACTGGACTTCGCAGGGCACTGGTACCCGTGCACTCTGAAAAGAACAACCCCTGCCTTTTTCCAGAAACCCACCGATTGGCGGTGGATGACCATCAACATGAGGGACCAGCAAAATGACAA
The DNA here is from genome assembly GCA_009602735.1 of Mesotaenium endlicherianum. Taxonomy (NCBI): domain Eukaryota; kingdom Viridiplantae; phylum Streptophyta; class Zygnematophyceae; order Zygnematales; family Mesotaeniaceae; genus Mesotaenium; species Mesotaenium endlicherianum. Next base: position 394,709 of record WELA01003517.1, read on the forward strand.
GGCAAGGGAGGAAGACTTCCTAACGGACCTATAGGGGAACATAGTGTTGCCTCCTCATATTGCCGCTTGGGACCCAAGACTGGATGGAGTAAGAGACTGCATGAGCCAAGAAATACAGGAGGACAGCAGCAGGGCCCGTGAGTCATTCTCTAAAGGGAAGCACGCTTATGCCAAATGGGCAAGCAAGCAGGAAGGAAAGGACCTGTATGCAATCCGGACTCAACAGCCCCTACCAGCACCCAAAAGGGGATGGTCAGTGGGATTTTTTTTTTCTTGGGAAGAGCTGGAGCAGCTGACAGAAGAGACCCCAGCGGTCTCAGAGTAACCAGGGGAAGGAGAGGTGGAGGGATCGGAGGAAGAAGAAAGGAAGGCGAGGAAGAGGACACTAGCCCCGCTGTGATCCTGACACCTGCCACATCCCCTGTAAGGGAGAAGACTGGGTTGGCCTTGCAACAGCTCGCTGAAGAGGAAGATATCACTTGGCTGGGAACTGCCAGAGGATAGAGGCCATCTGCAGGCACAGAGACCCAGTCAGACGGGGCAAACAGGAGGGCTGCTAGAGAGATAGCTGGAGGCCTGCCAGCATCTCCCTCGCAGAGAGGGCATGTGCCCTTGGCTCATGTCATGCAACATCCTTCTGGGATGCCGGTATATGTACCTGTCAGTTTGAGGTGTGTCCAGAAGAAGATTGCCTCCAATCAATTCCAGACTGTGCAAGAGGAAATAGTTCAGGAACTGCGTTCTCCGCGGGGCCCCTACGCGGATCCCCCATGCTTCAGGAGACCCCAAGACAGGAGGAGGTCTGGCTCCCCTGATCATGGGGCCCAAGGAACATCTCCTTCCTAATGGCAGTAGGCTGAAGGTCAACGAGAGAGCACGCTGTTACTAGTGACCCCACCCGTTAGGTATCAGGGTTGAAGCAAAAGGTGTTGGGAGGCAGATCAGCACTTTCAGCTAGAGGGACCAGGTACCTAGTGTTAGTGTTGTCGAGGCGACAATTTGTTAAGTTGGAGGGATTGTAATGAATCAGTATATTGGTAGATATAATATTCGTCTAAATATAGTAGTTAATTAAGTTCAGCCTGCTGAACTTTAGTTAATATTCAGTCTGCTGGACTTCATAAATTAATCAATTTAATGACTCAGCCGGGAGGAGCAGGCTGAAGTCAACTTAGGTCAGCTTGCTGACACACTCTTTGACAGCCATTTGACTTCCGTACTCGGTAGCAGCGAACTGCCTAGATATGCATCTAAGTGTGGTGTGCTAGATGAATGGCCAGATGACATCCCTATGATGGATGGCGATTTGGGATGATGGGAGATGGCGGATTTGGTTAACCGAGGTCCTACCAACGTGGTTAACTCCCGGGTAGGCAGTGCCATCGCACCGGCCGTTGAAAAGTAAACTCATTCCTTGTACATATGCTAGGCATTGCTCTCGAGTTTGGCATTCGGGAACGAGGCCAACTCTCTTGTACAGCTTACTGAGAGAGATCTGAATCCAAGGCGAGAAGCCATTGATATGCACTATCTCCTAGCCTTGCTTAAGTGTGAGTTTACTGATTGCATTATTGATGCTAGTTTACTACCATTTGACTTACGAGTATTGTCCACTGCTAGTGTGTTGTCCTTTTGCTGTTTAATCAATCAACAGAACATACCACAAAGATTACTTGCTGATATAAAGATCGTCATTATTTGTTAATCGCCTTTTTAGTAAGTCGATTCATTTCAATAAATGTGCTGTTTGTTGAGAATGAGACGATGCATTTTACTTTCAAGCGCATTTCGTATGCCCTCACTCATGCGCCAGTTCTCACATTGCCCAATTCAAACCTGCCTTACAAGGTAGTCGCAAACGCGTCCGGTGTTGGAATAGCAAATGGGCTGCAGGCAGGCCGGCCTATCAATTTCAAGAGTCGAAAGCTAACACCTCCCAGACAAAACTACTCAAAAACAGCGCAGGAGCTCTAGGTAGTTATGTGTGCTTTGAAAATTTGACGATGTTATTTGGAAGACTGCAAGGGTTTGACAGTGGTCACGGAGCACTGCCAAATACCTTCTTCCAAATTCAGCCAACGCTATCAAGACGGCAGACGAGATGGTTTGAGTTCTTACAACGATTACACTTTATTTGGGCGTAGTGCCCTAGTTGCAACAATGTTGCCGACCCGCTAAGTCGAATTCCTCCGACTGGATTATTGCTCTTGGGGACTGTTGCGGGGGTTGTAGAACAAAATGGTAAGGTTTCCAGGGTGGCCACTCTTGCTTCTGCTGTACTCCCCCAGACGACTGCTGTACCAACGCCTGGTGACGCGGGCACACCCTTCTTGGATAGCATAGGTAACTCTGAGTAACTTGACCTGCATCACTTATTTTGCGAGGGCTATCTCGAGGGTCCGTTTTTTCTAAATTGCTTGGGTACTTACTGGCTCTAGCGGTGTAGCCGTAACGATGGACAATATGGACAAAAGGAAAGAATGCTCAAACTATACATTTGAGTCGCGATCTTGGTGGCAAAATGGGCGCATTGTGGTCCCAGAAGGCCAAGTAAGACATGTGCTACAATTGGAAGTGCATGACTCTCCTTACACGGGTCATCAAGGATTTACTAAAACCATTCACACGTTGCACCAAGGGTCCACGTGGCCGTCCTTCCAAGTTGATGTTGCCGAGTACATCACGAATTGTGCAACTTGTCAGAAGACTAAGCTGGGCAATGCGTTGCCAGCTGGAAAGTTGCGAGCATTGGAACTTGTAGGTGGCCCGTGGGAAAGCATTAGTTTCAACTTTGTCGTGGAATTGCCTACCACCAAAATGGGTCACAGTGGGGTGTTAATGATTGTGCATTGTTCCACTGTAAGATGGCGCACTTCGTGCCCACTAAACCATCACTTGATGCAAAAGAGACCGCTCAGCTCTTCATTGATCATGTGTTCAAGTTACATGGCATGCCAAAGCAGATCATAAGATATCATAGTTACGAGCCACTTTGGGCAGGAAGTGTGCACGTATTTTGGCACAAAACTTAAGATGTCAACAAGCTTCCATCCTCGGATACATGACCAGACAGAACGTATATTGCGTTCTTCAACAGTTCCTTAGGCATTATGTAAATCCTCGCCAAGACAATTGGGATACCCTTCACTTAGTTGCAGAGTTCGCCGAAAATAATGCTTATCAGAAAGTATTGAAGAAATTCTTATTTTCCTTAAATATGGGAGACATCCGCACACTCCGTTGACATAAGTGGTTTCGGGTCAGATGAAGGAGTCAACCATGAGAGTACCAAATGCGCGCCAATTTGTCCATTTCCTTCAAGAGGTGCACAAACAGGCAAAGATGGCCTTAGACGCTGCACGAGATCGGCAGAAGAAGTTTGCTGACATGCCCAGGAAAGAGTTAAGTTTTGAGGAAGGCAATAAAGTCGTTTTGCAAACCAAGAATTTGCAACTCAAGCACCCAGGAAAGTGTAAGCTTTTGCCTTGTTGGATAGGCCCTTCTATCGTTAGTGCAAAGGTTGCTCATGGTGCATACCGAATGAATTTCTCTAAGTCCATGGGGCGTACGCATTCTGTGCTCCCTCTTAGTTTACTAGATTTTTTTTGATTTAATGGCCGCTATCAGCCACAAGCACCAAAATTGGAACTCAAAACAAGATGACATAGCCTGGGATGTAGAGGAAGTTAAAGGACATCGCTACACCAGTCATAAGCCTCCCAGAGTTTAATTTTTGATAAGATAGCTCATCTACGATTTCAGTTGAAATTCTTATGAATTGCCGGATGAAATTCTGCATGATTGTAGTGACATGGTTCAACAATACTGGTTACGATGGGCTAAAGCTCAAAAACTCTGTGCTGAGGCAAACAACGTGCTGCCTGGCGCACTTCGTAAGCCAACAAACAAACGCAAAAGAGTCGCGGCCAAATAATCGATCTTTTCCGTACCTGTTCCGCTGCAATCGTCCGTTCGCCCGAAAGTGTGTTTTACGTTTGGTAAGGCAAGTAAGGACACCGACTATTTAAAAGACGTATGCTTAACGAGGACGTTAAGTTCTTTTAAGGGGGAGAGTGTAACCATCTGAGCACTTTAGACGTATGTCATGATTCATTAAGTCGAGGTTGACGTACGAACCAAAATCTACGTGTGTGAACCATCAACCTAGGAAGACCAACTTTGCATTGACTTTACGCATCCATATGTTGACCTTCTCTAGATTTCCGAGTCACCAAAGTGTAGCGCGTCGAAGCATCTACCGAAGGGCACCGATTTTGCGTCATTTGGTTAATTATCGAGCGAGATAGACGCGATTTAGTCCGCACTCCTTTCGGCACCTAGCGGAATCACACCTAATGGCCAACTTGTGACTCAATGCACCCCAAGGCGAGAATGTTGACCATTCGTGACCCCAAGAACCCCTAGCTTTGTGCGCACAAATCCGCGAGCCCTTTAGACTACATAAGTCTTGCATTTCCACAGTGTAAGTGCATCATTGAGGCTATAACTTGGTGACTGCATCACCTACTCCTAGAGGAAGCTTCCTCAAGTTTCAGAGTCACTTTTGAGGCGCTATCTAGGTAGAACTACCCAAGGTAAGCTCCACGAATGAGAGACACTTAGCATATTTTACGTGCTTTGCTTTGATTGGTTTGAGTTATGCTTAGCCTATAAGAGTGCTAGTACATGCCTTGTACACATTAGTGGAAATAGAAGAGCCTCCTAGAGTGACTACATGCATTGGATCCGCCGCATACGACGCCGGGTTTTCAGGAGTATAAGTGCTAGAGATGTCCCTAGAGGAACATCTTTTCAGAAGTCCCATTATGCCAGTTGTAAGTCACAGAGATTATCAGTAAAGCTTACACTTTTATCTCTTGTGTTTTCAGGACCACTTTGTCCCTCTCTTGTGTAGAGCAAGCCTTTTTGGCTTCCAATCACTAGAAGAACTTCACAAGCGGTGAGCAATGTCACAGCTCATACCCCCTGCCATAGGACTACTCTTGAAGATCATGATGTGCTTCCAGTGATCTTTTGGGCCAGACTTCATTAGTTGTTTTCCTACCAGATTACAGTCTTGAGGTGCTCACTCTGGAGAGTACACACTCCTTACTTCTAAAAGATCTCTCTTTGCCTGCACGCAATTAGAATCTTCAGCGTATGCCTACCCGTAGTGGGCGTGCTTACCAACCTTACTACGAAGGGGTTAGTGGAGAAGACTCAGACTCCGATCTCAGTACTGTCACTGAACCCTCTGAAGGGGAGCAGATGGCACTCGTGCTTTCTGTGATTGTCCCTGAGCCGTCTTCTCGTCGGGCTCACCACGATTCCTGGTATCCCATGGCAGGTGACCACGAGGTCAAGACTGTTAGGTCCTCCCTCTTCTGCTTCTGCGGTAGGCCAGGAACTTGTGATCTGGACGACACAATCTCAGAGTTCAAGGCTAAGTTCGTGACCGCGAGGCTTAAGACGCCCGCGCTCACTAAGCGTGACGTGTTCTATACGCTCATGCGCTATCTCCTCTACGAGGCCCGTGACACATTCCGTGAGAAGTGTGACAAGATCTACGCACGCACAAAGCCTGTGGGGGAACCCCCAGTAGAGACCCCCCACGCTGACCCGGTCAAGGCCTTCTGGGACGTCCTCAGGAAGGAGTTCGAGGCCGCGACCGAAGAGAAGGTGTACAAGCTGCACCACTTATTCCGCCGCAAGAATGAGACGATCTGCATGATGTACCGCCGCTTGACGCACCTTTGCCGAGACGTTGGCACCGTTACTGACCGGGAGGCAGCGGAGATCTTCTTGCGCGCCGTAGAGCCACGTTTGAGGGAGCGAGCCATGGCTCCTCTCATCTACCACATCGGCTCCGAGTACTTGCTGGAGGATGCTCACCTCTCAATCATGAAGCAAAGCTTGGCCGCCGCACGGAGCAACATTAGCGACCGTGTAGGCCTCGCATCCACGGGCGTACGCCAAGAGTCTTTGGTGCTGCCATCCCCGACAATGCGCCCAGTTCCGGCTCGCCTGCCCCAACAGCAGCAGCAGCCTCAGCGCTCTCAGTTGTCCTAGCAGACCCAGCAGCGCGGGGCTCCGCGTGGCCGCATTTCCATGGCCGCCACGACGAGCGACCCCTGTTGGTCTAGCGGGAAGACGGGCAACTCTCGCTAGAACTGCACTATTGCGCAGAATGGCAAGCCCGGTGACTGCACCTACTGTGGCAAGGGCGGCCACCTGCAGATAGTATGCCTGCAGAAGAAGCGCGACGCCGAGAACAGACGCGCACGTGACGGCCCTGCGCCAGCAGCAGGACTTCGGGGCATGCGTAGCCCTCGCACGGGCGGACGTCCCTCGATGGCTGCAACCTCGGCTACGATGGACGCCGCGCTGACCCCCGGAGCCGATTACTACAGTCTTGACGACGTCAGCAACGCCCTCGTAGAGGCCAACGCAGAGATTGCCAGACTCCGCGGCCTCGTCGCTACCGACAGTTACGACGCGTGCGGAGCCCTCTTTGCACGCGTCCTGCAGTCCGACGCTTTAGCTCCGACAGCTGGCGTCTGCGCAGCTCCTGCGCACTTTCATGACGCCTACACGTGGCAACCCCAGAGGCTGGCACCTGGCGCTATAGCAGCGCTGCAGCCTCGCACGCGCCCGCCCCACGAGAGAGCTACGGCGACCAGCGCCGCAGGCGTCTGTGCAGACGCTTCTGCCAGACCTGCGCACTCTGCACTAGTGTCCGTCAGCAGCTGCTGCACTCGTTCGGTCGGGCTGCCAGATTGCAGGCTGCAGGCACACGCGGTCCCGCTACCCTGTGTCACAGACGCTGCAGCTCCCAACGCGCCCCTTGACGGTTCGGCACACACGTCAGCACAGCCGCAGGCTTCAGCAGCCCCGCTGGCCTGTGCCGCCCTGCTGGCGCCAGCAGTGCCTTCGGCAGCCTACGCAGCGACAGCTGTCGCGACGGGGCGCGCTTGCCAACTGAGTACCACGACTACAGCACACAAGGCTGCAGCGCCCCCCGCTCTACGTGTCGCCATCCCAGGTGCAGACCTACACATCAGCCGGCAACGTTAGGAGGGTCTCACCCTGTTGGCTGCTGCAAGCAGCAGGGTCCAGCAGGCGCCGACCCTTGCCACGTGTCCGGCAGGCCAGGTCGCTCTTGCCGGCAGCCACGCGCACACTCGCGCTCTCACGCGTCTGCTCACACCCCGCGCGGCAACGCGAGGCTTGCCGGGCAGCCAGCTACAAGATCACAGCTCGGCCGCCATAGCAGCAGCTGCGCACGCCAGCGGCGCACACGTCCTTCCACGTGGCGCGCGCACGCAATCTGGCACGGCCAACGCAGATTCGGCGGCCGCGATCGCCATTCCCAGTCAGGAGGGGGCATCCCTAATTACGCTGTGCGGCTGGATTGCCGTGCGAAGCGCCGACGGCACGCTCACGGTTGCGCAAAGCCAGGGCTTAAACCCTGGCTGCGCCCAAAACCCCCGCGCCGACGCAATTCGCGCTACGGGGGCCTCGGCGTACGCCCGCGCCAGAGGGAGGGTGTCCCGAGCAGCGTCCGAGGCAGCCAACGTAGACCTTGAAGCCAGACCAACCACGCGCCCCTGCAATCCCAGGAGCAATTGGGAGGCGCCACATGGCAGCCTCCCAACGACCGCCCCTTCGCCAATCCCAGCAGCCGCGCCAACAACCGTCGCACCTGACGCGTGCGCGACTGGCGAGACTTTGCCTGACGGCAGCTGCACATCTGCACATCTCTGCACATGCTCGCACACGCCGCGCACAGCACTGCAACGCTCGCTCAGCAGCCCGCCACGCGACCACCTCACGGCAGCCACGTCAGCCGCTGCGTACAGCACCTGCGCACACGTGCCGCCATTTGGCACGCGCACGCATTCCGGCCCAGCCAGCGCAGATTTGGCGGCCGCGACTGCCATCCCGAGCCAGGGGGCGACCTCCTTGATCGCGCTGCGCGGCCGTGTCTCCGTTTGGAACTGCGACGGCGCGCACACGGTTGCGCAAAGCCAGGGCTTAAACCCTGGCTACGCACAAAACCCTTGGGCCTTCGCGATAAGCGTGGCGAGGCTCCCGGCGAGCACGCGCGCTACCTGGAGGGCGCCACGTACCTTGCTTGGGGCAGCCGATACCGACACCGAAACCGGTCGGGCGACGCAACTTTGCAGGCCCAGGGGCGTCCTTGAAGCGCCACTTGTGAGGCTGCCAACAACCAAGCCTGCGCCAGCCCTGGCGTTTGCGCTAGCGACCAAAGCATTGCGCCCAAAGCAGCACTGACATTCGCAGCCGCTCCACCGGAGGCACCAGCGTTTGCCGAGGCGCCAGCTGCAGGAGGACCCGAGCCAGCGCATTTCACGACGCCAGTACCAGGTGGGCCAGTGCCACCTGGCGGCCTTCCGGTCGCCGAGGCAGCGCCAGCATCGACAGCTGAGCCAGCAAGCCTGGCACCTGCGCCAGCAACTGCGCAAGCATGCCCAGGAGCGCCAGCGCCGAGCGCGCCAGCGCCAGGTGCACCAGCGCCAGGTGCGTCCAAGCTGGGAGCACCAGCGCCAGGTACCCGAGCGCCACGTGTGCCAGCCGCTCGTCTGCCTGCTGAACCAGCGGCTGCGCCTGCTGTTGCCGCCGCGTGCAGCCCCATTCTGGCCTGCTGCGCACGCACAGTGCCACTCGGAGGCCGCACAACAGACGGCAGCGCACGACGCAAGCCCGCTTTGGTGGCAGNGATCAGGGGCGTCGCACGGAGGAGGCGCCGCGTCTGCCCCGCTTGTTCCGCGTGCTGGACACGCCAGCAGCGCCAGCGGCCTTTGCGCCTCACGCGATGGCCTCGCCGATGACCACGGTGCAGCTCAGCGCCGAGGTCATCTCGCTGGCGCTTGACCGCATGCCAGCAGTCTCCTTCGCAGAGCTTGGCGTGTCGATGGAAGCCATACGGCAGGCAACCCAGCTACTGCTCCAGTCGCGCAGGGCCAGCCAGCGCGCCTCTGACGGCAGGCCAACGTCAGACGCGGCAGCCGCGGTGCTCTCCGCGCCCGCGCGACCTGCGCATGAGCGCAGGATGATCAGCACGCCTAACGCTGCGTTTTTGGATAATTCGCAGGGCATCGTGCTAGTAAACACGCAGGTCCCGCGGCGCATCATGTTCGACACTGGCGCCCAGCCAGTCCTCATCAACCTGCACTAACTCCGCCAACCGGGCCTCTCGTCAGCCGACCTAGAGGATTCGCCTACGCGGATCAACACCGCTGCTGGCACGTCCAAGACCGTCACCGGGCGCACGTGGCTGGCCCTTCGCTTCACCTTTCGGCCCGGCACTCCGGATGAGACGACCATCCACCGGCATGCGTTGGTCACTCGCTCCGAGACCTTCGACGTGCTCCTTGGCCAGGACGTGCTCTTTCCTATCGGCGCCGCAGTGGATTACTGGGTGGAGCGGGTCTTTTATCGTCCCGACTGGCAGTCAGGGGGGACCCGCACTGCATCTGTGCCACTTGACATCTTGGATTGTCGCGCGGCAGAGTCCCCCCTCTACGGCTTCATGGCGCTGGACGATGGTTGGTCTGTGGTTTAGACCAATAAGGGGGGAGCCGAGGATGACGAGGTCTCCGTCGGCGCCGACTTACTGGAGACGCAGGAGGAGGATCCCGAGCTGTCTGGTGCCGAGCTCCACCTCACGCCCCAGGAGCAGGCTGACGCTCTAGCCGCACAAGCCAGGGAGACAGTGCGGATCTACGCCGCGCATAACGCCATGGTGCATCAGATGGCGGCAGACGCCGTAGAGGCACACGCCGTTGCCACGGCTGCTCTTACTGCTGCAGCTCACGCTCATGACGCAGCCACAGCCGCAGCAGCCATACCTCAACCACAGCCTCCTGCGACGAGCAAACCCTCCTCAAGATCACACGTCCGCGTACGGCATGACGTGCCTGTGGGGGTCGCCATCCAGTATCGCATGGCCTCCCAGTCGCCCTCACCCTCACTGTCGCACAGGACAGGCGACTCATGGCCACGCACTACTACGTCTGAGGACGAGGCCATGAGGCAGGCAGCGTTCCCAGGCAGGTCCGACGACGCGTCATTGAGCAGCGAGGAGGAGGAGTGGCAGGAGTGGTCCCAGGAGGCCGCAGAGGAGCCCGCAACCCAGCCATCGGCAGAGCCACCGCCGCCCACGCCTACAGCTCGCGTCCGACGCCAGCCTACAGGGCCTCCCGACTTCAGTTCTCTCTCACAAGAGACCACGGCCAATCCCCGTCGAGCCCATCCATGCGTCGGCGGGTCTAGTCGTCCGATACAGCACGACTGTTGGACCAGCAACGAGTGCCGTGACGTCACGCACTTGTTCGCTGGCAACAGCCTGAGCACAGGCTGGCCAGGTCGCGCCTCCGCCAGCACTGCCTCCACGGTTCCTTTCTCCGCTATCGACCCGCGTGCCGAATGTGCGCACCAGACAGTGGCCAGGATCAGCATCCTCGGTCCTTGGCGTACAGGTCCTTCCCCCTACGCCGGGCCAGCTCTACGCTTCGCACGCCGCACTCTGCCCCTAGATCGGCGTGCACGCGAGGTCACTTCGATCCGCGAGCATACCAGGGCTGCCCGTGAGGAACGCCTCTGCGCGACACTCCCAGGGATGCACGAGAGGTCACTCCTCTTCGCGAGGGGAGAGAGGTCACTCCTTTGCGCGAGACGCGCCCGCGCTCAGTCACACCGCAGTATGACGGTCCGCGCGATCTCCGCACCCGCGAGCATGACGCACAGTCTTCCTCCACCACTGCAGCTCACGCATTATACCAGACGCCGCCTGGCTGGCCTGCCGACGTCCCGCGCAGTCACATAGCCGGCTACGGGCCGTCTGGGTCACCTCCTCATAAGGTGGCCCGCACCGCTGCGCGCCTCCGCGACCGTCATCCTCATCCGCACGCAACACGCGCAGGGCCCATGTAGCGCAGCCAGCGGGAGCGCGTCCGACTCCCATCTCTTTCGCCGCTACGCCCGCGAGTCCAACTCGCCCCACGTCAGCTCGTCCGTCCTCGACAGGCAGCACATTGGGACGAGCGCTCCGTTTGCACAGTGCCCCTTCAGGCGGATCTTCGCGAGCGTCAGCGTTCGTACTTTGATCAGCATTCCTAGCTGCCCCAGCGCACCGCCACAGAGCAGCTAACCCACGCCACTTCACACCACGCAGACTACAGGACGAGGGACCGGTGGCAGCAGCAGCGCGTGCGCGACGCGCAGGCTCTGGCCCGCCCAGTGCCCGAGGAGGCCTTGCAGGACGCGCGTGCGCGCTGGCGCACTTATCAAGCACATTCTTGCACGGCTCGCCCGCAGCCGCTGCTCGAGCGCATTCCTCGACTTACTCGCCACTACGCAGAGCTCGCAGTGGCGGCCCTCCGCATGGCGCCCCATCAGCACAGTCTGCTGCGCTCCTATCCACCGCCAGCGCAAGCCGGCGATCCCGCCCTGGGTTGTCGCCCCCTTCCTACGCCTATCTACATCGCACAGCTCAACGAGCGTCCCGGCGGCATTGTCCTTGTCGAGCTCTTCGCCGACATTGCGACAGGGTTGTTGGCCACCCTACAGGCTGGCATCCCCGTACGTCGGTACGTCTACGTGGACCCCGATGGCGAGGCGCAGCAGGTCGCCCGCAGGCAGATGGCCTTATGCCACGAGCGTTTCCCAATCCTCTTCCCTGAGCATGCCTTCTACCGCGCCCAGATTGACTGGCCCATGGACATCCGCGACATTACCGCCAAGCACATCACGCGCCTCGGGCCCATCGACCTCATCATTGCTGGTTGGAAGTTCCAGGGCTTCTCCATTGCGGGACGGGGCAACGGGCTCGGTGACCCGCGTACGACCTTGTTCTGGCACCTGCTCCGCGTCCTCAACATGGTTGAGGACCGCCAATCGCCGCACACGCTCGCCTGGGTGTCGGAGAACGTGGCTGTCCGCCACGATTCTCGGCCCAACGTCAGCGCCGACTTTTCCCTCTACAGCACCTACGTCGGTCGTGAGGCCGTCATTGACGCAGCTCAGATTAGTTCCTTCGCGCATTGTGTGCGCGCCTACTTCACCCACGTGGCCATGCTAGGCACGCTTGAGGCATTAGCGGCCGCACATCCACGCAACACGCGCAACGTTGACTCCATCCTCGACGTGGCGCGCCTGGCCCAGCGCGTGGTTGCCCTTCCGCATCCTTCTCAGGCCCAGTGTGAGGTCCTCCGCGACGTCATGCGGGCGCTTCCTACGTTCGTGAGTCGCTACGACAGCGCGGCCTACGTCGGCGACCAGCGCGGCATGATCATTGACCTCGAGACTGGCATGTTCTAACGACCCCGTGCCGTGGAGATGGAGTGTGCGATGGGATTCCCTCCGCACCTCACACAGGTGGACGGCATCACCGAGGTCAACCGCGTGCGTCTCCTTGGCCAGGCTATCGATGCCAACGTCTTGACGTGGATTCTCCTGCAGACACAGGCCCTGACTCCCCTTTACGCCCAGGCTCGTCATCCTGAGATGGACCAGTTCTATGACGCCATGGATCGAGATTCCGACGGCAACGGCCGCGCCCCGCCTGGTACGACCTGGCATTCCTAGCGCGAGGGTCCAGCTTCCCAGCAGCCGCTTGCACCTTGTCCTGGTCCTTGTTCTGGTTTGCTGGGGGGGGACAGGAGGAGACAGGAGTCCCCACAGCGACCCAGGGAGTTTTGTTCCCCTTTTCTTTTTCCACGCTCTCCGCCGCCTACAGGTGGTGCAGGGCAGATGGCAGCAGCTGCCGAGGAGAGGGCACCCGAGGCAGGCCGAGTGCAGCCAGTTGCAGGACAGGTGACGCCTGCAGACCCACAGATCACGCCAGCAGCAAGGCAAGAGGCGCCAGCCGCAGCGCAGGAGCCACCACCAGCTGTCCCTACTTGGAAGCTGGGGGGGACTCTCACTAGGGCACGGGCTGCTCAGCTAACGGCATTGCTGGATGCACGGCGCAACGCCAGCTTTGCCAGCGGCATGCACGATCTTGGGCGCTACACAGGCGACCCTATGAGGATCCCCCTCCAGACAGACGTGCCCATCTTCCAGAAGCGCTATCGTTACAACCGCTTTGAGGACGACCTGATCAGCACGTAGACAGGCAAGCTAGAGGAGTGTCAGCTCATTCGTGAGTCTGCCTCCACCTACGCTGCGCTCACAGTCATGCCAGCTAAGAAGGACGCCTCAGGCAACTGGTCTTAGAAGAGGATGTGCGGTGACTATCGTAAGCTTAACAAGGTCACTAAGCAGGACAGACACCCTATGCCGACCCCTGACGAGATCTTCGACGACATCGGCGCTTGTACTTGGTTCTCGGTGCTGAATTTGAGGCAGGGCTTCAACCAGATACCCATTGCGGAGGAGGACCAGCATAAGACGGCTTTTTGGAGATCGCAGCGTCTGTACGAGTGGAGGGTTATGCCCTTCGGCTTGAAGAACGCTCCTGCCACCTTCCAGCAAGTCATGGATAAGGAGCTGGCAGGGCTCTCCTTTGCCCGGTGCTACATCGATGACGTGCTCGTCTCCAGTGAGACGTTTGAGGAGCACGTGGCGCATATCACTACAGTTCTGGACCGCTTGGAGGTCGTTGGGCTCAAGTGTCATCCAGGCAAGTGCACCTTTGGGACCCGGGAGGTGGAGTACCTCGGGCATCTTTTGTCTTCGAGTGGTTTGGCTCCTCAGCTGGCCAAGATCTTGACCATCACAGGCATCCCGCCGCCGACCGACCTCTCGCAGCTGAGGGCCTTCCTTGGCATCGCCAACTACTATCGCCGCTTTGTGCCTGGGTTCAGCGAGCTGGCCAAGCGGCTCAACGACTTGCTACGCAAGGGCGTTGCCTACGAATGGGGACCAGAGCAGCAGGCAGCGTTTGACAAGCTCATGGAGCTGTTGGTGTGCGCCCCAGTACTACGGCGGCTTGACTATCAGAAGCCCTTCATCCTCCACACCGACTGGTCGCAGGCAGGGCTTGGAGCAGTGCTGGTGCAGGAGCATGACAGCTTCGAGCATGTGGTGGCGTACGCCAGCCGTAGCAACAACCGTGCCGAGGGCAACTACGGCTCCTATGAGTCGGAGTCCTGGTAGTAGTATGGGCAATTGTGCATTTCAGGCACTATCTCTACGGCACCCACTTCCGCTTGGTCACCGACCATCAGCCACTCAAGTGGCTCATGACGTCGGAGCGCCTGACGGGCAAGTACGCACGGTGGGCGCTCATCTTGCAGGAGTACACCTTTGACGTGCATCATCGTCCAGGGTCCACGAACTTGGACGCTGACTGCCTCAACCGCAACTCGCTGCCCTCTTCGCGAGACCTCATGGTAGCCCGCCACGATGAGGATGAGCCAGTGGCCTGGCACGCAGCGGCATTCTTGGCCTTCACTGTTGACGACGACGTGCGGCCCACAGGGCTCACTAGCCTAGACATGGTGACTGTCACCACTCGACGACTCGCCTTGGCAGCAGCTAAGGAGCGGGACAGCTGGCAGCGCGGGCCCGAGGACGTGTGGGACAACACCCCGGTGCTGCAGTACGTCACGGCCAAGGAGTTGGTCCCAGGCATTAGTGCGCGCGAGCGTGACCGCGTCATGAATCGTAGCCGGGACTTTGTCTTCATGGAGGGGCGCATGCGGCGAGTGATGGTGGACGGCTCTGTCCTGGTGGTCCCTGAGCCCGCTATACGCAGCCAGCTGGTGCGACGTGTGCACGAGACGCTTGGACACTTCGGTTTTAAGCGCACTCTCAGCCTCCTCCAAGCTCAGTACTGGTGGCACGGCATGACTAAGGTTGTCGCCGACGTCGTCAGCAGCTGCACACATTGCGACCGGGTGCGCTCAAGCTTCACAGCCCGCACCGTCGCTCTCAGCCCTCTCCCTATTCAAGGGCTGTTCTACAGATGGTCGCTCGACTTGGCTGGGGAGCTGCCCAAGTCTCGCCGAGGCAACCTCTATGTCTTGGTGATGATCGAGCACATGTCCAAATGGGTCGAGCTTGTGCCGCTGCCCAGCAAGGCCAGTGAGGGGATTGCTCAGGCTTTCCTCGAAAAAGCCCTTAGCCGCTTTGGCGGCTGCGCTGAGGTCCTCACTGACCAAGGCAAAGAGTTCCAGGGCAGCTTTCAAGAGCTGCTAGAGCGCTCGATGATCGACCACCGCACCACCTCCCGCGACCATCCCCAGGCTGACGGCCTCGCAGAGCGCATGGTGCAGACCGTCAAGCTTGGGCTGCGGAAGTACTGCCTGGCCCACGACAGCACCCATTGGGACGACGCCCTCCCATGGTTGGCTATGGGGTACAAGTTCAGTAAGCAGGCCTCCTTGGCCTCACATTCTCCCTACGTCCTTCTCTACGGCCGACAGCCAGTCCTGCCCGCAGCAGCCAGGATCGTGGCCGAAAACGTTTTGGACCTGGACAGTCCCGAGACGTGGAGCGCTCTTATCGGGCAGCGTGCACAGCTCTTTCAGCGCCTGATGCCCATGGCCATGGACAACCTCAGCATTGCTCAGCACCGCGACACACTGAGGTATGCCATGACTCGTGGAGGAGCCTATCGGCCGCGAGTGTTGCAGTTCTCCGCAGGTGACTTCGTGTACCTGCGACGCCAGACAAAGAACACCCTCGACACCAGCAGCTCGCCCGTCGTCCTACGCGTCAGGCGTGTCTTGGCGTCAGGAGTTCTGGAGCTGGAAGGCGCAGATGGCCGTCTTCACAAGGACCACACAAAGAATTGTGGACCATGCCACCTTCCTAACCTTGACATGCAGATTCGTCCCTGCGACGCAAGGCCGCCCAAGGACTGGGCGTGCCAGATTTGCCACAGCCCCGGCCAGGAGGCCAGCATGCTGCTATGCAACAGCTGCAACCTCGGCTTCCACATCGGTTGCCTTGACCCGCCGCTGGCCCGCATGCCAGCTGGCGACTGGTTTTGTAGCGACTGCACTGCTTTAGCTCTAGACAGCGATCACAGCCCATCAGCTTGTGGCTGAGAGCTGGGGGGGGAATTAAAACATTTGACGCGTGACGTTTGGCTATAAAGCCACACCTATTATAGACTTCATTGCAGCAAAGCTTGCTTGCATGTTATGCATTGCTTGTGTCATTAATACGCACCCGACCTCCTACCGCACGACAGCTGTCATGATTTATTAAGTCGAGGTTGACGTACAAACCAAGCTCTACGTGTGTGAACCATCAACCTAGGAAGACCAACTTTGCATTGACTTTACGCATCCATATGCTGACCTTCTCTAGATTTCC
This sequence comes from Mesotaenium endlicherianum, assembly GCA_009602735.1. Classification (NCBI taxonomy): domain Eukaryota; kingdom Viridiplantae; phylum Streptophyta; class Zygnematophyceae; order Zygnematales; family Mesotaeniaceae; genus Mesotaenium; species Mesotaenium endlicherianum. The sequence continues at coordinate 410,999 of WELA01003517.1, forward strand.
GAGTCACCAAAGTGTAGCGCGTCAAGGCATCTTCCGAATGGTACCGGTTTCGCGTCATTTGGTTAATTATCGAGCGAGATAGACGCGATCTAGTTCGTACTCCTTTCGGCACCTAGCGGAATCACACCAAATGGCCAACTTGTGACTCAATGCACCCAAAGGTGACAATGTTGACTATTCGTGACCCCAAGGACCCCTAGCTTTGTGCGCACAAATCCGCGAGCCCTTTAGACTACATAAGTCTTGCATTTCCATAGCATAAGTGCATCATTGAGGCTATAACTTGGTGACTGCATCACCTACTCCTAGAGGAAGCTTCCTCAAGTTTCAGATTCACTTTTGAGGCGCTATCTAGGTAGAACTACCCAAGGTAAGCTCCACCAATGAGAGACACTTAGCATATTCTACGTGCTTTGCTTTGATTGGTTTGAGTTATGCTTAGCCTATAGGAGTGCTAGTACATGCCTTGTACACATTAGTGGACATAGGAGAGCCTCCTAGAGTGACTACATGCATTGGATCCGCCGCATACAACGCCGGGTTTTCAGGAGTATAAGTGCTAGAGATGTCCCTAGAGGAACATCTTTCAGAAGTCCCATTATGCCAGTTGTAAGTCACAGAGATTATCAGTAAAGCTTACACTTTTATCTCTTGTGTTTTCAGGACCACTTTGTCCCTCTCTTGTGTAGAGCAAGCCTTTCTGGCTTCCAATCACTAGAAGAACTTCACAAGCGGTGAGCAAAGTCACAGCTCATACCCCCTGCCATAGGACTACTCTTGAAAATCATGATGTGCTTCTAGTGATCTTTTGGGCCAGACTTCATTAGTTGTTTTCCTACCAGATTACAGTCTTGAGGTGCTCACTCTGGAGAGTACTCACTCCTTGAATTAAAACATTTGACGCGTGACTATCGTTTGGCTATAAAGCCACATCTATTATAGACTTCATTGCAGCAAAGCCTGCTTGCATGTTATGCATTGCTTGTGTCATTGATACGCACCCGACCTCCTATTGCACGACACGTATTTAGGACGTTTTGCTAATTACCTCAAATACATTATACTTTTTGTTTAAAAAAGATTGCATATTTGTTGTTTAATTAACACATACGTGTGCCAACTACTTTTGGGTTGATTAGCACAATGACCACACTGCTATTGCAAAATCAAATCGTATAATTATTTCAATTACTTCGCAAAAGTGTAACTTAATCATGTCGCAATTGCTATCCGGTTGACGGTTCTAATGAATCATTATGTTGCATAGATATAATATTCATTTAAATATTATTGCTGAATAACTTCAGCCTGCTAAACTTCAGTCTGCTGGATATTTGATACTTAATTATATGACTCAGCAAAGAGCAGCAGGCTGAAGTCAATTAGGTCAGCCTGTTGACTTGGGTCAGCTTGCTGACACATTCTTTCACAGTGAGCTGGCTGTCGTACTCGGCAGCAAGGAACTGCCTAGCTATGCATCTAAGTGTGGTGTGCTAGATGAGTGGCCAGATGACACCCTTAAGGTGGATGGCGATTCGGAATGATGGGAGATGGATATGCATTTTGTTAGCTAAGGTCCTACCAACATGATTAACTCCCGGGTAGGCAATGCCATTGCACTTGCCGTTGAACACTAAACTCATTCCATGTGTATATGCTAGGTATTGCTCTCGAGTTTGGCATTCGGAAACGAGGCCAACTCTCTTGTAGTGCTTAGTGAGAGATACCTAAATCCAAGGCGAGAAGCCATTGATACGCACTGTCTTCTAGCCTTGCTTATACACGAGTTTACTGATTGCATTATTGAAGCTAGTTTACTTGCATTTGACTAGCGAGTATTGTTCAATGGTAGTGAGTTGTCTTTTGCTGTTTAATCAATTAACAGAAAATACCACAAAGATTACTCGTTGATATAAAGATCTTTATAGATTGTTAATTGCCTATTGGTAATTCGATTCATTTCAGTGGTATCGGAGCAGTTTTCGCAATAGTTGTGTATGGTAAGGACTAGGTCTCAAGCTAGCAACTCTCGGGAAATGGAGGGTGAGGACAATGATAACATTATAGGAGGGCAGGACCACAGTCGCGTCTTTGGGCCCCGTACCTACTTAGAAACGTTGCAGGATGCAGGAGCAAGAGAAGCAACTGAGCAGGCAACAGCTCAGCCCAACTGGCGGAGGATGAGCGTTTAGCCAAAGAGGTAGAGGAGGCAAGAAACAAGAGGGCCTTGGTTGAAAGGACGGTGGAAGAGCAGATGGCAGAGAGGGCCAATCTCGGAAACCAACCTCCTGCTGCGTCTACTATCATACCTCTCCCTCAAATTTGCAGCAAATTGAGCGCAACGGGTATAGTCGGAGCGGCAGCAATTGGGAATGCCGAAGCTGCTACTAATCGAGCTAAAGTTGCTGCTGCTGCGTTTGCTGGGCTGCCACCTCAAAATGTAGATCTGGGAGCTTCATTTGTGCAGCTGCAATTGCAAGTGGCGAGCTTGTATCAGTCTGAACAGGACGACAAAAGGATCATGATGGCACTGCTGGCGGTGGTGGCAGAGGGCCTAGTAAGCCTAAGCCAAAATCTCCCCAGGACTATGACCCTGAGGGAAACAAAAAGTATTACCTCATCAAGTTTCTCGCTAACGTTGAGCAGTGGCTAGAGAACTACCCACAACTGCAGAATTACAATAAGGTCAAGCACACTGGTACTCTACTAAAAGGCAGTGCAGCAGACTGGTGGCTGTATTGGAAAGGAGAGCGTAAGGCTCAACAACTTCGTGACCCTACTTGGGTAGAGTTTGTCGAGAAGCTGCATGAGAAGTTTGATGTCATCAATCAGCAGGAGAAAGCTATCTATGCAATGATCTCCTTGACACTGAAGTAGACCACTTCAGTTGCTGAGTTTGCTCAAAAGTTCCAGGAGAACATGATGAAGCAGCCAACTTGCCAGAGCGAAATAGGATAGCATACTTCTTGAAATCCGAAGACTCAAGTCATTTTGCTGAAAAGAAGTATGAGAAACTGGCTGACTTCATCCAAGATGCTGATGCCTGGGATCAGCAACAATTCAATCACAAGCGTCAGAGCATTGCTTTGGTGTCTAAGATTGTCAAAAAGTCACACAATTCCTACAATGCAATTGAAGGAGATCAGGGTGAGGGCGATCAGGGTGATGAGTATGAGTACGAGTATAATGCTATGCAATCTAGAGGGGGAGGTGGATACTCTTGGGGTGGCTATGGAAGAGGTGGTGGTAGGACTAAGCCAAGACCAGCCTCAGCAAAATTTATTTGCTACCATTGCCAACAGTTGGGTCACTACAGAGAGCAGTGTCCGTCAACCACCTTCCAAAGGTTGAGAGAAAGGTCCAGCCTTTAAAAGACAGCAACAGTTAGTAATCCAGTCTACTGATTGTGAGGATGCTAGAGATAGTGAGTCGTCATTAGCTGCCCTTGTAGCAGGTATTATGGGCCCGGCTGAACTGGATTCACTATGCATGCCTGACAACCAGATAAAGGAGACCATCAGCAATATAGATCTCCAGAGAGTGCACACTCTGGATGATCTTGTTCCACCTGATGTCCAACATTTCTTTGCTAAGTCAAGAGAATAATGCAAAAGTCAGGAAAAGTCAGTTCCCCCTATTCTATTGCATTGTATGTATGCAGGTAGGAAGTTGAGGGCATTTGTTGACGGAGGGGCGTCACACACTTTATATCCATAAGGACTTAGTTAAGCGGCTAAGGCTGCCTTTTGTCACCCAAGGGAATAGAAAAATATTCCTTGGAGATGCCATAAGTATCCCGGGAGGAGTTATAACCAAGCCTATTGAGGTCCAGTTAGGTTCTGGCATTGCAGTTCTAACTGAAACGCTTACGTTTGAGGTACTCAACATTGGCTTTTATGATCTCGTGCTAGGCAGGTCTTGGCTTAACAAACATCAAGCTGAAGTGTGTTGGAGCAGAGGTACAGTTAAAGTGAGAGGAGCCAATGATGGGCAGACTAACTCGGTACCCACCAGTTATCTTCCTCTCGTCTTGTATGGATGGCAAATGAAGGAAAAGGAGAGGCTTCCAGGAGGATGCAAATTGCTGAACGCAATGGAGTTCATTGAAAGCTAGAACCAGAAGGAAGATAGAATGTTCAGTCTGCTGCTAAAAGAGGTACCTTCTCAACCTGAAGAGTTGGTTGAGAAAAAGGTGAGCCCTCCGGAGCTACCTCTTGCTGCAAAAATTGTTGCTCAGTATATTAATGTATTTAATATGCCTCCAAGACTGCCCCCCAAAAGGGAAAAAGATCATAGGATTGATTCATTACCTAGGAGTCAGCCACCTTGGCAACGCACCTATGGCTTGTCTTATGTGGAGAACAAAGAGTTAAAAACACAAATTATAGTGGTGGAGGAAAATGGTTATATTTCCTGCAGTAAATCACCTTATGGCGCACCCATCCTATTTGTCAAGAAGAAGGATGGCAGTATGCAAATGTGTGTAAAATATAGAGCTCTTAACACAATTACAGTAAAGAACAAGTATGCTTTATCCAAAATCAGGGACTTGCTTGATACCCTGTCTGGTGCTACAGTATTCACCAAGATAGATTCCAAGAGTGATTATTATCAAGTTAGAATTGCTGAGGGGCACAAACAGAAGACTGCTTTTCGCACACGTTATGGACACTATGAGTTTAATGAAATACCATTTGGACTGACTAAAGCTCCTGCAACCTTCATGGGTGCTATGAATGACATTTCTAGGCCTTACTTGGATAAGTTTGTGCAAGTCTTCTTGGATGATATTTTAATTTTCTCTAATAATGAAGCTGAGCATGTTGAGCACTTAAAGACAGTCATGGACACTCTCAGAAGAAATTAGTTATATGTTAAAATGAGCAAGTGTGATTTCTCTAAGAAAAGTATTGAATTCTTGGACCACGTTGTCAGTCAGGAAGACATCAGTGTGGATCCTAAGAAAGTCCAGACTATAAGGGACTAGCCAGTACCACAGTCTGTCTCGAAAGTTAGATCCTTCCTTGAGTTGGCTAACCACTATAAGAGATTCATTGAGAATTATTCTACAAGGCCAGTAAATTGACTAACCTTACTAAGAAGGACATTGGGTATGTGTGGGGGGAAGAGCAGCAAGCTGCCTTTGAGACCCTTGAAGATGCTCTTTGTTCTGCCCCAGTCTTAGCTGTGTATGACCCCAGCAAACCTGTATAGGTGGTTACTAATGCTTCTAACTTTGCCATGGGCGCTATTTTGTTGCAGCCTGCTGACAAAACCACAAAGGATGGTAAGGTTAAGCAGGAGTGGCGCCCTGTGCTGTATGAGTCTATGAAATTCAACCCAACTGACATTAACTATTCTGTACATAAGAAAGAGCTGCTTGCTATCATTCATATGCTCAAACAGTGGAGAGCATACTTACATGGTAAAGCGTTTAAGGTGTTTACAAATCATCTAGCTCTGACTCACTTTCAAAAGAAGTCCAAGCTGTCAAGGAGAGAGAATCGCTACAGCCAGATGTTGGAGCAATTCCAAATTCAGATTGACTACAAACTAGAGAAGTTGAATCTTGCTGATGCACTCTCTAGAAGACTTGACTTGCAAGAAGCAAACTTTAGTCAGCATGTTGTAAATTTAGTCCTTTGTGCCCTCACTTCACTGCAGGTGAAAAAGTCCTTTCTTCAAACAACTTAGGAAAGCCTACCTTTCTGACCCAACATTTAAGCCCAGCCCCACTGATGGTGTGTGTCTTGCTACCGCACTCGGGTATAGGCTGAAGGGAGGGGTCTGGGTAAGTGAAACAACTTCAGGCAGGCTAAAGCTGGTCATTCCTGATAACTTGGAAATAAGGTCACTCTTACTGAGTCAAGCACATGACGGTTTACTGGGTGGGCATTTGGGGCAGGCCAAAACTGTTGGCAAACTGGCAAAACATTATCATTGGGAGAGATGACCTCGGGAGGTTTTGAAATATGTGAAGTCTTGTGATCAGTGTTAGAAAAAAATGTCTAGGCACACACCACCCAGGGGGCTATTACAACCACTACCCATCCCAGTTGGATGTTGGAAAACAATATCAATATATTGGGTGGTAACACTATCAAGAATTGCCAATGGGCAAAATTCTATATTGGTAGTAGTGGATAAACTAACAAAAATGGTCATTTTCATCCCCACCACTGTCAAAGTAACTGCACTTGAAACTGCGAGACATTTTTACAACCATGTAGTATGCCAACATGGGCTACCCTCTAACATTATCTCAGACAGAGACTCAAAATTTACCTCTAAGTCCTAGAGAGCTTTAATGGGGTTAATGGGAGTCAACCAGCTGCTCAGCACAACAAATCATGGGCAAATTGAAAGAAATAACCGAGTTATGCAAGAGGTGCTGAGAGCATATATTAACCAAAAACAAGATATTTGGGATGACCTGTTGCCTCAAATTCAATTTGCGGTCAACAGTGCGGTGCACGTGTCAACCGAAAAGACTCCTTCTGAGCTCAGTCTGGGTAGAGTCCCTAAGTCTCCTTTAGATGTGCTAGGAGAGTCTTTAACTGACCCTGAGGGCATTGACAACCCGGTGTCTCTCGAGTTAACTTAAGAGTTTGCTGACACCTTGTCAGAAGTTCAACACAATCTGCACAAAGCCCAGGAAATTCAACAAAAAGACGCTAATTAACACCGTCGAGTACTAACATTTTCAAAGGGCGATTTGGTCAAACTGCATTCTCAACGCTTGTACCTGCCTGGTGTGGTCATGAAAATTCTTGGTCCGATCTGGGTCGGTCCATATTCGGTGGTGCGTCGTGTCGATCAGTATGCTTACAAATTGAGCATGTCAGCGGAATACAAGGTTCACCTAGTCTTTAATGTCTCCTTCTTGGAACCATACATTAAAGGTGACACACTGTTCACAGGTCAATTACCTGTCCAACCGGGACCGGTCCCCGCTGTCTGGGAAGGTGAACCTGAGAAATATGAGGTTGATGAGATTTTAGAAGCTCGCTCTGTCCATCGATCATCTAAAGATGTCATGAAATATCTGGTCAGCTGGAAGGGCTACGATGCCTCTGGGGACACCTGGGAATCTAAGGACCATTTGCCCTATGCCAAAGGGGTGTTGAAACGGTTTTACCTTCGGGAGGCTGGGACACCTCCTTAACTGTCACTTCAATTGACATGGGAAGGTGACAGGAGGTCCTGTCTCCATTTAAGTTGGAGGGAAACTGTGGCCAAACGTGGCCTAAAGTGACAAATGGTGACAGAAAGTGACACTAGTTGACAGGGAGTGACAGTTGTGACACGCAGTCCAATGACAGTTGAAACAGGCAACCCACCTAAACATTAAGTTGGAGGGAGTGGAATAAACATCTCGGAAAATAGCCGATTGCCGATTACCTTCGCATATCCATTCTCCACACTCAATCGCGCTCACACTCACTTCTCTCTCAAGCACACTCGCACTTTCAATTTACTTACACCAGGTATTGAAGGCTCTAACTCCCTCTACTATGTTCTTCCCTGTCAAGGTACTCAATCCTGTGCATGATATCATGACTACACTAACTCCATTGTGGTATGAATGAGCAGGATGACTCAATTGTCTGAACTCAAGAGGAAAAGAAGGGCGGACGAGTCGCAGGCGGAGTACAAAGAGTTCCATAGCGACATCTCTTCCATCTCTTCTCGAGAACCAGAGCGACTCCGATTACAGTGGGAGGCTCAGAAGAGGAAGGAGGAGAAAGAATTGGCCAGGCTGAGATAGGAGAAGCTGGACAAGAAAGTTGCAGAGGAATCCAAGAAGGCCGAGAAACAAAGGTTGGCTGAGGAGAAGCGGAAGCAGCAGGCTGAGGAGGAACAGAGGAAAAATCAAAAGCTACCGCTACACTGTGATGGGCAAGAGCTTTGATCTCTTGGAGGAAGCCTTCAAGTACGCCCAAAGAAGCCGAATTAAGTCATAGAGGGACATAGTGCAACAGGAAGGGGAGATGGCCCAAGGTTTTGACAAGTACATAGAGGTCAGCACAGGGCTTCTACTGTACCATGACTATGCCAGGATGGTGGGATAAACGATCCGGGAGGCCAAAGCTGCGAGTTCTTGGCAAGGGAGACCAGCCAGTTGGACTTCTCAGGCCACTGGTACCCCTGTACTTTGAAGAGGGCGGATCCTACTTTCTTTCTACAGCCCACTGACAAGCGCTGGATGACCATCACTATGAAGGACCAGCAGAATGACAGAGCTGAGGAAGACGACTTCTTGGCAGATTTGCAGGGGAAGATAGTGCTGCCACCTCACATTGCAGCGTGGGACCCAAGGCTGGATGGAGTCAGGGACTGCATGAGCCAGGAGACACAGGAGGATAGGACCAGGGCTAGAGATTCCTTTTCTAAGGGGAAACATGCTTACGCCAAGTGGGCAAGTAAGCAAGGGGAGAAAGACCTGTATGCGGTCAAGACCCAGCAACCCCCACCTGCACCCAAAAGGGGGAGGTTAGTGGCACATTCCTTTTCTCTAGAACGGTTGGAGGTGTAATGAATCAATATATTAGTAAATATAATATTCATTTGAATATAATCATTAATCATGTTCAGCCTGCTGAACTATAGTTAAATAATAAGTTTGCTGGACTTTATATTTAATAGCAGTTTAATGACTCAGCCGGAAGCAGCAGGCTGAAGTCAACTTAAGTCAGCTTGCTGACACATTATTTGACAGCCAGCTGACTTCCGTACTTGGTATCAGCGAACTGCCTCGATATACTTCTAAGTGTGATATGCTAGATGAATGGCCAGATGACATCCCTATGATGGATGGCGATTCGGGACGATGGGAGATGGCGGTGGATTTGGTTAACCGAGGTCCTACCAACGTGGTTAAGTCCCGGGTAGGCGGTGCCATCGCACTGGCCGTTGAACAGTAAACTCATTCCATGTACATATGCTAGGCATTGCTCTCGAGTTCGGCATTCGGAAACGAGGCCAACTCTCTTGTACAGCTTACTGAGAGAGATCTGAATCCAAGGCGAGAAGCCATTGACACGCACAGTCTTCTAACCTTGCTTATGTATGAGTTTTACTGATTGCATTATTGATGCTAGTTTACTCGCATTTGACTTACGAGTGTTCTTCCCTCCTAGTGTGTTGTCCTTTTGCCGTTTAACCTGTTAACGGAAAATCTATAAAGATTACTTGCTGATAAAAAGATATTTATTAATTGTTAATCGCCTATTTGGTAAGTCGATTCATTTCAGCGGTATCGGAGCAGTTATCACAGTCTTCTTTGTATGGTAAGGACAAGGTCTCAAACTAGCAACTCCCGCACCCGAGACATGGAGTACTAGGATAACAAGAATGTCAAAAACCAGGCAGAGAGCCATGTAGCGGGAACCCGTACCTATTCTGAAGCAGTGGCAGATACTGTAGCTAGAGAGGCTGCAGATGAGGCAGCTGCTATTGCTGTAGTCGCAGCACAGCAAGCTGAGGAGCAGAGAGCCAGGCTAGAAGCTGAACAATTAGCAAAGGCTGCTGTAGATACAGAAAGGAGGGAAGGACAGCCCGCTGACGAGCGCACGGTTGAAGAACTTATGGCATCCAGGGCCAATGTCCTGAACCCACCTCCTGCTGTACAACTCAATGTACCCCTAGGTCAAATACGTGACCGGCTGAATGCGGCAGGAATTGCTACTGCAGGAGCGAGAGGGACTGTTGAGGAAACTACTCAACGAGTGGATGCCAATGCTGCTGCTGCAACTGCTAGACTACCACCCCAGAGTGTAGACTTAGGAGCATTGTTCGTTCAAATGCAGTCGCAAATGGCGACCATGTATCAGTCCCAACAGGAGGACAAAAGAATCATAATGTCCCTACTGCGGGACAAAGACCAACTGGGGTCTCAAACCACTGGTGGTGGTGGCAGAGGGCCTAGTAAGCCCAAGCCAAAACCTCCCCAGGACTATGGTCTTGAGGGAAACAGAAAATATTACCCAATCAAGTTTCTTGCGGATGTTGAGCAGTGGCTGGAGAACTACCCAGAACTGCAAGATCACGAGAAGGTCAGGCACACCGGTGCGCTACTGAAAGGCAGTGCCGCAGACTGGTGGCTTTACTGGAAAGGAGAGCGTAAGGCTCGGCAACTCGGTGACCCTACGTGGGTAGAGTTTGTCGAGAAGTTGCATGAGAAGTTTGATGTCATCAACCAGCAGCAGTTTAATCACAGGCGCCAGAGTAATGCTTTGGTGTCTAAGGTTGTCAAAAAGCCCCACGGTTCCTACAATGCAATTGAAGGAGACCAGGCTGAGGATGATCAGGGTGATGGATATGAGTATGAGTATAATGCCATACAGTCTAGAGGTAGAGGTGGTTTCTCTCGAGGCGGCCATGGAAGAGGTGGTGGTAGGACTAAGCCGAGACCAACCTCAGCAAAATCCACTTTCTACCATTGTCAGCAGTTGGGTCACTACAGAGAACAGTGTCCAGTCAAGCACCTTCCGAAGGTCGAGAGAAAAGACCAGCCTTTAAAAGACAGCAACAGTCAGTAATCCAGTCCACTGACTGTGAGGATGCTAGAGATAGTGAGTCGTCACTAGCTGCCCTCGTAGCAGGTATTATGGGTCTTGCTGAACTGGATTCACTATGCATGCCTGACAACCAGATAAAGGAGACCGTCAGCAATATAGACACCCAGAGAGTGCACACTTCGGATGCTCTTGTTCCACCTGATATCCAACATTTCTTTGCTAAGTCAGGTGTAGTGATTTGAGTTATTATATATTAGTATGCATATATTTTAATGTTTTCAATATATATTTGGAGTGGTATTGTGTGGAGTCAAGTGTGAATAGGTACTCTAGTAACTTGGTTCATGTCCTTTGAACCTTCCAAGGCATTTTCGAAGTTAGAGGAAAGACCTAGAAGAACTCCATGTGGCAAAAGTCAGATGTGCCATTTTTAGGTCAAAAGGACATGTGTACATTATTCTAGAAAGAGGTGGCAAGTTTTGGGATGTGTTGGGTGCCAACACATCAACATACACCTTCCTAGAAATTACTTATGTAGCAAGTATATAAACAAGAGCTAGAACATAGAAAGACATTCCAGAATCACTCTTGTACTTGCCAAAATCCAGAAATATATTAACTTTCAAGAAGCCATCTCTCTTTCAAGAAGCTACCACTTGTGTTCAAAGATCCTTGTCTTGAATAGATAAAGTATTCTGTTTTACTAAGTACTTTATCTATCTGTTTCACTACAGTGGTATCGGAGCTAGGCACTTTGGTAGCACAAGAAGATGGCCGATCCTCAAGACCAACAGCAAGCTTTCGAAGGAAGCCCTTCCTCTCCAAGACACCCTCCTCCAGCGCCGATGGGAGAGCCCACTCAAGAAAATCTGCAACAACAAGAAGCACCACAAGGAGGAGCACACCCTCCTCCAGCGTCGATGGGAGAGCCTACTCAAGGAAATCTGCAACAACAAGAAGCACCACAAGGAGGAGCACCGTCAAATCCCGTGGCAGCCGCTATAGCAAAGTTGACCCCACCACAAGGAGTTCCCGCAAATGAGTGGGCAGCCTTCCTAATGACCGTCCACAACCAAGTGGGCTTGGCCACCTATGAAGCAACCGTGCAAGCGTCAAGAGAAGCTATGGCTGCCATGGTTGCCCCTATTGCGAGCAATGCTCAAAATCCAGCCCCGGCTCAAGCGCCTCCACAAGAGCCAACGAGAGCAAGGAAACTCATCAAGCCCGGCAAACCCGACACTTTCAACCCCGGGAAAGGTGCCAACCTGAATTTATGGCTCTACCAAGTGGAGACGTACCTCGCGTTCCTTGAAGTACCCGAGGAGGACTACGTTCCCTTTGCCGTTACCTTACTTAGAGGAGCAGCAACATCATGGTGGCGTAACTATCAAGCGGCTATATATCAAGCTATGGCGCACCCCATGCTCGGCCAAGAGCCCCCACCATCATATGCAAGATGGGCAGATTTTCGTGAGGCCCTCAAGAAGCAATTCATGCCCATCAATGCGGAGAAGATTGCCCGAGGAAAGCTCCACCATCTCAAGCAAACGACGTCCGTTCAAGAGTATACATCCAGATTTCACGCCCTCACTCTTGAGATCCCCAACATGTCTCTCGAGGAGAAGATTGACCGTTACATCTTTGGCCTCAAACCCAAGGTGGCAAAGGAAGTGGAGTTACGCGACTTGACGGACTTCTCAAAGATCATTGAAGTGGCCCAAAAGGTGGATACCTTGGATTTCAAGCACTCCGTGCCTTCATCTTCACGGGTACCGACGACGCGGGTGTACGCAGCCCCTTCCACATCCGAATCTGGACCCACACCCATGGAAATCGGAGTTATTAAAAGGGACCCCGCGGCTGCCCGGAAGAGTGGAAGACCCTCCAATGACACTTATGATGCAAGAAACCAGCAAGGAGTGAAAGCAAGACTCTCCCCGGCTGAAAAAGAAGCTCTCATGACGGCTGGACTATGCTTCTATTGCAAGGAAAAGGGCCATCGTGCACTTTCATGCCCCAAAAAGTTGTCAAAAAACGGACAGCGCCGGTAGGCCAGGAGCCTACCACCCCAAGACCCACTTCACGAGAAGGCAACACGCCAAGTGAGGTGGAGACCCCCGTTGAAGACGACGTTCCAGCCCCAATGAGTTTGAGAGGTTACCTTGGAGGAGAGAAGGTCCACATCTTGGTGGATAGCGGAGCTCAAGGCAACTTCATTGCTGCAGATTTTGCCACCAAGCACGGTATTACTATGCGAACTCTTGACCACGACGAGGAGATTATGATGCCCGATGGATTCTCCTATACTACCCCTTCCAAGAAGACGTACCCCTTGGCACTCTCTATCAAGTCCTTCAAGGATAGAGTAGTGTTCTCCCCCATGCAATTGGGCAAGTACGACGTCATCCTAGGGACGCCTTGGTTGACCAAGCACAACCCCCAAGTTGATTGGAGGACCGGTACTATCAAGATCAAGAATGACATCACTTCAAGAATCTGTATTTTGCGCGCAATCCAGAATATCCAGACCCAAGACATCCAGAAGCCGGCACACGAGATACTATTGTCCGCCCTCCAACTCAAGAGACTTGTGAGGAAGGGACACGAGCTTCTTTTGGCCTTGATCACGCCAAAAGACATCAAGAAAGACATCGAGAGTCAAGAAGGCAGCCCCGTTCCCAAGGAGATACAAGAAGTCTTTGAGGACTACAAAGAAGTGTTCTCCCCGGAATTGCCCAAGGGCCTACCCCCCAAAAGATTCGTAGACCACAAGATAGAGTTGGAGCCCGGAAGCAAGCCCATCTCTCGGCCTACGTTCAAAATGTCATACACGGAGCTAGACGAAGTCAAGAAGCAAATCAAGGAGCTACTGGAGCATGGCTTCATTCGACCTAGCAAGTCGCCATTTGGAGCCCCGGTGCTATTTGTCAAGAAGAAAGATGGTACCTTGAGGATGTGTGTGGACTATCGCGCCCTCAACAAGATCACCATCAAGAATCGATACCCGCTGCCGCGCATGGATGAGCTCATGGACCGGCTGGTTGGAGCCAAGTACTTCACGAAGATTGACTTACGGAGCGGCTACCACCAGATTCGCATCGCAGAACCGGACATAGAGAAGACGGCATTCAGGACAAGATATGGACATTTTGAGTTCATGGTCCTGCCATTTGGACTCACCAACGCGCCAGCAACTTTCATGACTATGATGAACACCATATTTCAGCCCATGTTGGACAGATTTGTGGTGGTATTCATCGATGACATCCTTATCTACAGCAAGACCCTTGAAGAGCATGCGAGACACTTGAAAGAAGTCCTTGAAGTATTGAAGCAAAACAAGCTGTTTGCGAAGGAGTCAAAATGCGAGTTTGCCAAACAAGAAGTGGAGTTCCTAGGTCTCCACGTGACTGCTGATGGCATCAAGATAGACCCCAAGAAGACCACGGTGGTGGAGGAATGGCCAACCCCCACGACCAAGAAAGAACTCCAGTCATTCTTGGGATTTGCCAATTGGTACAGAAAATTCATCCAAGGCTTCTCGCACATAGCAGCCCCCCTGACAGATCTACTCAAGAAGGACAGGCTATATACATGGACCGAGAAAGAGGAAGAGGCATTTCAAGAGTTAAAGCGAAGATTGACCACATCCCCGGTGCTCACACTCCCAAGTCCAAACCCAGATTGGCCCTTCCACGTCATCACCGATGCATCTTCCTATGCAATAGGAGCAATCCTGCTTCAAGACCAAGGCAAGGGACTGCAGCCCATCGCCTACGAGTCAAGGAAGCTAAATCCAGCCGAGCAAAATTATACAACCACGGAGCGAGAGGCATTGGCGATTGTACATGCCTTGAAGGTTTGGCGCTGCTACGTTGAAGGACGCAAAGTACTGGTCACCACGGACCACGAGGCGTTAAAGCACCTCCAGACGCAGCCGTATCTCTCAAGGAGACAAGCAAGATGGAGCGGATACTTGCAACAATACAACATCACGATTCAGTACCAGCCCGGCAAGACAAACCCGGCTGACCCCCTCTCAAGACTGCAATTAAATGCAGTGATGGTATCCCTGAAGACAGATCTGGAAGCTCGATTTTCAGCCGCCTATGAAAGAGACCCTTACTACAAGAACGGAGAAGCAGCCTTGGACCCATGCAAGAAGCAAGAAGGCAATTATTGGGTGAGGCAAGATACGGGCCAGAGATGTGTTCCTAATGACTTAGACCTCCGGCTCTTGCTTCTACGAGAAGCACACGACAACCCTCTTGGAGGACACTTTGGAATCCTAAGGACCACGGGCGTTCTAGCTAGGACTTATTGTTGGCCAGGCATGTCTAAGCAAGTCAAGGAGTACTGCAGGAGCTGTGACACATGCCAAAGAATCAAGCCATCATCGCAAAAGGCGGGAGGACTCCTCCAACCACTACCAATCCCCGAAAGACAATGGACGGACATCTCAATGGACCTTATCGTGGACTTGCCCGTGACACCTCGAGGCCATAATGCAATACTCACGGTGGTGGACAGACTTACCAAGATGGCTCATTTTATTCCCACGACGACTAAGGCTACAGCACCACAACTTGCAAGACTCATCTTTGACAACATCTTCCGACTCCATGGACTACCATCAAGAATTGTGTCAGATAGAGATCCAAGATTCACAAGCCATTTCTGGAAAAATCTCTTCAAGAACTTGGGTACATCGCTGGATATGTCTACTGCCTACCACCCACAATCAGATGGGCAAACCGAGCGTATGAATCGTACCCTAAAGACCTCTCTAAAGGCCTACGTGTCTACCCTCGAGCAAGACTGGGACATGTACTTGACCCCCCTCGAGTTTGCCTACAACAACACTACGCAGGCCTCTACCCAAGAGTCCCCATTCTTCCTCAACTATGGCTTCCATCCGACCACGCCACTGAGCTTCACGGCTGGCCATGATGAAGTACCTGCAGCCACAGATTTTATGGAGACATTAGAAGCAGCCCTTACAGCAGCGAAGAAAGCTCTACAACACGCGCAAGATGCTCAAGCAAGAGTGGCGAACAGATCCAGAAGAGAAATTACGTACAGAGTGGGTGACAACGTGTTACTATCATCCAAGAACATTTCCCTGAACAACAGGCCTGCCGGCAGCAAGTTCTCTCCCAAGTATTTGGGACCCTTCAAGATTATCCAGCAAGTCAACCCCGTTGCTTTCAAGCTAGAACTTCCCCAGACTATGCACATCGACCCCGTATTCCACGCTTCCCTCTTCAAGCCATATGTGCAACCCGACAACAAGTTCCCAGGACGTGTGACAACCCCACCAGCCCCAACAATAGTGGATGATCATTTGGAGTACGAAGTGGAAGACATAGTGGCTATGAGAAATTTCAGGAGACAGCAGCAATACTTGATCAAGTGGAAAGGATATCCAGATTCGGAGAATAGTTGGGTGGCGGCGCACTACCTTGACAAAGTTCAACGAAAGTTGAAGCGCTTCCATACCGCCAACCCCCATCTTGGACCAGCCCCAAGTCTCTCTACTAGAAGCCCGGAGACTTCAGGGAGGCAGCCTGCCACCATCAAGAAGCAGCAGAAGACCCCTTGGAGGCAGCCTGCAAGAACCACAAAGAGGAAAAAATGACATTAGACACTTTTCTCTTCTTGCCGTTTCTGCACAGAAAACTAAAACTGCTACTGGCAATAGGTCTCTTCATAATAAATTCTGAAAATTTACCTGGATGTAGTCCATGAGTAGCCGGTCATTTAGAGTCCAAGTTTGCTCAATTTGGAGCACTGGTGAGAGAGATATGATGCTCTAAGTAGAAGGGGGTCAGGCTGCTGGCATTGTTAGGGCAGAATATGCCTTCTGACATTGTGCCCTCCCCTGAACTTGGAATGCTCTGAAACTCAAGACTCTGGTAGAACATCTTACAGCGCCCAGTTTGAGACTTAGTTTGCAGAATTTGGAGAAGTATAGAAGGACTTATGATTTTCAGAAGTTTCTGCACAGATTTGGAGGAGTGCCTACTCTCTCAGCTCTCAACGACACTCCAGAAATGAGAATGCTCTCAAATTTGGTGACCCGGTAGAGTTCTCCGACGCGGTCCGTCTGGCATTCGAATTTTCAGATTTGGAGCAGTTCTGTGGCCGCTATGAATTTTTGAGTTCGTGGCAGATTCTAAGCCAACTTGTACAATTTTCTTTATCATTAAGGAGTAGGCTAGCCAATAAGGTCACACCACCTTCGACCTTGCCTAGTCTACCTTACATGTGTAGCACCTGACTTGGCGCCTTCAACTAGTCCTCTTCACATGTGTGGCATCTGACTTGAAATCGTTGACTAGTTTGCTCCACATGTGTAAGACCTGACTTGACGCGCCGAGACGTCGCTTTTTCTATCGGGGGGGTGATGTAGTGATTTGAGTTATTATATATTAGTTCGCATATATTTTAATGTTTTCAAATATATTTGGAGTAGTATTGTGTGGAGTCAAGTGTGAATAGGTACTCTAGTAACTTGGTTCATGTCCTTTGAACCTTCCAAGGCATTTTCGAAGTTAGAGGAAAGACCTAGAAGAACTCCATGTGGCAAAAGTCAAATGTGCCATTTTTAGGTCAAAAGGACATGTGTACATTATTCTAGAAAGAGGTGGCAAGTTTTGGGATGTGTTGGGTGCCAACACATCAACATACACCTTCCTAGAAATTACTTATGTAGCAAGTATATAAACAAGAGCTAGAACATAGAAAGACATGGGAGAATCACTCTTGTACTTGCCAAAATCCAGAAATATATTAACTTTCAAGAAGCCATCTTTCTTTCAAGAAGCTACCACTTGTGTTCAAAGATCCTTGTCTTGAATAGATAAAGTATTCTGTTTTACTAAGTACTTTANGTAATTTATCTATCTGTTTCACTACATCAGGAGAACAATGCCAAAGTCAGGAAAAGACAGTCCCCCCTATCCTACTGCATTGCGTGATTGCAGGTAGGAAGGTGAGGGCATTTGTTGACGGAGGGGCGTCACATACTTTTATCCACAAGGACTTAGTTGAGCGGCTAAGGCTACCTACTGTCACCCAAGGGAACAGAAAAATATTCCTTGGAGATGCCTCAAGTATCCCAGGAGGAATCATAATCAAGCCTATTGAGGTCCACTTAGGTTGTGGCATTGCAGTTCTAATTGAAACGCTTACATTTGATGTACTCAACACTGGTTTTTATGATCTCGTGCTAGGCAGGTCCTGGCTTAATAGACATCAAGCTGAAGTGTGTTGGAGCAGAGGTACGGTTAAACTGAGAGGAGCCACTGATGGGCAGATTAACTTGGCACCCACCAGTGCTCTTCCTCTTGTCCTGTATGGATGGCAAATGAAGGAAAAGGAGAGGCTTCCTGGAGGATGCAAATTGCTGAATGCAATGGAGTTCACCGAAAGCTGGAACCAGAAGGAAGACAGAATGTTCTGTCTGCTGCTAAGAGAGGTACCTCCTCAACCTGAAGAAGTGGTGGAGAAAAAGGTAAGCCCTCCGGCGCACCCTACTGCTGCAAAAATTGTTGCTCAGTACACGGATGTATTTAATATGCCTCCAGGACTACCTCCTTAGACAGAACTAGATCATATGATTGATTTATTACCTGGGAGGCAGCCACCCTGGCACCGCACTTATGGCTTGTCTTATGTGGAGATCGAGGAGTTGAAAACACAGATTGCAGAGCTTGAGGAAAATGGTTACATTTCTCCCAATAAATCACCTTATGGCGCACCCATGCTATTTTTGAAGGAAAAGGATGGCAGTATGCAGATGTGTGTGGATTACAGAGCTCTGAACAGAATTACAGTAAAGAACAAGGATGCTTTATCCAGAGTCGAGGACTTGCTTGATACCCTGTCTGGTGCTAAGGTGTTCAGTAAGATGGATCTCAAAAGGGGTTCTCATCAAATCATAATTGCTGAGGGGGATGAACACAAGACTGCCTTCCGCACACGTTATGGACACTATGAGTTCAACGTGATGCCATTTGGACTGACTAATGCTCCTGCGACCTTCATGGGTGCTATGAATGACATTTTCAGACCTTATTTGGATAAGTTTGTGCAAGTTTTTATGGATAATATTTTAATTTTCTCTAAAGATGAAGCTCAGCACGCTGAACACTTAAAGAAGGTCCTAGACACTTTGAGAAGAAATCACGTATATGCTAAAATGAGCAAGTGTGATTAAGGAAAGTATTGAATTCTTAGGCCACGTTGTCAGTAAAGAAGGCATCAGTGTGGATCCTAAGAAAGTCCAGACCATAAGGGATTGGCCAAACCACAGTCTGTCTCTGAAGTTAGATCCTTCCTTGGGTTGGCTAACTGTTATAGGAGATTTATTGAGAATTATTCTACAAAGGCCAGTAAACTGACTGACCTTACTAAGAAAGACATAGGGTATGTGTGGGGGGAAGAGCAGCAGGCTGCCTTCCAGACACTTAAAGATGCCCTTTGTTCTGCCTCCGTGCTAGCCGTGTATGACCCCAGCAAACCGGTGCAGGTGGTTACTGATGCCTCTGATTTTGCCATGGGTGCTATTTTGTTGCAGCCTGCTGACAAAACCACAAAGGATGGTAAGGTACGGCAGGAGTGGCATCCTGTGTTGTATGAGTCTATGAAATTTAATCCAGCGGAGATTAATTACTCAGTGCATGATAAAGAGCTGCTAGCTATCATTCATGTGCTCAAACAGTGGAGAGCATACTTACATGGTAAAGCTTTTAAGGTGATTACANGCTCAAACAGTAGAGAGCATACTTACATGGTAAAACTTTTAAGATGATTACAGATCATCTAGCTCTGACTCACTTTCAGAAGTCCGAGCTCTCAAGGAGGGAGAACCGCTGGAGCTAGATGCTGGAGCAATTTCAAGTCCACATTGACTACAAACCAGGGAAGTTGAATCCTGCTGATGCACTCTCTAGAAGACCTGACTTGCAAAAAATAAACTTTAGTCAGTATGCTGTAGATAAAGTCCTGTGTGCACTCACTTCACTAAAGGTGAAAAAGTCCTTCCTTGAACAACTTAGAAAAGCCTACCTTTCTGACCCAACATTTGAGCCTAGCCCCACTACTGGTGTGTGTTGTGCTACTGCACTCGGGTATAAGCTTAAGGGAGGGGTCTGGGTGACTAAAACCACTTCAGGCAGGCTGAAGCTGGTCATTCCTAATAGCTTGGAAATAAGGTCCCTTTCATTGAGTCAAGCACATGAGAGTTTATTGGGTGGGCATTTGGGGCAGGCCAAAACTGTTGGCAAACTGGCAAAACATTATCATTGGGAGGGATTACCTCGGGAGGTCTTGAAATATGTTAAGTCTTGTGACCNTTGTGATCAGTGTCAAAAGAATAAGTTTAGGCACACACCAACTGGGGGGCTATTACAACCACTACCCATCCCAGCTAGACGCTGGGAATCAATATCCATGGACTGGGTGGTAACACTGCCACGAACTGCCAATGGGCATCATTCGATACTGGTAGTCGTGGATAAACTGACAAAAATGGTCATTTTCATCCCCACAACTGTCAAAGTAACTGCACTCAAAACAGCGAGACAGTTCTACAACCATGTAGTATGCCTACATGGGCTACCCTCTAATATCATCTCAGACAGAGACTCAAAATTTACATTTAAGTCCTGGAGAGCTTTAATGGGGTTAATGGGAGTCAAACAGCTGCTCAGCAGAACAAAGCACCCTCAGACTGATGGGGAGACTGAAAGAACTAATCGAGTTCTGCAAGAGGTGCTGAGAGCAAACATTAACCAAAAACAAGACAATTGGGATGACCTGTTACCTCAAGTCCAATTTGCGGTCAACAGTGCGGTGCACGCATCAACGGGCAAGACTCCTTCTGAACTGAGCCTGGGTAGAGTCCCTATGTCTCCTTTAGATGTACTAGGGAAGTCTTTAACTCACCCTGAAGGAATTGACAATCCGATCTCCCTCCAGTTAAACCAGGATTTTGCTGACACCCTGTCACAAGTCCAACAGAACCTGCACAAAGCCCAGGCAAACCAACAAAAATACGCTAATCAGCACCTGAAGCTGATCCGAGTGTACTTGGCAGCAGACAAAGGCAGAAATCCCCAGATGACAGGGGTGCCAGAAGAGGGACACGCGGGGTGGCTAAAGATATGCCGGCCTCTCCCTTCGCTCAGGGGCATGTACCTCTTGCCAATGTATTTCAGCACCCTACTGGAATGCATGTCTATGTGGGGATCAACACCCAAGTGGTTGAAGAGCAGGCTACCATCCTTCGTTCTCCTCGAGGTCCAACTTTAGAACAAACGGGGTTCTTTAACCTAGAGGGCTGTCCAGATCTAGGTCCAGATCTTAGTCTCCTGATCCTGAAGCCCCAGGAACAACCCCCTAGGTGAAAGGCTTGAAAAGCAACTAGTGGGGGAGGCTGGTCAGGTTGAGTTCCCTGACCAAAAACTTCTGCAGTTTAATGTTGTCAAGGCGACATCAAGTTAAGTTGGAGGGATTGTAATGAATCAGTATATTAGTAAATATAATATTCATTCAAATGTAATAGTTGTTTAAGTTCACCCTACTGAACTTCATGTAGTATTGAGTCTGCTGGACTTTACATAATTATCAGTTTAAGGACTCAGCCGGAAGCAGCAGGCTGAAGCCAACTTAAGTCAACTTGCTGACACATTCTTTGACAGCCAGCTAACTTCCGTACTCGGTAGCAGCGAACTGCCTCGATATGCATCTAAGTGTGGTATGCTAGATGAATGGCCAGATGACATCCCTATGATGGATGGCGATTCGGGATGATGGGAGATGGCGGTGGATTTGGTTAACCGAGGTCCTACCAACGTGGTTAACTCCCGGGTAGGCGGTGCCATCGCACTGGCCGTTGAACAGTAAACTCATTCTCTGTACATATGCTAGGCATTGCTCTCGAGTTCGGAATTTGGAAACGAGGCCAACTCTCTTGTACAGCTTACTGAGAGAGATCTGAATTCAAGGCTAGAAGCCCATGATACGCACTGTCTTCCAACCTTGCTTATGTATGAGTTTACTGATTGCATTATTGATGCTAGTTTACTTGCATTTGACTAACGAGTATTATTCACTGCTAGTGTGTGGTCCTTTGCTGTTAATTCAATTTACGGAAAATACCATAAAGATTACTTGTTGATATAAAGATCTTTATTTATTGTTAATCGCCTAATTGGTAAGACGATTCATTTCACCATGTCTCCTGTTGTTTTAAGTCTAACGTGACAGCTCCATTAAAAGGCTGCTGCCGAGCTGGCCTGCTTATTCAGCGTGGCCGGACTCGTCCGTCGCTAAGCTAGCTGCTGGGTCAGCTCTCTCTAACTTGGTGTAATTAATCAGTATATTGGATAGATATGATATTCATTTAGACATAATAGTTAAATAAGTTCAGCCTATATAAGTTTAGGCTGAACTGTACTTAGTAAGTCTGTTGGATATTTGATACTTAGTTAAAGGACTCAGCCGAGAGCAGCAGGCTGCAGTCCATTATGTCAGCCTGTTGACTTGTGTCAGCTTGCTGACACATTCTTTGACAGTCAGCTGGCTGCCGTACTCGGCAGCAGCGAATTGCCTAACTATGCATCTAAGTGTGGTGTGCTAAATGAGTGGCCAGATGACACCCTTAAGGTGGATGGCGATTGGGATGATGGGAGATGGCTGTGGATTTGGTTAGCCGAGTTCTTACCATCTTGGTTGACTCCCAGGTAGCCGGTGCCATCGCACTTGCCGTTGAACAGTAAACTCATTCAATGTACATATGCTAGGTATTGCTCTCGAGTTCGGTATTTGAAAACGAGGCCAACTCTCTTGTACTGCTTACTGAGAGATATTTGAATCCAAGGCAAGAAGCCATTGATATGCACTGTCTTCTAGCCTTGCTTATGTATGAATTTACTGATTGCATTATTGATGCTTCTGTACTTGCATTTGACTTGCGAGTATTGTTCACTGCTAGTGTGTTTGTCTTTTCACTGTTTAATCCGGTAACAGAAAATCCCATAAAGATTCCTCGCTGATATAAAGATCTTTTTTAATTGTTAATCGCTTATCGGTAAGTCGATTCATTTCACTTGGCAATTGCTTAGCTAGCTGTTAGGTCAACTTCCTAGATACGACAGCTTTTGCATGGGTCGTTAGCAGAACCAGGTCGGGTCAGCCTTGCAGCTGACCACGTTGTCAAAACCCCACCCACTACTGAGTGTGGCTTTTGCCCGTCTTGGTCACGCTTGCGCGCGTCAGAACTTTGACTCTCATCACTGACTTTGTACATATCAGCAACCTTGGTCGGTGAGTCAACGCTGACTTTCCGTACGTGAAGCAGCCGTGACTTGCGCCACGCGTGCCGCTCGTCGAACTAGTAACAGTCGCGACAAACGTACTCATTTTTCTGAATATGTGTGATATGTGAAGGTGGCCATGGCCCTGGGTAGGTGCCTTGGAGACGGGCTGCTGGTCGGTGGCTATGGCCGGTAAATAACCATTATAACTTTAAACATGCGACATCGTCTGGTTTATAGTCGGTAGGCAAGACATGGTCCGACTAGGTAAGACACGCCATGTACGACATATCTGCGCCTGTCGTAACGTAACGTTGGGATTGTTAGTGACGACGCTCTTCATGCTTATTTTCTCCCCCGACTTCAAACAAAAGAGATGACCCCCCAATGGATGTTAGCGGGCCAAGTTTCGGCTCAGCTTGGCTCAATTAAGTCAGGTCAGTGCTTAATTTTTGTGAAGAGCTTGCAGAGAACGATCATATTCAGCTACATATATTCCGCCTCTTCTACTTCAGCTGGAAGTACTTTTGCAATTTGTGCTTGGCTCGACCACACTTAAGCATGTTCGGGTTATATAAATGGAGTACGTGGAAACGACGGTGGCGCTTTGGTACTCTTGCCAAGGTTGTTGTACTTGTCTGCTGCACAACATACTTCATAGTGAGCCATATGCTTCCGACAGTCTCTCAGGCAAGGAAGAATTTGCTTCCTTTCCGACCCATACTTGCTGTCTTCTCAAACCTCGTGAATTCTTTCAGGAATTTTTGATGAACTCACTGTACATGCTTGTCATCATAGCCCAATCATCAATATGAATTTAAATTGAGGAGTTGACTCTCGGGCCTATAAATTTGGAGCTCAGACATAGATTAAAGGACACCTCTAAAGGCCTCCATATTAAAGCATTCAAAATACTTTCTGAGACTGGCCTGCAACCTTGGCATCATTTCCATAGTCCTGTTTATATCAATCCATGCTTGCGCAGTACGTGCTAATAGTCCAAGCCTACCTCCCTAAGGATTGACGAGCCGTAAGGCAGGGAAGACTAAACCTTCCGTGTGCACACCATTCTACCCTCACGCAGCACAATTGTGTCCCTCTCTCTGTCATGCCTATTTTCTTGAGAACACGCAGGTGGATAAGGTTGCTCTTTGTCTCGTCGGGGGTGCCCGGGCATTTGAATTGACAGGGCTGTCCATCAAGGAGAACCTTCTGGATGCTTATCCAAACTCCGATGTGTTTCTCAACGTGCCAGCTGATGACAACACGCACAAGTTGACCATCCTTTCCAGGCTGCCCAGGATTGCCTCGCTAGTGGTGTTCCCCCAGGTCCCCATGCGTGAAGATGCAAGCACAGCGCAGCTTCTTAAAGCCAAAGGGTCGCCAAATGGCGTCCAGGTGAATCCCCACACGGCCCTACACTCCAACCTAAGGATGCGAACTCAAAACACCGTGCCTGATGACCAGGACCTGGAGAGAGGACCCTGCCCTGCCCTCATGCCCGTTCCTGGCGGGCCTAGGATGCCGCAGAGAGCAGAGCACAGTTGATTGTGGTTTTGACAGGAATTGTGAAGCATGAGATTCCAACTGCTGAATGTGGGCAAACCTTTGTTCCCTGCCGCAATAGAGCACAGTCAGGTCTGCCTCGGAACCCTCATGCTGAACGTGGGAGCGCGTTCAAACTGATGCGCCTTTGCCTCAGCGTGGCACTCTGATGCCTACAAGTCACCACCAATCTACCGACTGCTTGCTGGTCACGCCCTAGGGTGCCGTTTGAGTGGGCACTGGCAAGCACAGGGCGAGGGCGGTGCTGCTGCTGGGGTTCTGCTCCTGCATCACAGGTCCCTGATCTCGCCCCTCCCTCTATTTTTGTACCGCCGCTGCTGCTGCGGCTGCAGGGGCTGCTGCAGTACTTTGACCTCGTGGAGGGGTGCACGCGCCTTATCGAGGAGCACGAGCGTCGGCGCGGCATCAAGTACAAGTGGGTGTTCCGCACGCGCGTGGACGGCTTCTGGACCAGCAGGTCTCCGCCGCTCCGCTCGCTGGACCCGCACGCCTACACGCTGCCAAACGGCACGGACTCCGGCGGGCTCAACGACCGCCTGGGGGTGGGCACGCGTGACCTCAGCTTCCGCGCCCTCAGCCGGCTCTCTGTCCTCCCCGCTCTCAAGGACTTGGGCTACAGCAACCTGAATTCGGAGGCCTCCTTCAGGGAGCATTTGTGGACATACAACATAAGCGTCGGGCGCGCCGAGTTCCCCTTCTGCATCCTGAGCCACCGGCAGTACCACTTTCCCGACGGGCCGGTGCCGGTGATCTCCATCGACAGCAGGGGCGCCTTCAATGGCGCCAAGTGCCGGCCCTGCCACCCCGCGGCCACGGGCGCCGAGGCGCAGCGCCAGCTGGCGCTCGTGGCGGAGTTCCACGGGACGATTGGCGATGGCACAGGCGTGAACCTGTGCAATGCGCAGGGCCCCTGGGAGGTGAACTGGGACACGCTGTTTGACGCCATCGCGGGCCCCAAGGCTGCGGCTACGCGCAAGTGGATCGTCAGCAGGTCCTTCAAAGAGTGCGTCGCAGAGAACGTCGCGCTGCAAGCCTCGGTGGCGTCGTACACGGGGCCCCCTCCCGTCGTCCTGTGCCAGCTTTCGCGCTGGGGGGAGGTCCAGAGTGTGGGCGAACCGGGGGACGAGTGGCCGCTGTACCTCAAAGGGCTGCACCCGCAGAGCGTGGTGTACTCCATCTGCGCCCGGTGCAGCTTGAGTTGGGAGCTTGCGCTGACTGTGGCGAGGGGGCTGCATCACGTCCACGCGTTCAACTCCTTGCCGCTGGAGCTGCCGGGGGCAACAGAGAAGGAGGTGAAGAGGATGCGCGCCCGCATCGTTGTGCACGACTGGTGCATAGGCTCCGCGGATGGTGGGCATTGCACCGATGCTGTGTCGGAGCAGCAGGAGCCCACAGGAGGTGCTGCTGCCGAGAACCAGGAGGAGAAGGCCCCCGCCAGAGTACCTAGGAGGCAACTAAGTGCGTCCCTGTCGGAGCTGGGACACGAGAAGATTGACGTGCTCAAGCTGGACATGGGGACTATGACGTTGGAGCTCGTCATGCAGTGGGACATGGAGAACGTGGACTTGCCTGTGTGCCAGCTTCTGCTCAGGTTTGGAAAGGAATGGGCGGCTTCTGTGGCGGAGGGGTCCAAGGCAAGGGTTGTAGCCGGTTTGAACAGACTAGGGTTGTCACAGATCAAGTGTGTAGGCACTTCTTCTGACGAGCGATGCATCTTTGTTTCTTCCAAGCACTGTGTTGTTGGACATTGAGAGAGGGTGTTGAGGTAATTTTTATGGGGGATGCTCCTCCCTGCCTGGGCTTCCTGCAGCTATTGCTTTTTTAGAAGCAATGAAACCCGGTAGGGATATGATTCCCTAGCATAGCAGCAAGGAAGATGGATAAGACGACAAATATATTATGGGCACTTACATGTGAGATTTGGCACCTAGAGAACTGTGGTCGTTAGGCACGTGCCTTTGACCTGTTTGAGGCGGGCCAAGCTTTTCTTAAAAAGTCATGCTGCACTATTGTGTCTCACAACGTGGTGTCGTTTTCAGCGCGCGCAAATGGTCATATAAGC
Source organism: Mesotaenium endlicherianum (assembly GCA_009602735.1). NCBI lineage: Eukaryota > Viridiplantae > Streptophyta > Zygnematophyceae > Zygnematales > Mesotaeniaceae > Mesotaenium > Mesotaenium endlicherianum. Next base: position 437,470 of record WELA01003517.1, read on the forward strand.
TCCGCAATCCAGCTTTGCTTTCGAGGCCAATTTGCCAAGTACTTGTGAGAAAGTTGGCGTTAAGTTCTTGTCTGTGATGGAGAGTAAATGTTCCCATTTTTTGCCGCTTCACTCGCGGATTTGCCCCATCAGGCGTTTTGGTCCAGGGCCGGTCACCACTTTTGCCAAGACTTTTGGTTGCTTCAAGCCAGTACTGCGTCTTGCCCACGATACAATGTATAATTACTATGATATCTATACGCACAAGGTAAATTACACCTGTGATGACAATTATCCATGCACAGGCCCTACGTGAGTTGGCTTTATTGGTGTTTGCCTTCTTCAGAGGAATGTACTTAGGCGGCTTATATCAATTCCACGCGAAGACTCATGATGCTTGGCGTGTCATTGTATCTAAAAAAGGAAGAGAAAGGTGCCACTTCTTTGCACTGGAGAAGCTTCCATGTTCTTGTCTCTCTTGAAACATCTCCTTGTGAAGTTGACAAAATATTGGAAGGTTGCTCACTCTTTTTTTCTTAGTGGGATTCAAATGAGGCGTCAAGCGTTGAAAGAGCTTAAGCCCAAAAGATGGTCACTGTACGTGATAGTCACGTGGATTAGATACTGAAAGAGGGGCTTCTTTACGTGCAGAATACAGCCAAAAACTACTGAACATACCACTCATAATTGCTCATAATACTCGATACGGAGAAACACGTTACATCAGACCAGCGTTCATGGCGGTTCCACAACGACCTAAAGGTGGACTAACGGTCGACTTATACGGCACAAATTGACGTTTCTCGTAACGGAAGCAGACCTTGCGTTGACTAGACTTGACTCGAGTGGCCAAGTTCACTACATGTAAAGTGCACGTTTTAAGCCATTTTCAGCCATTTTCAGCAATTTTCAGCCAGTCTGAGCCCAACCCATGCTCCCAGATTGAGCAGGAATTCTTCGTCAAAAATCGCGTAGAGTGCATTTTAGGGCTTGGACGTTTTTTGGCGAAGAAATATTGGCCAACACCCTGTCTTCGGCTTTTTTCGCCCAAACCTTCTCGACACGATGTGTGACAAAAGACGTCAGGAGTCGAGCGTGCGGATTCAGATGAACCCGTCACCACATCGTCAAACGCAACCGAACATGGTACCAGGGGTTATCCGGATACAAACAGCGTGTGGACAAAAAGGAGCCCGCCCAGCGCCAGCCAGCTCAGTCTCCCCTACGTATTAAAAAGGCTGGATATATAATAAAGCGGCACGAGCTACACAGTCAACTTTCGAGCGTGTGCTCAGCGTACAGGCGTGTGAAATAGATACGTGCGTGCAACCATGTATGCAGCATGTGAGATTTATTTTCTAGTTGGCGCTTAATGCCTGTGAAAAATGTTATGCTGAAGTAGAGATTGGTGTGTGTTTGCATATGTGTATATGCGGTGGAAAACGTGCATGTGCCAATTTGTGCTTTTGTATTGCTGGCACGGGTGCACGCATGCATGCAACCGTTTACCCATGGTATAAGCAAGATAATGTGTCAAGGAAGTGTAAAAGCATTGAATGATACTGCAAGTATGCCCTTAACCACATGCGTGGGTGCGTGGGTGCGTGGGTGCGTGGGTGCGTACGCCCGTGCATGCGCACAAGCATTTGTATTGTGCATGCATGTGCAGTTTTAGCTTGCGGCATGTGTATGTGTATGGTATGTAAGAAAGCGCATATGTGGCCAAGAAATTATGTGTTCATGTGAATGCAAAACAGTTACGCCATGCAGTGGCTTTCAACGCGTGCAAATCGTTCAAATCAACATACATGATGAAAGTATCGCAATTTGCCCATATCGCTGCATCCTATTTATAAGCACACATGGAGTATGATGCACTCAAGCAGGCATGCAAGAGTTGTGTCACAAGCATCGTTTGGAAGCGCATGCGTCTTGCGAGCCAATGCAAATAGAAAATATGCCGATTTGTTTCAATATAATCCCATGAAAATTTAACGATTAACATGCTTAATGAACTTACACGGAACATATCACATGATGTTGATTCCTCACCATAACTCACATGTGCTGGCATTGGTAATATTGTTCGTAGAAAAGTTAGCTGTCTATCTTATTTTACCATATCAAGTGTAAGATGAACAACTTCAAATAGAAAAAATAAATAATTGATAACATAGTTCTCAAAACTAATATTGGATCACATAATCAACACATACTCTCTCTTCCTCTCTCTCTTCCTCTCTCTCTCTCCCTCTCTCTCACACACACACACACACACACACACACACACACACACACACACGTACTGTAGCGATATAAGTTAGTCTATATTAGTTGGTTTTTATATTCTAACGCTTTTGAATAATTGTGAAGTAATTTTGTGTGGATTCAAGTGTGAATAGATACTCTAGTGACTTGGTTCATGTCATTTGAACCTTCTAAGGCAATGTCGAAGTTAGAAGAATGGCCTAGAAGAAATCCATGGAGCAAAGGTCAAATAGGGCATTTTATGTCAAAAGGACATGTGTACATAATTCTGTCATAGCTGATGCTGTCGAGCCCGTTCAGTGTCCAGTTAATGGGGGGAAGGGTTGAAGGGTGATGGCAGGTCTTAGTGGTTAGTCGGGTTAGGGATGGTAGGTGAGGAAGGTTCAGTTCATAGGCAGTGGAGCACTTGGACCTATGATCCGCTCTTGAGGTTCTGCTACTGAGCAGCTGTGAGGCACTGTCCGGATCCCGCGCACACCTCCTCCCTCCACGTGTGTTGCTGCCCCCCGCACATGTGGAGGTTGGCCCACAAGTTCCCTCGCTTGTTGGGTTGACGCTGGTACCAAATGGGAGCTCTAGCCGTCCGTGACTGAGTCTTCATGTACAATAGGCGATCCCGTGGGTGTGTCCACGACTGAAATGAATTGACTTACCTATAGTGGATTAACAATTAATAAAGATCTTTATATCACTGAGTAATCTTGATGGTATTTTTTGTTAGTTGATTGAACAGCAAAAGTCAAACGTACTAGCGGTGGACAATACTCGCAAGTCAAATGCAAGTGATTGAGCATCAATAATGCAATCAGTAAACTCATATATAAGCAAGGCTAGAACATAGTGCGTATTAATGGCTTCTCGTCTTGGATTCATATTTCTCTTAGTAAGCAGTACAAGAGCGTTGGCCTCGTTTCCAAATGCCGAACTCGAGAGCAGTGTCTAGCCTATGTACATGGAATGAGTTTACTGTTCAACGGCAAGTGCGATGGCGCCGCCTACCCGAGAGTTAACTACGATGGTAAGACCTCGTCTAACCAAATCCACAGCCATCTCCCATCATCTCGAATCGCCATCCACCTTAAGGTTGTCATTTGGCCACTCGTCTAGCACACCACACTTAGATGCATAGCTAGGCAGTTCGCTGTTGCCGAGTACGGCAGCCAGCTGACTGTCAAAGAATGTGTCAGCAAGTTGACACAAGTCAACAGGCTGGCCTAATGGACTTTAGCCTGCTGCTTTCGGCTGAGTCATTTAACTTAATATTAAGTATCCAACAGGATTAAATCCAGTAGACTAAATATTAATTGAAGTTGAGCAGGCTTATTCAACTTTTATATCTAAATGAATATTAAATATATCCATTATATTGAATCATTACACTTTGTCTCCATCTAAGTTGGAGGGGGAGTGACAATTAACCTTACACCGACTGTGGTGCTGAAATGACAAGTTCGTCGCATATTGTGGGTTACATAAGCATTAGACACTGCATAGCGTCTTGCTTGCACACAACTCAATCAGCAATTTTTTGTGCCCTCTTCCTATTTGCAACGTTATTTATTCCACTTTACTACACCGTACGAAGAAACTATAGCTATTATGCAATTATCAAATTTGTTGCTCTAAAAGCTGTGTCACATTGGATAGTATCTTCATGCTTTGAAATGCACGTTACATTCGTCCCGGCCACACTTAAATGAATCGACCTACCGAGTAAGCAATAACTATTTACAAATATTTTTATGTCAGCAAGTGGTTTTTTTTGATGTTTTTGCTGTTTGGCTTAACTCATGAACAGCAAATCACAACACAACTAGCGTAAGCAATTCTCACATGTCAAATGCAAGTAACGTGCATCAATAATACAATCCTTAAATTCATACACAAGCGAGGTTAGTAAGCGGTTCGTGTAATGGATTGTAAGCTTGGATTCAGGTTTTCTCTCAGTAATTTGTATAGAGAGTTGACCTCGTTTCCAAATGCCGAACTCGATAGCAAACCTAGCATATGTACATGGAATGAGTTTATCGTTCAATGGCAATAACGATGGTGCCGCATGCCTACCCGGGAGCTAACCTCGTCGGTAGGACATCGGCTAACCAAATCCACAACCATCTCTGATCATCTCGAATCGCCATTTGCCTAGGGCGTCATCTGATTATCCATCTAGCATATCACAATAAATACATTAATAGGCAGTTCTCTAATTTTGTTTAGAACAATCATTTGATTGTCAAAGAATGTATCAGCAAGCTGACTTCAGTAGACTTCACCATGCTACTCCTGGCTGAGTATCTATATCAAATATGAAGTAAAGTTCAGCAGACTGAACCAGATATACTTTCACATATAAATTAAATTAATAACAAACTGCTTCATTATACACACTAGCTTATGTTGTGGATATATGAGGATGACATGGGATCAAAAGGTGGAACTTTGAGAGCGGAAGCAAATGGAGACTGCGGAGCGACACGCTTGCTATAATATGTGAATCCAAGGTTAGAAGCGGTTGCACAAACCACTTACTTACCTTGATTGCATGATTGATGCTCGTTTACTTGCATTTAACTGTTGAGATTTGCTTATACTTGTTGTTTGCTGTCTGACGGGCAAATCGGAGAACAGCATAAAAATTACTTGCTGGTATAAAAATATTGATTAAATTATTAATTCATTATCGATAAGTCGATCCATTTCAGGGAGCGCCCTTGGCGTTCATCAACTTTTCCCTCAATTCCTAGATGTCCCGACTCCCAAGATGCATCATAAGCCTTCCATCTGACCAAATATTTCATGTCATATTTCAAAGATTGATGGATGAAGCGAGCTTCAAAAATGTGGTCAACTTAACATATATGCCCGTCACGAACGGATCAGACGAGTCTCGGTTGGACCGTTGAAATCAACCCGTGAATAACTTGTCGCCCCTAATGTTTGGTTCTAAGAAAATGATATCGAACAGAGGGTAAGCTTTGCATTAAAGTAATATGTTTAATTTATAAGCATTCTGACCGACGCGGCGTACCATCGAATGTTAACCCACTCAAACAAAACAGCACATGGCTTTTTCTTGACCACTCCAAGAAGCTCAAGATTGAAATACTCCCCATACAACCTGATGTATTATCCATAAATAACACCTTGAAGTACTCGTAACATAATTAATAAGTACTCAAACAAAATAATTCTTGACTTGATTTGACGTAGTTATAGAGTTCGACGAAGTGGCAATCTAGATAGCGGGAGAATATGTTACAGAGCAATAAAGAAGAGCCCAAATTTTAGAAAATAAGGAAAATATGTTCTGAGAGAGAGAGTGTAATGAATTAGTATATTGATAGATATAATAATCATATAAATTTAATAGTTAACTAATTTAGTATGTGAAATGAATCGACTTACCAAATAGACCATTAACAATTAATAAAGATCTTTATATCAGCAAGTAATCTTTATGGTATTTTCCGTTAATTGATTTAATAGCAAAGGACAACACACTAGCAGTAAATAATACTCGTAAGTTAAATGCAAGTAAACAAGCATCAATAATGCAATCAGTAAACTCATACATAAGGAAGGTTGGAAGACAGTGCGTATCAATGGCTTCTCGCCTTGGATTCAGATCTCTCTCAGTAAGCTGTACAAGAGAGTTGGCCTCGTTTCCGAATGCCGAACTCGAGAGCAATGCCTAGCATATGTACAAGGAATGAGTTTACTTTTCAACGGCCGGTGCGATGGCACCGCCTACCCGGGAGTTAACCACGTTGGTAGGACCTCGGTTAACCAAATCCGCCATCTCCCATCATCCCGAATCGCCATCCATCATAGGGATGTCATCTGGCCATTCATCTAGCATACCACACTTAGATGCGTATCGAGGCAGTTCGCTGCTACCGAGTACGAAAGTCAATTGGCTGTCAAAGAATGTGTCAGCAAGCTGACTTAAGTTGGCTTCAGCCTGCTGCTTCCGGCTAAGCCCTTAAACTGATAATTATATAAAGTCCAGCAGACTCAATACTACATAAAGTTCAGTAGGCTGAACTTTATTAACTATTATATTTAAATGAGTATTATATCTACTAATACACTGATTTATTACGGTATGTTAAACTCAGTAAATATTCAGTCTGCTGGATTTTTAGTGCTATACACTATAATAACTGAGCCAAGAGCCTCGGGCTGAGTCTAGTTGGGTCAGCTTGCTGACACATTCGTTAACAGTCAGCTGACTGCCTTACGCGGTATCAGTGAACTGCCTAGTTATGCACCTAAGTGTGATATGCTAGATGGATGGCCAGATAACACCCACGGATGGATAGCTATTCGAGATGATGCGAGATGGCTGTCGATTTGGTTCGCCGAGGTCCTACCAACGAGGGTCACTCTCAGGTAGGCGTTGCTATCGCACTTGCCGTCGAACAGTTTACTCATTCCATGTACATATGCTAGGCATTGCTATCGAGTTCGGCATTTCGAAACGAGGCCAACTCTCTGTACATATTATTGAGAGAACATCTGAATCCAAGGTTGCAAGCCGTTACCAAACTGCTTACTAACCTTGCTTACGTATGAGTCTACTGATTGCTTTATTGATGCACGTTACTTGCATTCGTCTATGAGTATTGCTTACTGCTAGTTGTGTGGTATTTTTTTGTTAATAACTTATACAAAAAATACTTGGACGATTACTTGCTGATACAAAAATCTATTATTAATTATTTATTGCTTATAAGTAAGTTTATTTTTGAGAGAGAGAGAGAGAGAGAGAGAGAGAGAGAGAGAGAGAGAGAGAGAGAGAGAGAGAGAGAGAGAGAGAGAGAGAG
>WELA01003517.1:447854-461511 GCA_009602735.1 Mesotaenium endlicherianum
GGGGGGGGTAGGAATAGGGTGGATAGGTTCAGTGAAATAAAGAGCTTCTAGCTTGAGGCTGACTTCGGACTTAGCAGCTCCTCCAAAAAAGATAGACTAGCATTCTGGAGAAAATTCTTTATTCATTCTAATATGCATACAGCAATTGACTGTGTCAACTTTCACTTTATTTAACATTCTTTCCTAGCTTTCTTCTGAATGCTTGCCAAACCTGATGCTGGGAATACTGACTTTGACTTTCTGTCTCAGGTATGTCTATGATATGAGCTGCTGACAGTAGTGAAGCATTCATTTTCACTATATATGCTAGCTTAGACTTATCACTCTTCCATCTTCCCAGCTCATTGATGATTCTCTCAGGCACTCCTAAGTAAGCAGCAGCTGTAGCGGCTCCTTTCCTCAAAGAATGAGTGCCTACTTCTGAGGCAGGTAGGTTCACATATTCAAAACACTCTAGGCACCATTTCCTTATGATATAATAGGAAGGTGTCTGCCTTACTAGCTCACCTGAAGGTAGTACATCTTGTATGATTGTGTCCCCCTTCTTATAGATAAGTGCCTTAGCCATCAGTCTGCTGAAGAGCAGCACAGGTGACCACTTACTTCTAGTGTGGAAAATGGAAATTCATTTTCCATCACCAGCTTGGTCATTCTTGGCCCTGGCCAGCCACACCCATAGCAGTGTAACCCCTTCTACTGTCTCCAACTCTGCATCTTGGATCCTCAATTGAGTCAGATCAGAGTACCTCAGGAACCCATAGTACATTAGTGCTATGGTGTTAGCTTTCATGAGGTCAGCTAGAGTTGCATCATCTCTGGCATATTTTTCCAGAATCTGAACTATCTTCTGAGGAGACAATGGCATCTTTGTGTTCTTGGGCTTCTCCAAATGCCTGTTAGCTGCCTCTCTAATCATCTTCATCTCTGGGCCAAGCAGGGGGTTAGGCTTCTTAACCTGTCTATGCATAGTCCCTATTGCTGCTGCTGACAGATTGAACACTGCAAAGGTGGCCTTAGACTTGATAAGCTTCACCATGTATGCCATGGCTACCTTCTCTGATGCCGGCATGAAATTGAACCCCTTATCCTTACACCATTCTATGAATCTCCTCCACTATGTATTGTAAGTCTTCAGAGAATTCTTGCTTAGTAAGGAAAAAACAATCTGCATTCTCTCTTGGTTGAGGCTAATGCACTCGGGATCACTTGCAAATATTGCCTCTGCACACCCTTAGCCATCCCTAGCATACTATTCTTATTGCTATCATAAAGCACCACGGAATACCCTTGTGACCAAAAGCTTTCTCATCCCTGCCTGAGTATAAGACATCTCTACTGTGACCCAAGTTCACCCACCCTGTTACCTCAGGGATCCAAGATCCAGGTGAAGGCTGTAGAGAAGGCCACCAACATGCTGTCTCCCACCTGGGGATCACCACAGTACACTTTGCCTTGCACCTTTGTGCATGGTTGATCACAGCCAACACCATCCGAGGAGGAGGAAAGCAGTAGCTATTCTCCTTTCTCCAATCACAAGTGAAGGCATCAGTCGCTTCAGACTCCCTGTATAGGAATCTGCCGTTGAATCTTGGCAGCCTAGTGTTGTCAGGTGATGCAAACCTGTCGACTGAGTGAGGGCCCCATAAAGTCTCTAATTCTCCAAATTTCTCCATCTTTAGGTGATAGTCATCCTTTTCTCTGACCTTAGACAGGTAATCAGCTTCTTGGTTCCTCTCCCTGGGCAACCATTCTATCATCAGTCCCAATTGGAGCTGTCTTGCTATCTCAAATATCTTCCCCGTACTCTCTTGAATGTCTCTCTTAACTGACCCTCCCCTCTTCAAAATATAGTATAATGCTTGATTATCAGCCCTCATAAGAATCTGTTTCCCTTTTATCATTGATGTGCATGCTCCCAAGGCTGCTAGCAAAGCTTCTAATTCCCTCTTAGTAGACGAAGTTCCTAACAAGTCTTCTCTCAGCCTTCTCTGTGCCTGCCACTTCTCCTTAGACATAACATCTATCAGGACTCCATCCCACCCATCTTCAGATGCATCTACATAGAGGATCATCTGAGGGGTAAGATGCATCTTTATAGGGGCCCCATTGAACTGATCAAACGCCCTCTGCCAGAAAACTAATTCTTCCTGAGCCTCCTCAAACAGCTTCTTCTTATCTTCCCAACTCTCTTTCCTGACTAGCATCTGAAATAGCCCTTTCGTGTAAATTCCAGTGGTGATTCCAAAAGCTATCTTCATAGAAATAACGTGCCCTGCTACCTTTGCTACCGCTCTTACTGGTATGAGTTCCCCTCTCTTATCTTTGCACTGTATGTCTTGAATTGTCTTCATGAGTTTGTTCCTTCTCTCCTTATCAATGTACACCCAAAGATTTCTTGTGTCTAAGATGACCCTCATATATTTCAGGATCTTAGTAGGCTCTAGTTGTGCCTTCTTCATGTTTACTACCACTCTTGCAGATGCTAATTCTCTCAACACTTTCTGCACTAGTCTCGTATGCTCCTCTTAAGACTCACAAGCTATCAAGAAGTCATCCAGATATGGTATGATTCTCATCCCCTCCTTTCTCCATTTTCCCACTATTTCTTTCATCACCTTAGTAAAGACATATGGGGCTGCATACAATCCAAAAGGAAGGGACGTGAAGACGTAGTACTTCCCATCCAATTGGAATCCCAAATATTCCCAATAATGGGGATCTATAGGAACATGGTGGTAGCCACTCTTTAGGTCGATACTGAACAGTAGATCTCCTTTTCTCAGAATATCAGGTAATTTGTCTAACCCCTCATATTTGAATTTGATCTTCTGCAACCACTCATTGACCAATCTGAGGTCCATAATCAACCTCAGCTTTCTCCCCTCAGCCACGTTCAGTGGACTGACCCATCTAGGTGGTCTATCGCCTTCCCATCTCTGTGCTGCTTGAGTTGTTAACAACTCCTGCACTGCCTCCCTGGCAAAATCTAAATATTTTTGTACTCCTTTGTGGTTGTTTTTATGGAAGGGAGGAGCGAGCTGTGTACTATCCGCCCAGACTAGTCTGTAACCCTTAGTGATAACAGACATTACAAAGCTAGACTTGCACCACTGTTGCCAATAGGAAGCATGGTTAGCTAACCTGTTCTTCATGTTGGGCAGGAGTTCCGGCTCAGCCTTGTCTTCTCCTGATTTCTCAATCTCAGCTTTCCTGCCCAGCATCTCACTCAACATGTCTTCCCACTCTTCCTTCTCCTGGTCTGCACATTAGACGTTGCCAAGAGAGTTCCCATCCAGCCAGGCCAACAATTTTGTTGCCTCTTTCCAGGACAGCACCGTGCTGTTTTCCTCCCTCCCACCTTAGCAAATGTCTGCTATAGGTGGTTATCATAATCTCTTCATTCTCAGAATTCGTGTAGAATTCTCTCACAAGAAACATTGTATTATTCAAGAATAACATTCATTATATACAATATGAATTCAAGGAAAAGTAATGAATCTTTTTTATCCGTCCTTTAACTCTTCTCATAAAATCTTTACATCATTGCCAAGGCACATCTGGGCCTGGTCTGAGACCTTCCACATACTTTCTCTGCTAGACTGTTCTACTGACCTCTCTGAAAGTTTATAACATTCGCAGGGGGGAAGTGTTAACTGCTTCTGCTGACCATAGAACTGCTATTGCTGCTGGTGCTGATTATTCATCGCAGGTTTACCCAAGTTAGGACAGTATGTAGACAGATGACCTAAGATACCGCATGCATAGCAAGTAGGTTTGTAATTTGGGTTCCTCCTCCTCTGTTGCTGCTGCTGCTGCCTAGGTCTATCTGTGTTCTGCTCTGACTCCTTATCTGGACTTTTCTTTGCCTTATCTGTCTTCAACTGACACTTCCTCTCTAAGACTGTCACGCTCAGTCTATCTTTATCAGCGTTTTCCTTGAGAACCTCATTGACAATGGTCCAGCTATGCTTATGAGCGAGCATAATTTGACTCTCACGATAAGAGATTAAGGAAATACCTTCATCCAGCAGCCTTCTCAGCGCCTCCTTGTCATCGTTGCCATCGGCCGTCTTAGCATCGAAGAAAATCTCCATCAACTCTTTGCAGGCTGCCATCTGCTTTCTGTTACCTTCAGATAGGTTGCCCAATGTTGAGACTTCTTGGGATTCTTTGAGCCGCTTCAGTTCTCTGGAGATAAGATCTTCTCGAGCAGACTCCTTGGCCTCCTTCTTCTCCATCAGATTCAACATAAATTGTTGGAGTTGCTCAAGTTGGTTGCCGGGTTGCTGAGAGGTAGATGCCGTCGTGGATGCCTTTCTCTTGTTCGTCAAGTCTTGTACAACCGCCTCCTTCACCTGATTGATAACTTCTGCCAGAGCTTCAGACGAGAAAGACTGAGTTTGCTTACCAGGGGAGGAAACAACAGGGGATTTGCCTTTGTCAATCAAACTGAGCAGCCTGGCATCTTCTTGCTGCTTTTGTGTATCCATGACTTCTGTTGGAGATGGTTGGAGATGGTTGACTGCAAAGAAGCGCTGCTGAATGTTGGATAGCCAGCGCCATGCACTGATAATTGCTCACAGAATTGTAAAGAGACAAATTACTAATGCTTGCTAATGGATGCTCTTCAAGAAAAGAACTACATACGTGACCCACTTCTTGACTTCGCTTAGCCCATGCATGCTAAGAGAAGTCTGGAAGTAGTTATTTATAGAGAGAAATTTGCACAGCGACAGATTGTGCATTCTGAGAAAAGCTTGCAAATGTGCAAGCTCGGTGATAAGGCGGGCTTGTATAAGACCGCCTTCTTTTCATTATTTCAGTTTCGAACTTAGATTTAATTGAAAAATAAATCTACATTCTGACGAAGAATTCCTGCTCAATCTGGGAGCATGGGTTGCTGAGCCCTATCGCACCCCCGGGCACGAATGCGAGCGACGGCGCACGGCACTGATGGAGTGACCCCAAATCTGGTTTTGTCGTACCCGGTCCGCACATGCAGGTTGGAAGGCGGTGCAAGTTATAATAAAGCATTCAGGGCCTCGATTCTCAGCTTCGAAGATCAGCATGAGAACTATTTATTGACTTGAACCTGCATGCAAGCGATCATTGATTTTCCGAAACATGTCAGCAGCGAGCAACAGATGAACCTCATGGGCATCATTGGCTGATAACACGGTCACCCGCAAACCAATATGCAGTGTCATTTAGTGTTATTCATTCACTGAGGTCAGAACTGCTTTGACGACATGCTCTCAGTTCGAGCTCTACTATAATCATCTCTTTAATCTCGGGGGTCCCCAACAAAGCGTAATTTACCGCCTAAATGGCAGCAAATGGTGCGGTTGCCAGTGGCGATGCATCTCGTTGGCATGTAGTCTATCCAATATACCTAAACTCCAAGAAGACTCTTGCAGAGGGAAGGCGGTTACCTGCAAGCAAAGCAGTGGAAAACCCAACTTTGTTAGAGATATGTGACTGTCTCAACTACCTGAAGGTTCCTTTTCAGCCTGAGGTGCGTCTGTGTTTTGGACGTACTGAATTTGAAGCAAAATGAGGGTTGATGGTATTCACGCTGATTTCATAACCACAAATGGAGTTTACTTTCAAATGGGAGTATGAAGCACTCATGAGGAAGGAACGGGGAGTGTCGCAGTCAACTATATATGGTGTCATGATTTGCACATACGTACTTTTGAGCTACCTTTTCAGAGCCTAAACACAGCTCACACAGGGCTGCCATACGAGGTGGATGCATGGTGGATGCATGGCATTCTTATGGTGGATGCATGGCATGCCGCTTTGGTGTACGTCCTTTTGTCATTTTGTCCGCAATGAACCTTCCCTATTCACATATGTGCATCCTGTTGTGTGTGTACGTCATGTTGATTGATCACAAAAGCCCATGAAGGGGTATTCGAGAGATTTTCTGCAAAGAGGCAGAGTTCGCGTCCAACTCAAACGATCGGAAGGAAATCCAATAAACCCTGCAATACCCGACAGTAAGTTGTCTCACCTTACCTCATTTCTTGTCAGCTATAGAGATCCTTATGGATGGAACGTGTTAAGGATTTCAAGCCAGGAACGCTTGGGACTTTGCAGGCATATTGGCTTCGTACAATCACCACACCCTTTGTCATTCTGTAATCAATCTCCCTTTCATAGCTTGCATTGGGTTTGCGTGTGCCGTTTGTCATGCTTCTGTGTAAGGCCAGTCTCAGAGCTTAGGGTTTGAGGGCTGAAAGTGAACAGTACTCGGGCGAGCTGCAGTATGGAGGTGACGGACTAATGAGGGACGTATGGTGTTGAGACTTGGTGGAGCCTGTATGCTTTTTCTAATTGCAGCTTAAAATTGTTATATTGTGCCTGCAGAAAAGGCCCTATTGCTAAAACTAGCGAACCTTATTCCAAAACATCAAGGCAGGACAAAGAAGCAAGAGCAGCCCGCAGCAACCAACTCAGCGGGCTCCGTATCTGAAAAGAAAGGAAAAGGAGGCAAAAAGAAGAAGTAGTATTAGGTTCTGTAGAGATGTCGTGCAAGCTTTATATTAGGAGTATTCGGCACCTTGCCACCTGTCGCAATAGGCCTGGATATTTTTTTCTTGGTAACCCTCCTCAATTAGTTCTTTGTTATGATTGAGAGAGTCCCTACACTCCTCATCAAGCCCTGGAAGTTGGTATTATCATTTGACGCAGCCTTGTATAGGTCCAAACTTGTCACCGTATACAAGTACATGATGTAGAGTGATTTTACAAATGATGAGATACTGTAGGAGTGGCACCCCTTGTGAGGGCCAGTAGCGCCAAGGCCCCTCTGCTGTTTTTCCTTGAGAGGCTTGGCCTCAACTAGAACAGTCATGTACAAACAGTAGGCTGTTGGTACCATCTTCCCGGCAGTGGAGGCAGTAACTTACTAAATTGGATGGCAAAGGCCAAAGCAAGGAGTGACCATGCATATTGGCCTGTACAACAAGATTGGCAATGGCCTGATGTAAGAAATTTTGATATTCCCGTGTATATGATGATCTCAAAAATGTATGCTGTTGATATCGACTAGATGTCGTTTTTCCAGCAAAAATCCAAGAAATTCTGTAATTCCATTCATGACAGACGAGAGTGCTGCGGAAAATCAAATATTATTATGGGCAATTAGCCATGAGGACCAAAAATGATGAAAATGGCAATTTCGCCTTTTCACTAAAATGATTAGTAGGTTGGCAGATGTTTAACCATGGTGGATATCTTGGTGCAATTGCACTTTTATATATAACCAGTCATTGAGAGAGGGTATTAATGTTTATGGACGGAAGAAGGAATGCCTCAAAAGTATGAGGAAAAACTGTGTATGAAACGCTTTCCTGATCTTATGAGGGAGGCTGTCCAGGAGTCATTTACTCAGGAGCAGCAGACTTGTGGACTTCTGCAGACAAGCCTGGTATAAATGGGTAGCGTCTTGTTGAACAAACAGTCATGCTACTTCTACACGGAGAAAATGTACCGAGTGAAGTGACAGTGGCCCACTTTGATGAGTAAAGAGTCAACATTTTACACATTTTTTAACATTGGATTCACGCATACAAGTCTCACTTTCGTCATACAATGTATTCGGCACTTATAGTATGTATTGGGCAGCTTCTGTAGTACCAAAGAATGCACTTTTGTTCAACTCAGCTACCATTTCAAAGGCAGAAGCCTAATTTGGGGTACTGACAGTCAGCTAGACCACTTTCATTCCCCTCGAAGCAGGCAGTGCAGCAAAAATCTTATTTATCTTTTCAAGGATGTAATGAGCTGCTATACGACAATGATGTCGATCGACGATCACTGCTGAATGGGCAAGCATAATCATGCTTCTGTTTACAGTTACAGCAACACATTGTATGGAGTTAACAAATCAGCATCCCAACTTGCCATGCATCCAAATGCTGGCCTTCACATGCAAAATCAACATCCTGAAACAAAAAAGTGCTGTAGTTTTCAGGAGAAGTAATCTGGCCCTTGTTGGCAATTATTTGACAGTCATATTTACAAGACACACAAGTGCTTGCAAGAATTGTGAATGTAGCACTTATGCTGAAACACGCTCTACCCTCAACCTGCCAGCATCACTCCTGCTTTGAATGTGCCCGACGCTTGCAGCACCAGTCTGCCACAATCAGGCACATTGTCCATGTGCCTAAGAAAATACCCATAATAGCGTATGTACCCAAAACAATACTTTCTCGTGGTAAGGGACATTGCTGCATCCATATAGTACCATTAGGATAAAATGCAGCAAGTAAGAACGCAGGATCATCTCTATTTTTCCAGGAGAATGAGGGAACAGTGACTTCCTGAATGCCACCAGGGTGCATCCTGCTGCAAGACCGATGGGTATGGGCACTGAACACTATCCTGCAAGAACCACTCAGCAACTCGAATAAGCCTCAAAGGAAGGACTTTCCACTAACTACGTATGTTGATTGATGAATATTGAAAGCTGCATGCACATGCATATCCTTACTGAGGGTCTTCGTTTCAAGCTCAACGACTGTGCTGGTGTTACGACATGAAGGACAAGAAATATCATTTAAATGTGATCCAGCGCTGATTTCAACAGAACCACCCCTTGCACCACAGGAGGAACTTCAATTTGCCTAAGGCTAGAGCTGAGATACCATTTGGAGCATACCTTGGCTTCAACGCATGAAGGAGATAGCGAGTAGCATTTTCTGTAAGTACATCCATTCCCGGGGTGTATGGCTTCTCAGGAAGGGGAGGCCTGCAGGTAGGAAACTAGCAGTCTGCGTCAGTTGAGATCAGACTGAACACCCACTGATGCCCAAGACTTGGTTTGGAGAGGTATTTGAAGCAGTTGTTCTGTCACTAAAAGGGCATTGTGAAGGCCCCTACTATCTTGTAATGAGCATCTTATTTATGGCCAACAGTGGCTGCTAATAATATATCACGTGCATGCAGGACAATAGCTATTTCGCGTGCTTGGATTTCCAGCAAGAGAAGCAACAGACAAATCCATGAGAACAGAAGGAACTTATGATAGAAGACAGGCTTACAAATCGGATGCAGCGTTTATGTCAAGGCAGGCGCCCTCCACTTGGTGCCATGGACCACAGCGCGGAATGTCAATCTTCTCACATACGCTCTCGTCAACCCGATACAGTGGCAGATGCAGCAGCAAGACAGGGCCGGCCGGTTCTGCATCTACACTCTTGTTCAGAGTATCTTTTGCTGCTTCAAAAGACCCCTCAAAGCTTGCCTTTCCACCTTCGTCCTTGATACTACCATACTCTGGCAGGTTCGCCAACAACCGCTTATTCTTGTCTGTCTTACTGGCCAGCTCAACCACCTTCTCCGTCTCTGTGCAAAGTGGACTACCATCTCCAGTGAGACTCATTGCGTTGAGTGACACGAAGCTTAAGTTGCCCCACTCAAAAATGCTGCTGCTACTCGGATTCCGTGCAGCAAATTTGTTTCCGAATCGCTGTACGACATCTGCTTTCAGCTTACCATAGTCTCCCACATCATGGTTACCGGCTACAACATGGACAGGTAGCTCAGAGGGCCTTCCTGTTATCCTCCTGAACCTCTTGACGATGGCCTTCCACTCATCATCAGTAGCTTCGCTTCCATTGTCTGATATGTCTCCCAGCACAAGCACCATATCTGGATGAAGTTGATACAGTGCTCGCTGCACAGACATGAACAAGTGGATATAGTGGACACTATATAAAAAACATAAAAACATAGCAGACAGTTTGCATTCAAAGTAAAAAGTCAAACTTGATAAATAAGCTGAAAAATCACCTCCCCTTCTTTCTAGCGAATGTCGAATAGCTTCCAAATTTACACATATGAATATTATTGCGATTTCTATGAGCACCGTATTTCCTTGATTGTTATATGCACATACCTGCAATGCTCTCTTCATACACCACTCTCGCCTGAAACGATCAATGGACCAAGAGTGAGGACCAAGAATGTCAAGATCAGCAATGATCAAAGTTCTGAGTGTCCTGGGAGGCAACAATTTTGTTTTCCGCGTAGGGGGCGGAAGCTTTTTCATTGAAGGATCTTTTGCAGGCCATCTGCAGACTGTTTTTTGATATGATACGTAGTGGATGGCGTACTCGCAGAAGAACACTGTTGCAGTGAAGAGAAATATTATCACGAGACACTGACGCCACATGTTGTTTTCTGGCGGGTGCTGCAATGAAAATGCAGCAGTTAGGCTTGAACATCTTGATTCTGAAAAGCATCACACATATTCGTATATTTGTAAGAAAGTCTCAGTCCTTTCATGTCAACATGGTTCAGATCCAAGTACTATTTTATATCGGCGAGGACAATGATGTTCGTTGTCACTTTTGACGCCGGTTTGCTCCGTGCTGATTAATTAATGGAGAACCCGGGGGTAACAAAACTAGCTCAAGTACCTGCTTAAAACGTCGTGACATTCCTCACCCAGTTGCTTACACGAGTCGACAACTCGTCGACACCGTTGCTCCGCTTCCCCACGATGTAGCTGATCAAAGCAAGTGCAAGTGTCGTGCATAGGCGCAACTAGGTGATACCAGGCGTGACAGACCAAATTATGTCATATGTACAAACCCAGCCAATGTCGCAATTCATTAATACGATTTCCCAAGTACGTCTAAGAGTGCTCACAAGCATGGTTCCATAGATGCATGTGAAAATCATGCAATATCATCTCTCAATTTTATTCCGCAAATTTGAAATCATCATAGCCATTGCGGCGCCGTCATTACGCAAGCCATCTAGTAGACACGACAATGGTGGCCATTACCTAGAACAGTGCAATAAGAGCACGTACAATTCCTCTACCGCATCGGATTCTGTCTTCTTGCAGCTTTGGCCCTCGGACATTGTCCAAGACTGGCCAAGTGCCAAAGTTACAAACAAGTCCAACAAGGGTCAATTTGTAGCTGGATGGCAATAAGGAGGTACCGAATTGCTCCTTACATGGTACATGCAGGCCGTGCAACACAATCACTGGATGAGGGAGGTGGACGAGGGTCAAGAGAAAGCTGCATGCCAGGCTATACACATCCCAGAAGAAACCCTTATCTGCTTGAGGTACAAGTACAAGATTCACAGAACGTACTAAGCGGTCACGGTCGCAATGGTGCACCCCATCGCTTCTGCCAATAGTATGTGCCAGCAGCTGTCGGGCAAAGAGAGCCCAGCTGTATCGGGTGGCGTACACTTGGAACTGCTTTTAGACGAAGCCCCCCATGCCAACCAAAGGGGCTCTGAAGCAGATATGAGCGGGTGCCTGCTGCTTTCATGTCGACCCTTGGATGTAAATCCTACTCCCCAAAAAGGCTTCCATGACAGCGCGCGCACATGCCTGCACAGGGCCCAGCCCAGCGCAGCCCAGCCCACCCCAGTTCAGTGTTCCTAGGAGCCATCAGCACGGCCAATGCACCTTCTAGTTGAGCAAAGGTCATGCACTGTGCCATACTCCTTGACGCAAGTCAGCACCCGCACATCCACACACCAAGGCAGCCAAGATGCAGTGCCTTCTCTGCATGGAGCGTCACAAGATTGGCAAACTCTATCATTGACATTCCACGACGCGCGCAATATACTTTTGATGTCTTGTCATCTTCAAGACGTTCTCGTCCCATACAGTAAGTCAGCCACAGGTTGCCTGTCCAACTAGCAAAAGCAGGTGCAAGGACAGGTCCAGCCCTCTACGCCCTAGAATGCTTCATGCCAGCTGTGCTAGTGCTCGATGAGGCGATGCCAGGACTGAGTCGACAGCCAGTACACTTCACATGTTCCAAACATAACCCTTAGAGGGCAGCCCAAGAGGCAGGGTTGCGGAAGGAAAGCATCATGGATGGGGCAAGCTCAGAGCGTACCGAGAGGTGGATGTCTTATGTGCTCCCTAGGGACAGGCACTAGCATGAGAAGATATAGGCCTTTGCTGCGCTCAGCTCCACCCCAGCAGGGTGGCGTCCCTGCTGGGGTGGTTGGGGTTACTGCTGCTGCTGCTGCCGGTGGGCCCCCCCTGCTGATCATACCCTGGGCCCGACCCATCACGCCGCCATCTGCCGTGCCCATTGCCAATGCTCCCACTGCCCCCGGATGGCTGGGCATGTCTCTGCTGCTGCTGCTGAGCTTGCAGCCTCTGCTGTTGCTGCTGCTGCTGCCACTGCTGCTGCTGAAACATTTGCTGCTGCAGCGCCAGTGGCGGCAGGGATCCACTGCTCTCCATGCCTTGCTGCTGCTGCTGCTGGTGATGGTGGCGGCGGTGAGGATGATGCAGCCCGTACTCCTGCGGCTGCTGCTGCTGGAAGGGGGAGTACAGCCCCGGCTGCTGCTGCTGCTGCTGCTGCTGCTGGGGGGAGTTGTAAGAGGAGGAGAGGCCGTGAGCATGATGATGATGGTGATGCAGGTGATGCTGCGCCATGCCTGGGCTCCCAAAGGGCAAGGAGCCCAAGGAGCCCACGGCCGTGGGCGAGAAGCCCCCATGCTGCTGCTGCTGCTGCTGCTGCTGATGGTGATGCACCACGTCTCTGCTGTACTCGTAAGTGAGAGGGAGGCTGGATCCTGTGGGAGGGCTGCTGTCGTACGCGATGTTCGGGGGGGAGACATGCACGCCGTTCATCCTGCACCGCCACACAGACAGCAGCAGATGGAGTCAGCAAACACTGGCTGCCCCCATCCATCTCCAGGACTCGGGCGCGCTCAGGGTGCCTGGGCAGGCAAGGAAGGACCCATGCTGCTAACCCGCCATGCGCCACGCAGAGCTAGGTGGGTAGGTAGGTAGGTAGGTAGGTCGGGAGGGAGGGAGGGAAGAAAGGGTGGGGATATATCAAGCAGCATTATGCCCCCTATCTTCTCCAGGAAGCTCACACAGGGCGGGTCACAAGGTCGCGGGGCCGACAGCAGGGCACCTGCAGCAACTGCCAGCAGCACGTGCAACAACGTGGCAGGCACGGGAGACGGAGAGGCGTCGCCCTAAGGAGCGGGGGCAGCCGGCATGAGGACATCAAGGGGGCAGAAAGGTGGACTAGACTAGAGTAAAAATACGCGAGCCCATGCAGCGCTTCACACACACAGAGAGCCCCCGCGTGCGAACATATGGAGGGGCATTTGTCACCTGTACTGCAGGACGTGCGTGGGCGACTGGGAGTAGGCATAAGATGCAGCAGCAGACGGGTGCCCGTGGTACGAGCTCCTATGCTGCTGCTGCGGGTGGAGCTGTGGCGGGGGCGGGTGCGGGTGCTTAGCCCCGTTGCTGGCTGGCCCTGGGCCTGAGCCTGAGCCCGAGCCTAAGCCAGGGCCAGGCCCCAGGCGTGCGCCTCCACTGCCCATCATGCCGCCGGCTGAAGGCGGCAGCCCCTCTGACGCTGCTCCCGGCAGAGGCACGCCTCCTGGCATGCCGTCCTCCTGCAGCAGCAGCTCGTCACTGCACCCCCGCATGTCCCCATTTCCGAGCTAGGGTTTGTCAGCCCCCCGCGCCCTTGCGGCGGCCACTCAAGCCAGCACAGGACATCTTCACACAGCACGAGGGCGTCTGGTTCTCGTCTGACACGCAACCACGTCAATCCTCGACTATAAGTTCTACACAAGGAGGGAGGGAGTAAGAGAGAGAGGGAGGGAGAGGGAGAGGGAGAGGCCGGGGGGG
>WELA01003517.1:475143-511374 GCA_009602735.1 Mesotaenium endlicherianum
CTTTCTTCCTCCCCTCCCCCTTTTTTTGCTATCTTTAACTGACAACCCTCCTTCCGCAGAGGCGCTTGAGCTCAGCCGGGCAGCTTGCCTACCCGGCACAGAGAGCTTGCACACCCTCATCTTCTTACTCACTTGAGCCTCGAAGAAAGTGTGAGGCTGTGGAGAGGCGAAGCGGAGCAGCTCATTGAGCCTCGACAAAAGTATGAGGCCGTGAAGAGGCAAAGCGGAGCAGCTCAGGGGTTGCAGGGTGGGCGACTCAGCTGACGACGGATGCGATGGATGGCATGGCATGGCACGGCAATGGTATGGTCTGGCAGAGTACCCGCATCGTGCTTCGCTGTTGATGAGGACCCCGTCGACGGTGAGGATAAGGTCGGAGTTGGCATTGTCGAGGCCGTCGTTGGACAGGCCCTCTGACGGCTTCGTGAGCGCCACCACGCGGCGCGGGATGAGGGCTTCGGAGTAGGCAAAGTGCGCGTTGCATGCCTTGTACGTGTCCGTGAGATGCACCGTCAGCCTCGCCACCAACTGTTTGCCCTCCCCCCCCAACCCCCCAGGATCAAGAAGCAGCAGCAGATCGGCCCCGGAGAGCACAAACTCAAGATTGGTGAGAGAGAGGGAAAAAGAGAGAGGCTGACAGCTACAAGGCTTCGAGTGACTGCCACGAGGTGCAGAGGAGACCAGGCCGTGGTCCTTACGCTACATCCCTCGCCAGCCATGTCTAGAAAGAACCCTCAAGAGGCCTCTAGACAACATTGAGCGCCCCGGAGATTAGCCACAGCCTGCCGGTCCCTACTGCCCTGAGGCCAATGGTCAGGCACTGTCTCATGAGCTAGCTCATTGGTGCACTTCCCAAGCCTTCTTGGAGCATAGCCTCAGCGGCCAGAGCTGCGAAAGGACCCAGTTCTGTGGTTCAGCAGGGAAGTGTGTTCTGAAACGAGGGGGTTCCCTGCAAGTTGTGTAATGGTAGACCTTATCTCAGCAGCTGCTACTGGCTCCGGCTACGCGGGGGCCTTTCTAGAAACCCAGCAACTGCTCCATCCACTGCAGCTCTTATGGCTCTGCTGAGCCACCCACTACTCAGCGCGCAGTCCTGCTTTACGGTGCAGCCAGGAAATTACTGGGTACTGCGGGGCAGCGTGCATGAGGACCATGACACCACACCCACACCAGCGCTTATGAGTGCTTAATGCAGTGTGCCTCCAGACATGCACTATTCTGATCCGGGCCCACGTGACAGGAGTCCTGTTCTGTGGAGAGTGATATGACCCTTAGGATGCGTGGACCAAGCAAAGATTGAAATCCCTTTTGACATGCTCTGCGGTGCAGTAGTGGTGAAGTAAATGAGGTCATCTCTAACATATTCAAAAAATCTAGAATGTATGTGGCGACTACTGAGTCAATCAAAGCCCGGCCTCGTGGGAGAAGCACACAACCATGAAAACTGGGACTAGACACGACTGAGCACCATATTGCCCGTAACAAGGTATGTCTCTTGCAATGCACGAAGAAGTAGGATTCCAAGCTATTAGTCCTAAACCTAGAAAAAGCTTTCTTCTATGCCAGCTCCAACACACTTTAATGTCCTTTCCCTCGTTACATAGTAACCATCATACATACCGGAGCGTGCGTATCTTCCTTCTCCTCAGATTGTTGAATCAAGCTGGAATCCATATGAAAGTTATGGAAAGCTGAAGATGAATGCGACCAGGCGGAAGACAACAAGTCGGAATGGTTCCCAATTGCACCCCCATCAACCAGGCTCCCGTCACTGTAAGAACCAAGAGTATCAACGAGCTCGTCCTCGGAGGTTGTGCACTTCACTACGTCATCAATGCTACCCATGGCTTACCCAAGAGCTACTGAACGCTTCGCATTGCGTTCCGAAGCACTTGAGAAGCCCTGGCCTCAATGAAGGCCTCTTTATCATGCAGACATATGGAGGCCCGTTGTTTGATGTTATTAACTACTGTCTAGCTACTATCAAACGCCTGACCTGTAAGGAGCTGATCAATTGCACGAATGAAAATCACACCGATTGCTCATCAAGAGTGATCTGCACCATGCACCACTTTGTTTCACCCCGTTCAGTCTCGGGTTGAGAAACCAGCACGATTAATGCGACGACTACCTTGTTCAAGGAGTCATCGAGCCAACGTCGAATGCCTATGCGGTTCATGTAAAAGCCATGGTGGCAACCATGGGCATTTGCCTTCGCTGTCGTTCCCCAGCACGTTTCTTTGGGCCGCAGCTGGGGCCACGTCAGAAAGTTGAATAGTGGGCTAATCGCGGGGTATTGGGTGTATGGGGGGTACTGGCGGGGAGGAATAACCGGCCCTCAGCTTCGACCAACTTTGGCTCCAATTGTGATTGTTTATGCGTGCAACGAATCTGCCAGTTTATTCGTCAAGCCTGGGTGCAAGCTCAGGCCCATCATAAGCTCGACTATTTTCACATATCGTTAAGCCCTCGTAGACGTTTGGCACATTCGTGCGTCTTCAGCTCTTTCGGCACCGTCCTTCGATGGAAAGAATGTGCTTGATGTGGCTTATATGCCTCCAACTTCTTGGAAGAACGCCAAGAACCTGCAAGCAACTGCAAGCCACTGCTTGCTCTCAGTATACTTGGCTACTCGTGTGAGAAAAGTTTTCAAGTTTGTCATGCGCATCGCACGCGCATATTTTCGTGTTAGAAACCTAGATGTGACCAGGACATGACCACCTTACAGGCACACACAAGGACACAGCAGGTTATTGCATGCTCCGTACGCATGTCAATAATTTTTGTACTGTCTACCACGTGTCTGCAGCAGTCTACGACCTACGATGCCATACGATGCCAGCCTAGAATATTGTTGGGCATGACTGGTCATACCAACGAGGCCGAGGCCGTGCGACCTGCTGTGATACGTCAGATCTTGACGCCCATGTCGAGCAACATCTCGAGACCTTTCTTGCGTTTAGGAGTCTTGCGGAGATGCTGGCAGGTGCATTTGCATCTGTCCAAGTACCCACATCTGGCGCGGCTGCCGACTGCGATTCGGAGACGGATCTCTCGAGTCTCGACCTTTAAGCTCGCGTCTGTCGCCGCACGTCCGTCTGTTTAAGCGATGTTGACTACAAGTCAAGACTTCGTCAGGGCAAAAGTTCTCCAGCTTGGAAGGCTTTCAGAATGTAGAGGTCTCCTCGCATTATTAATGACTCGTTTAGGCCAAGAGGCACCAAGAGGTGCCCGCCTGATTCTTTTTACTAAACCTTTAATCTCTAGAAGTGCTCAATCCAGTCGTTAGTGGTCACTTATGGTCTTTAGTGGTCTATTAGTGTCCAAGGCAAATTATGACATAAATGCTCTATAAACCTTTTAAAAATACGACTTTCCTTAGGGATCACATGAACATAATCGTCACACTTGATTCCATGCCAAAGATTTACTCTTGTCAAAAGAAGGTGTTCGAAATGGCGCACAAAAAATTATCATAGAATGTTGACCTTACACCTCATAGTGGTTATCCCTTTCGAAGCGAAATTTCAGTTAAGAGAAGCTAGCACATGGCAAACACTCACAGGACTCAAAATTTTCATTTCGCTAAGACTCGTCCACCAACGCGACCAAGTCTCAAAAAATTCATGTAAATCACTAGCATTTTCCTAAGAAGTGCGTTGGGTTTGACGAGCAAATCAAGATTCTAGGAAACCCTAAGTTGAGATCGTGGGCTCGTATCCCAAAAGCAGAGGGGTAAGTGATCGTGAAATATTGTCAAAAGTTCGTGTGGGGGGCGAGAGCGGGGAAGCGAAAACATGTATTTCAATTGTTTAATAAACATAAATCAAGAAATACGAATAAAACAGATCAACAATTAAAACATATAAATTCAATCAATTCATGATTCATCGAGTCGGGATTGATGTACAAAATTGAGCTACAAGTGTGCGACGGATCAGCTCAGAACCACCATATTGCATTTAACTTTTCACATTCCTATGTTGACCATTTTAGGTTTCAAAGTCGTGAAAGTGTAGTGCACTGAGTTATCTTCCGAACGCGATTGATTTTGCGACTTTAGGATAGATTAAAGGAGATATTACAATCGCAATTTCAACAATGTCACGCCACTAAGGACCTATTTACAGTTGTTAAACTCAAAATATTCAAATCCGCCACGCGCGCAATCTCGTAACTTCCAGTTCAATGAAATAAATGTTTCAAATTGCAATTGCTACTGAAGTCTTTTGGATTACGATGCACAGGTGTATTTGATCAATCCATTAGTGCGTACATCATTAAAAAAAGTATCATGTCAAAATGGTCACATGTGCGAGTTCATTCAAATGAATGTTTAACGATATAATGCAACTTTTTTTAGTCTGTCAAAAGGGTGAGCAGGATGACATATGTATCATAGTTGTAAGGTCATAGGTTTATAAAGTGCATTTTTGAGTTTAATGAAAGTATGTATTGATTATATAGTAGCTTAGGGTACATTTTTGTGGTCATTTTGATATAAAGTTCATCGAATTTGGTCAAGTATTGAGAGAGTTATGGATTTCCAAAGTTTAATTAATTTTGAGGTCGGTTGACGACTGTCCTTAATTCGCGGTGAGCGCGACCGTCGGATTGACCGACAGCGTCGAGCGAAATGGCCCGTTAGAATGAACTCGAACCTTCACGTAAGTTCGGCTGACGCGGAGTGCCGACTAGGTCGATTTACCTAGAAGTTTCGGTTTAGCCTAGCGCGTCTAAGATAGAATATTCTAGTAATGTCGATGCATGTATGTGGACGTGAAATCGGCCCGACATGTCAGATTAGACCGATCTGGCTTTCTCACGAATATTCTGGAAGGGACGATTTGACGAACACTTAGGAAAATCCGTAGCTCCCTCCTAGAGAGGAGCACTTAGGCAGAAAATCATAAATAGGCATAACTTCTCCAATTCTTATCAGTTTTCACTTCTGTAAATTTCTACGGGTTTGTAATGACAAGACCTTTCACCCTACACCACTTGTGAGCAGTTTCTTGCCACTCAAATTGTCAAGTAATTTTCCTAAGCTTTCTTAGCAATATGTCGCTGCACTCTTTAGTATGATTGCAATTAGTTCCTTTCCTCGTGAGTTACTACGCTTCCACTAGGGCACTCTGCCCCTTTCATTTGGTATCGGAGCTGGGCTAGTTTGCATATTATATTATGGAGTCGCAGCCGGCAGCTGGAGGAGGCGAACATGTCAAGCATGTTGAGCGCGCGGGGCAGCAGGCAGCACCAACAATGACCAGGGAGCAACAAGAGATGCCGGCGATGCTAAGGCAGATGGCAAATGCAATTGGAGGAGAAGTCTACACCCAAGTTCAACAAAATATGCGCGCGGAGGTGGAGAGAATGGTGCGAGTTGTTATGAAGAACGCCGCTTCGACGAGTTCGGCACCTGCACCTGTTGTGCCACTGATTCATGTTAACCCAGTGGTGCAACCAGTTATTCCGACCGCATCGGGAGTGCGTGCGCCTAAGCCTGAAGTTTATACTGGAGAGCGTGGATCGCCGCCTGTTCATCAATGGATTTTTGGAGTGAAGAAGTTTATGGAGTATTTTGCGCTCGCGCCCGACAGGCAAGTCGCCTTTGTCATAACTTTGCTGCAGAAGAGTGCTGGAGCTTGGTATGAACGAGAAGAGCAGCTGTCTGGAGTTCCTGCTACTGTTGATCAGCTCTTTGAAGGCTTGATGAGGCAATTTTAACCTATTGCACCCGAGGCTACCGCTCGAGATCTATTGGTGCGCCTTCGTCAACGAGGAAGCGTTCAGGAGTATATATCGCGCTTCAACGAGCTGGTGCTTCAATGTCCATCCATGCACGAGTCGGAGATGATGGACAAGTTCAAGAGAGGACCCAAGCCAACTGTGGCCAAGGAAGTGGCGCTCAAGGACCCTACCAGTCTTGGAGAAATGATGGAATTGGCAACAAGGGTCGACGCTGTGGAGTATAGTCAGAGGCAGTGGGGCAGCCACAACTTTGGAGGATATCGACACTTTGGATCTCAAGCGCCAAGCACGAGTGTTCAAGGTCCAGTATCTATGGAGCTGGGACTTGTTCAGAACCAGCGCAGGAAACAGAATTACAAGCCGAGAGGACCCTGCTATAATTGTGGCAAGCTTGGGCATCTGGCTCGAGATAGTCATGTGAAGGCAAAGCAACCTCAAAGCAGGAAAAAGGAGGACGCCAGTAAGTCGATCTGGGGTGTCTACTGGCGTGAAGACGAGAACTCACAAGGAGGTTATCCCCAGGAGCCTGCCGAGAAGAAAAAGACGAGATGTTGACAAGCCTATCATCGTGGAAGAAGTGGTCGACGGCAACAAGGCGAGTGTATGGTCGACAGTGGCCCAAGTGCAAATTTTGTGCACAAGAAGCTGGTGAAAGAGTGGCGAATCCCTGTGCAGAAGCATTATGAGCCTAAGGAGGCAATTTTGGCGAATGGGCAGAGACTCAAGTGTGGTGCACCTACGGAAGCTATTCACGTGGAAGTAGCGGGGCACCGGAGTAAGGAAGTTATGGAGCAAGCAGACTTCGGTCACCATGAGGTGATATTGGGCCGACCATGGCTAAGAAAAGCCAACCCTCAAGTGCACTGGAGCACATTACAAGAGAAAGTCCAAGGGCGTGATGGTCGAATGGAGACAGCAAAACAGGTGGAGGTAGATACGACCACAAGTAACTGTCTTCTGTCGAGCCTGCAAGTTAAGAAGCTATGCAGGGCGAATTAGGTGAAGGAGATGTACCTTGTTTCGGTGGCCTTGGCCAGGTCATTAGATGGAGCAAGTGTGAATCTTAACAGCCTGGGCAAATGTACATCGCCGGAGGAGCAAGTAGTGGTGTCTGATCCCCTTGCTCAGAAGGAGCAGAGCCCAACTGCTCAAGAGAAGAAGCCTACTGAGATGCCTGCCCAGATTAAGGCGCTGTTGGAGGAGTTCAAGACCGTATTTCCTGAGGAGCTACCTACATGATTACCTCCACAAAGAGCTATGGAGCACAAGATCGAGTCGGAACCAGGGAGCAAGCCACCAGTGAGACCCGCCTATCGTCAATCGTTTGCGGAGTTGGACGAGTTGAAGAAGCAGCTGACAGAGTTGTTAAAGAAGGGACTTATCCGACCCAGCGAGTCTCCATTTGCAGCGCCAATCTTATTTGTGAAGAAGAAGGATGGGACTATGAGGATGTGCGTCGACTACCGGGCTCTCAACAAGGTCACTATCAAGAACAGGTACCCACTTCCACGAGTGGACGAGTTGATTGACAGGCTTGTCGGGGGGAAGTATTTCTCGAAGATCGATTTGAGGAGTGGCTATCACCAGGTACGGATTGCGGAAGGAGACGTTCAAAAGACTGCTTTTAGAACTCGCTATGGTTTGTTCAAGTTCACGGTGATGCCTTTTGGGCTGACTAATGCACCTGCTACATTCATGGGACTCATGAATAGTATCTTCAAACCCTACTTGGACCAGTTTGTGGTGGTATTTTTGGACGACATCCCAATCTATTCGAAGACCTTGGAAGGGCATGTGGAGCATCTAAGGAAGGTGTTGGAGGTCTTGAGAGATCAAAAATTATATGGGAAGATGAACAAGTGCAAATTCTGTCTCAAGGAGGTCGAGTTTCTTGGGCACATAGTGGGGGCTGAAGGAGTCAAGGTGGAGCAGAAGAAGGTGCAAGCAGTCAGAGATTGGCCAATACCTGCTGATATTCATCAACTCAGGAGTTTCCTTGGCATGGCAAATTATTATCGACGTTTCATTGAAGGATTTGCCAAGGTCTGTGCAACGCTCACATGTTGAAAAAGCAGGAGAAGTGGCTATGGGGTGACAAGGAGCAGCAAGCATTTGAGAGGATTAAGGAGTTATTGACACGGGCACCTGTGTTGGCAATCGCCAGAACTTCCTTTCACCATCATCACAGACGCATCAAACTTTGCAGTATGGACCATTCTTCTCCAGGACCAGGGCAAGGGATTGCAGCCTGTGGCATACGAGAGCAGGAAGTTGAGTCCTGCTGAGCAGAATTATGCAGCACACGAGCGGGAGATGTTGGCTATCATCCAGGCTTTGAGGATTTGGCGATGTTATGTGGACGGACGGAAGGTGTTCATCAAGACCGACCACAAGAGCTTGGAGAAGTTTATGACGCAGCCAACGTTGACACCAAGACAGGCAAGGTGGATGGAGTTTCTGCAACAGTTCGACCACAGGATTGAGTATTTACCTGGGAAGATCAACCCTGCAGATGCTTTATCCAGAAGGAGTGACCTTGCAGCTGTCTCGGTCATCAAGGAGAGTATGGACTTCAAGGAGAAGCTTCGAAGAGGTTATGAGGAGGACCCAGACTTTGCTGATGGTGGAGCAGCTGAGTTCAACGCGAGTATGCAGAAGAAGGACGGCATATGGTATTATGGTGATTCCAACAGAGTGGTGGTACCTGACATCAAGGAGCTATGAGACTTACTACTTGCGGAGCATCATGACTGCTTATATGCTGGACACTTTGGAAGCGAGAAGACGGCAAGCGTGCTGAAACGGGAATACTATTGGAGAAATATGGACAAGAACATTGTAATGAATCAGTATATTGGTTGATATAATATTCATTTAAATATAACAGTTAAATAAGTTCAGCGTGCTGAACTCTAGTTAATAATCAGTCTGCTGAACTTTATATTCAATAATGACTCAGTCGGAAGCAGCAGGCTGAAGTCAGCTTAAGTCAGCTTGCTGACACATTCTTTGACAGCCAGCTGACTTCCGTACTCGGTAGCAGCGAACTGCCTCGATATGCATCTAAGTGTGGTCTGCTGATGAATGGCCAGATGACATCCCTATGATGGATGGCGATTCGGGATGATGGGAGATGGCGGTGGATGGTTAACCGAGGTCCTACCAACGTGGATAACTCCCGGGTAGGTGGTGCCATCGCACTGGCCGTTGAACAATAAACTCATTCCATGTACATATGCTAGGCATTGCTCTCGAGTTCGACATTCGGATATGAGGCCAACTCTCTTGTACAGCTTACTGAGAGAGATTTGAAACTAAGGCGAGAAGCCACTGATACGCACTGTCTTCTAACCTTGCTTATGTATGAGTTTATGGATTGCATTATTGATGCTAATTTACTCGCATTTGACTTACGAGTGTTGTTCACTGCTAGTGTGTTGTCCTTTTGCCGTTTAATCAATTAACGAAAAATACCATAAAGATTATTTGCTGATATAAAGATCTTTATGAATTGTTAATTGCCTATTTGGTAAGTCGATTCATTTCAGTGGTATCGGAGCAGTTATCACAGTCTTCTTTGTATGGTAAGGACAAGGTCTCAAACTAGCAACTCCCGAGACATGGAGAACCAGGATAACGAGAATGTCAGAAACCAGGCGGAAAGTCATGTAGCGGGAACTCGTACCTATTTTGAAGCAGTGGCAAATATTACAGCTAGAGAGGCTACAGACGAGGCAGCTGCTATTGCCGCACTCGCAACACAGCAAGCTGAGGAGGAGAGAGCTAGATTAGCTAAAACAAAGGTTGCTGAAGATACAGAAAGGAGGGAAGGACAACCCGTTGACGAGCACACGGTTGAAGAACTTATGGCATCCAGGGCCAATGTTCTGAACCCACCTCCTGCTGTACAACTCAATGTACCCCTAGGTCAAATACGTGACCGGCTGAATGCGGCAGGAATTGCTGCTGCAGGAGCGAGAGGGACTGTTGAGGACACTACTCAACGAGTAGAGGTCAATGCTGCTGCTGCATTTGCTAATTTACCACCCCAAAGTGTAGACTTGGGAGCATTGTTCGTTCAGATGCAGTCGCAAATGGCGACCATGTATCAGTCCCAGCAGGAGGACAAAAGAATCATAATGTCCCTACTGCGGGACAGAGACCAACTGGGGTCTCACACCACTAGTGGTGGTGGCCGAGGGCCTAGTAAGCCCAAGCCGAAACCTCCCCAGGACTATGATCCTGAGGGAAACAGAAAATATTACCTGATCAAGTTTCTCGCGGATGTTGAGCAGTGGCTGGAGAACTACCCAGAACTGCAAGATTACGAGAAGGTCAGGCACACCGGTGCGCTACTGAAAGGCAGTGCCGCAGACTGGTGGCTTTACTGGAAAGGAGAGCGTAAGGCTCGGCAACTCGGGGACCCTACGTGGGTTGATTTTGTCGAGAAGTTGCATGAGAAGTTTGATGTCATCAACCAGCAGGAGAAAGCTATCTATGCGATGATCTCCCTGACACTGAAGCAGACCACTTCAGTTGCTGAGTTTGCTCAAAAGTTCCAGGAGAGCATGATGAAGCAGCCAGACTTGGCAGAACGGTATAGCATAGCATACTCCAGGTATGGCTTGAAATCCGAAGTCTCTGGTCATTTCGCTGAGAAGAAGTATGAGAAACTGGCTGACTTGATCCAAGATGCTGATGCCTGGGATCAGCAGCAGTTCAATCACAAGCGCCAGAGTAATGCTTTGGTGTCTAAGGTTGTCAAAAAGCCCCACGGTTCTTACAATGCAGTTGAAGGAGACCNCTTACAATGCAATTGAAGGAAACCAGGCTAAGGATAATCAGGGTGATGAATATGAGTATGAGTATAATGCCATACAGTCTAGAGGTAGAGGTGGTTTCCCTCGAGGCGGCTATGGAAGGGGTGGTGGTAGGACTAAGCCGAGACCAGCCTCAGCAAAATCTACTTGCTACCATTGTCAGCAGAAAGGCCACTACAGAGAACAGTGTCCGGTCAAGCACCTGCCTAAGGTCGAGAGAAAAGACCAGCCTTTAAAAGACAGCAACAGTCAGTAATCCAGTCTATTGACTGTGAGGATGCTAGAGATAGTGAGTCGTCACTAGCTGCCCTCGTAGCAGGTATCATGGGTCCTGCTGAACTGGATTTACTATGCATGCCTGACAACCAGATAAAGGAGACCATCAGCATTATAGATTTCTAGAGAGTGCACACTCTGGATGCTCTTGTTCCACCTGATGTCCAACATTTCTTTGCTAAGTCAGGAGAACAATGCGAAAGTCAGGAAAAGACAGTCCCGCCTATCCTACTGCATAACATGATTGCAGGTAGGAAGGTGAGGGCATGTTTTGACGGAGGGGCGTCACATACTTTCATCTATAAGGACTTAGTTAAGCGGCTAAGGCTGCCTACTGTCACCCAAGGGAATAGAAAAATATTCCTTGGAGATGCCTCAAGTATCCCGGGAGGAATCATCATCAAGCCTATTGAGGTCCAGTTAGGTTCTGGCATGGCAGTTCTAACTGAAACGCTTACATTTGAGGTACTCAACACTGGTTTTTATGACCTCGTGCTAGGCAGGCCCTGGCTTAATAGACATCAAGCTGAAGTGTGTTGGAGCAAAGGTACGGCTAAAATGTGAGGAGCCAGTGATGGGAAGATTAACTTTGCACCCACCAGTGCTCTTCCTCTTGTCCTGTATAGATGGCAAATGAAGGAAAAGGAGAGGCTTCCAGGAGGATGCAAATTGCTGAATGTAATAGAGTTCATCAAAAGTTGGAACCAGAAGGAAGACAGAATGTTCTGTCTGCTGCTAAGAGAGGTACCCCCTCAACCTAAAGAAGTGCTTGAGAAAAAGGTAAGTCCTCCGGCGCACCCTACTACTGCAAAAATTGTTGCTCAAAGCACTGATGTTTTAAATATGCCTACGGGACTACCTCCTAAGAGGGAAGTGTATCACAAGATTGACGTATTACCTGGGAGTCAGCCACCCTGGCAGCGCACTAATGGCTTGTCCTATGTGGAGAGCGAAGAGTTGAAAACACAGATCGTAGAGGTTGAGGAAAATGGTTATATTTCCCCCAGTAAATCACCTTACGGCGCACCCATCCTATTTGTTAAGAAAAAGGATGGCAGTAAGCGGATGTGTGTGGATTACAGAGCTCTAAACAGAATTACATTAAAGAACAGTATGCTTTACCCAGAATCGAGGACTTGCTTGATACCTTGTCTAGTAGTGCTAAGGTGAAATGAATCGACTTACCAAATAAGCGATTAACAATTAATAAAGATCTTTATATCAGCAAGTAATCTTTATGGTAATTTCCGTTAACTGGTTAAACGGCAAAGGACAATACACTAGCAGTGAATAATACTCGTAAGTCAAATGCGAGTAAACTAGCATCAATAATGCAAATCAGTAAACTCATACATAAGCAAGGTTTAGAAGACAGTGCGTATCAATGGCTTCTCGCCTTGGATTCAGATCTCTCTCAATAAGCTGTACAGGAGAGTTGGCCTCGTTTCCGAATGCGAACTCAAGAGCAAAGCCTTGCATATGTACATGGAATGAGTTTACTGTTCAACGGTCAGTGCGATGGCACCGCCTACCCGAGAGTTAACCACGTTGGTAGGACCTCGGTTAACCAAATCCACCGCCATCTCCCATCATCCCGAATAGCCATCCATCATAGGGATGTCATCTGGCCATTCATCTAGCATATCGTACTTAGGTGTAAGTCAAGGCAGTTCGCTGCTACCGAGTACGGAAGTCAGCTGGCTGTCAAAGAATGGGTCAGCAAGCTGACTTATATGGACTTCAGCCTGCTGCTTCCGGCTGAGTCATTAAACTGATAATTATGTAAAGTCCAGCAGACTGACTATTAACTAAAGTTCAGCAGGCTGAACATAATTAACTATTAAAATAAATGAATATTATATCCACTAATATACTGATTCATTACAATCCCTCCAACTTAACTTGTTGTCGCCTCGACAACATTAAACTGCCAAAGCCTTAAATAAAGGAACTGACCCTGACCAGCCTCCCCTACTGATTGTCTTCTCAGCCTGTCACCTTAAGGGGTTGTTCCTGGGGCTTCAGGATCAGGAGACGGAGATCTGGACCTAGATCTGGACAGCCCTCTAGGTCTGTCAGCTGGCCTTCTAAAGAACCCTGTTTCCTCTAAAGTTGGGCCTCGAGGAGAACGAAGGATGGTAGCCTGTTCTTCAACCACTTGGGTGTTGATCCCCACATAGACAGGCATTCCAGTAGGATGCTGAAATACATTGGCTAGAGGTACATGCCCTTGAGCGGAGGGGGAGGCCGGCATACCTCTGGCCCACCCGCGTGTTCCTCTTCTGGCACCCCTGTCCTCTGGGGATTTTTGCCTGTGTCTGCTGCCCATTACAGTCAGATCAGCTTCTTCCCCTGCTTGGGCAGGTGGGCTGCGGGAGCGAGCGCGGGGTCCAGTTGTCGCCATAACGGGGATCACATTCCAAATACCTGATTGTGGTTCTTTAGGGGGCGCCCCTGCCTGCCCTTGGGTATCCTGAGTACCTGCTGCTGATGCTTCTCCTCTGCCTTGTTCTTCTTCCTCATCCTCCTCATCCTCCTCCTCGGAGAGAGTAGGGGTCTCGTCCACTAAATCGTCCTGCTCCCTAGTAGACATGGAGTAGTCTACCGACCTCCCTTTCTTAGGGCGCGCTGGAGGTTGCTTGGCCTTCAACCTGCTGATATCTATCCGGCCTGCATTCTTTGCCCATTTGACAAAGGCATGCATTCCCTTAGAGAAGTAGTCTCTTCCCCTCCTCTTATGCTCCTTGGTCTCTGCATTCATATTGCTCAAGCATTTATTCAGCCTGGGATCCCAAGGGGCAATGTGAGGTGGTAGGATGAGATAGCCGTCTAGGCCATAGTGGAAGTCATCCGGTTGGGCTCGGTCACACTCCTGCTTCTTATTTGTGACGGTCATCCACCTCCAGTCTGTTGGCTGCTGGTAGTACTGGGGTCCGTGCTCAGCCTTCCTCAGTTTACACGGAAACCAGTAGGGAGAGAACATCTGCTGTCCTGTTTCCCTGGCCAAATACTCCCAACGCCTTCTCTCAACTTCATTGTAAGCTGGCAGTAGTGTGAGGTAGAATACCGTATCCTTAAAGCTATCGGGCCGCATGCTCACCATCCGGATGAGTCTCTGATCTCCCACTATTCCCGGTATGGGGACCGGCTTGTCCTCTGAATCATCTGCAAGATACCGGGCCTGCTCTGCTGTATAGCCCACCATCTTAGCATAATCTTCGTAAAGGACCACGCCGGTGTGTGTCTCGATGTACCTGTCCAGTGCTGTAGCTCCTTCCTTCTGTAGCGGTGTTGTCTGTTCCAGCCTGTTGATCTCCTGGGCTGCCGGCAATGCTTCCTTCAGGTTATCGAAGTTTTGGCCACCCACCACAGTATACCTGTAAGTGGCCAAGCTCTTCTGTCTGTCCGCTTCAATCTTTTTTCTTTTCTCCTCTTCTGCCGCTGCCGCTTCTTCTTGCTGTTTCTTCTGTCTCTCCTCCTCAGCTTTCCTGAGGTTTTCC
Source organism: Mesotaenium endlicherianum (assembly GCA_009602735.1). Taxonomy (NCBI): domain Eukaryota; kingdom Viridiplantae; phylum Streptophyta; class Zygnematophyceae; order Zygnematales; family Mesotaeniaceae; genus Mesotaenium; species Mesotaenium endlicherianum. Next base: position 489,491 of record WELA01003517.1, read on the forward strand.
GCTTCCTGATCCTTCTTCCTCTGTGCCTCTTCTGCCGCCTCTTGTTGTCTGCGGACCCTTTCCTTCTTTCTCCTGGTGAGGGACGTCGCCGCCAGCTCCTTCTGGTATTGCTCCATTGTCCTCCTGGCTTCTTCCGCCTTGCGCTTTCTGTCCTCCTTTTGTGNCAGCTCAAGGTGCTTTATGTGGGCCAGGCTGTCCCCTCTGGCACTATGCTGACACTTAGGATTCCCGTAACTGTCCCTTTATCGCTCTCGCTCACTAACTGTCATATATTTTCCCCTCCAACTTAAATGGAGACAGGACCGCCTGTCACCTTCCCGTGTCAACTGAAATGACAGTTATGAAGGGACTCCAGCGGCCCGAAGGTGGAACCGTGTCAACGCCCTTTTGGCATTGGTCAAGTGGTCCTTAAATTCCCAAGTGTCCCCAGAGGCATCGTAACCCTTCCATTGAATAAGGTATTTCATGACATATTTAGACGATCGACGGACCCAGCGAGCGTCTAAAATCTCATCGACCTCATATTCCTCAGGGTCGCCGTCTTGGACAGCGGGGACCGGTCCCGGTAGGACAGGTAACCGACTTGTGAACAGTGTATCACCTCTGATGTACGGTTCCAGGAAGGAGACATCAAAGACCGGGTGACCCTTGTGTTCAGCTGACATGTTCAGTTTGTAATCATTCTGATTGACACGACGTACCAACGAATATGGACCGACCCAGACAGGGCCAAGCTTTTTCTTGACCACACGAGGGAGGTACAGGTGCTGAGAATGCAGTTTGACTAAATCCCCCTTGGAAAATGTCAGTTCCTGACGGTGTTGATTAGCGTATTTTTGTTGGTTTTCTTGGGCCTTGTGCAGGTTTCGTTGGACTTCTGACAGGGTGTCAGCAAACTCCTGAGTTAACTGGAGGGAGACCGGGTTGTCAATCCCTCTAGGGCAAGTTAAAGACTCCCCCAGTACATCTAAAGGAGACTTAGGAACTCTACCCAGGCTGAGTTCAAAAGGAGTCTTGCCCGTTGACGCGTGCACCGCACTGTTGANAATGTTGACCGCAAATTGGATTTGGGGTAACAAGTCATCCCAATTATCTTGTTATTGGTTAATATAGGCTCTCAGTACCTCTTGCAGAACTCGGTTAGTTCTCTCAGTCTGCCCATCAGTCTGAGGGTGGTTTGCTGTGCTGAGCAGCTGTGTGACTCCCATTAACCCCATTNTGACCCCATTAAAGCCCTCCAGAACTTAGAGATAAAATTTTGAGTCTCTGTCTGAGATTATATTAGAGAGTAGCCCATGTTGGCATACTACATGGTTGTAAAACTGTCTTGCTGTTTGGAGTGCAGTTACTTTGACAGTTGTGGGGATGAAAATGACCATTTTTGTCAGTTTATCCACGACTACCAATATCGAATCATGCCCATTAGCAGTTCGTGGCAGTGTGACCACCCAGTCCATGGATATAGTTTCCCAGCGTCCAGCTGGGATGGGCAGCGGTTGCAAGAGACCACCGGGTGGTGTGTGCCGAGACTTATTTCTCTGACACTAGTCACAGGACTTGACATATTTCAAGACCTCCCGGGGTAACCCCTCCCAATGATAAAGTTTTGCCAGTTTGCCAACGGTTTTGGCCTGCCCCAAATGTCCACCCAGGAGACTGTCATGAGCTTGACACAGTAAGAGAGACCTTATTTCCAAGTTATTAGGAATCACCAGCTTCAGCCTGCTTGAAGTGGTTTCAGTCACCCAGACCCCTCCCTTAAGCTTATACCCGAGTGCAGTAGCACGACACACACCAGTAGTGGGGCTGGGCTCAAATGTTGGGTCAAAAAGGTAGGCTTTCCTAAGTTGTTCTAGGAAGGACTTTTTCACCTTTAGTGAAGTGAGTGCACACAGGACTTTATCTACAGCATGCTGACTAAAGTTCCTTTCTTGCAAGTCAGGTCTTCTAGAGAGTGCATCAGCAGGATTCAACTTCCCTGGTTTGTAGTCGATCTGGACTTGGAACTGCTCCAGCATCTGGCTCCAGCGGTTCTCCCTCCTCGACAGCTTGGACTTCTTCTGAAAGTGGGTCAGAGCTAGATGATCTGTAATCACCTTAAAAGCTTTACCATGTAAGTATGCTCTCCACTGTTTGAGTACATGAATGATAGCTAGCAGCTTGATGGCTAGCAGCTCCTTATCATGCACTGAGTAATTAAATTTCATAGACTCGTACAACACAGGATGCCACTCCTGCCGTACCTTACCATCCTTTGTGGTTTTGTCAGCAGGCTGCAACAAAATAGCACCCATGGCAAAATCAGAGGNGGCAAAGTCAGAGACATCAATAACCACCTGCACCACTTTGCTGGGGTCATACACGGCTAGCACTGGGGCAGAGCAAAGGGCTTCTTTAAGGCTCTGGAAGGCAGCCTGCTACTCTTCCCCCCACACATACCCGATGTCTTTCTTAGTAACGTCAGTCAGGTTACTGGCCTTTGTGGAATAATTCTCAATAAATCTCCTAGAGTAGTTAGCCAACCCGAGGAAGGATCTAACTTCAGAGACAGACTGCGGTACTGGCCAGTCCCTTATGGTCTGGACTTTCTTAGGATCCACACTGATGCCCTCTTTACTGACAACGTGGCCTAAGAATTCAATACTTTCCTTAAAGAAATCACACTTGCTCATTTTAGCATATAAGTGAATTCTCCGCAGAGTGTCCAGCACTGNATTCTCCTCAGAGTGTCCACGACAGTCCTTAAGTGTTCAACGTGCTGAGCTTCACCTTTAGAGAACATTAAACCCTAAACCAGGAAAACTTGCACAAACTTATCCAAATAAGGTTTGAATATGTCATTCATAGCACCCATGAAGGTCGCAGGAGCATTAGTCAGTCCAAATGGCATCACGTTGAACTCATAGTGTCCATAACGTGTACGGAAGGCAGTCTTGTGTTCATCCCCCTCAGCAATATTGATTTGATGATAACCACTCTTGAGATCTATCTTACTGAACACCTTAGCACCAGACAGGGTATCAAGCAAGTCCTCGATTTTGGGTAAAGCATTCTTGTTCTTTACTGTAATTCTGTTCAGGGCTGTGTAATCCACACACATCCGCATACTGCCATCCTTTTTCTTAACAAATAGGATGGGTGCGCCGTACGGTGATTTCATGGGAGAAATATAACCATTTTCCTCAAGCTCTGAAATCTATGTTTTCAACTCCTCGCTCTCCACATAAGACAAGCCATACGTGCGTTGCCAAGGTGGCTGACTCCCAGGTAATAAATCAATCCTATGATCTACTTCCCGCTTAGGGGGTAGTCCTGGAGGCATATTAAACACATCCGTGTACTGAGCAACAATGTTTGCAGCAGTAGGGTGTTCCGGAGGGTGTACCTTTTTCTCAACCACTTCTTCAGGTTGAGGAGGTACCTCTCTTAGCAGCAGACAGAACATTCTGTCTTCCTTCTGGTTCCAGCTTTTGACGAACTCCATTGCATTCAGCAACTTGCATCCTTCTGGAAGCCTCTTCTTTTCGTTCATTTGCCATCCACACAGGACAAGAGGAAGAGCACTGGTGGGTGCCAAGTCAGTGTGCCCATCACTGGCTCCTCTCACTTTAACTGTACCTCTGCTCCAACACACTTCAGCTTGATGTCTATTAAGCCAGGACCTGCCTAGCACGAGATCATAAAAGCCAGTGTCGAGTACCTCAAATGTAAGCGTTTCAGTTAGAACTGCAATGCCAGAACCTAACTGGACCTCAATAGGCTTGGTTATAACTCCTCCCGGGATACTTGAGGCATCTCCAAGGAATATTTTTCTATTCCCTTGGGTGACAGTAGGCAGCCTTAGCCGCTTAACTAAGTCCCTGTGAATAAAAGTATGTGACACGCCTCCGTCAACAAATGCCCTCATCTTCCTACCTGCAATCATGCAATGCAGTAAGATAGGGGGGACTGTCTTTTCCTGACTTTCGCATTGTTCTCCTGACGTAGCAAAGAAATGTTGGACATCAGGTGGAACAAGAGCATCCAGAGTGTGCACTCTCTGGACGTCTATATTGCTGATGGTCTCCTTTATCTGTTTGTCAGGCATGCATAGTGAATCCAGTTCAGCAGGACCCATAATACCTGCTACGAGGGCAGCTAGTGACGACTCACTATCTCTAGCATCCTCACAGTCAATAGACTGGATTACTGACTGTTGCTGTCTTTTAAAGGCTGATCTTTTCTCTTGACCTTAGGCAGGTGCCTGACCGGACACTGTTCTCTGTAGTGGCCTTTCTGCTGACAATGGTAGCAAGTAGATTTTTCTGAGGCCGGTCTCGGCTTAGTCCTACCACCACCTCTTCCATAGCCACCTCGAGAGGGACCACCTCTACCTCTAGACTGAATAGCATTGTACTCATACTCATATTCATCACCCTGATTATCCTCAGCCTGGTCTCCTTCAACTGCATTGTAGGAACCGTGGGGCATTTTGACAATCTTAGACACCAAAGCGTTACTCTGGCGCTTGTGATTGAACTGCTGCTGATCCCAGGCGTCAGCATCCTGGATCAAGTCAGCCAGTTTCTCATACTTTTTCTCAGCAAAATGACCAGAGACCTCGGATTTCAAGCCATACCTGAAGTATGCTATCCTATACCGTTCTGGCAAATCTGGCTGCTTCATCATGTTCTCTTGGAACTTTTGAGCAAACTCAGCAACTGAAGTGGTCTGCTTCAGTGTCAGGGAGATCATCGCATAGATAGCTTTCTCCTGCTGGTTGATGACATCAAACTTCTCATGCAACTTCTCGACAAACTCTACCCACGTAGGGTCACCGAGTTGCCGAGCCTTACGCTCTTCCTTCCAGTAAAGCCACCAGTCTGCGGCACTGCCTTTCAGTAGCGCACCGGTGTGCCTGACCTTCTCGTAATCTTGCAGTTCTGGGTAGTTCTCCAGCCACTGCTCAACATCCGCGAGAAACTTGATCAGGTAATATTTTCTGTTTCCCTCAGGATCATAGTCCTGGGGAGGTTTCGGCTTGGGCTTACTAGGCCCTCGGCCACCACCACTAGTGGTGTGAGACCCCAGTTGGTCTCTGTCCCGCAGTAGGGACATTATGATTCTTTTGTCCTCCTGCTGGGACTGATACATGGTCGCCATTTGCGACTGCATCTGAACGAACAATGCTCCCAAGTCTACACTTTGGGGTGGTAGATTAGCAAATGCAGCAGCAGCATTGGCATCTACTCGCTGAGTAGTGTCCTCAACAATCCCTCTCGCTCCTGCAGCAGCAATTCCTGCCGTATTCAGCCGGTCACGTATTTGACCTAGGGGTACATTGAGTTGTACAGCAGGAGGTGGGTTCAGAACATTGGCCCTTGATGCCAGGAGTTCCTCGACAGTGCGCTCGTCAGCTGGATGTCTTTCCCTCCTTTCTGTATCTTCAGCGTCCTTTGCTACTTGTTCAGCTTCTAGCCTGCTCTCTCCTCCTCAGCTTGCTGAGCTGCGACTGCGGCAATAGCAGCTGCCTCATCTGCAGCCTCCCTAGCTGCAGTATCTGCTACTGCTTCAGAATAGGTACGGTTTCCCGCTACATGGCTTTCCGCCTGGTTTTCGACATTCTCGTTATCCTGGTTCTCCATGTCTCGGGAGTTGCTAGTTTGAGACCTTGTCCTTACCATACAAAGAAGACTGTGATAACTGCTCCGATACCACTGAAATGAATCGACTTACCAAATAAGCGATTAACAATTGATAAAGATCTCTATATCAGCAAGTAATCTTTATGGTAATTTCCGTTAACTGATTATTGGCAAAGGACAATACACTAGCAGGGAATAATACTCGTAAGTCAAATGCGAGTAAACTAGCATCAATTATGCAAATCAGTAAACTCATACATAAGCAAGGTTTAGAAGACAGTGCGTGTCAATGGCTTCTCGCCTTGGATTCAGATCTCTCTCAGTAAGCTGTACAAGAGAGTTGGCCTCGTTTTCGAATGCGAACTCGAGAGCAAAGCCTAGCATATGTACATGGAATGAGTTTACTGTTCAACGGTCAGTGCGATGGCACCGCCTACCCGGGAGTTAACCACGTTGGTAGGACCTCGGTTAACCAAATCCACCGCCATCTCCCATCATCCCGAATAGCCATCCATCATAGCTATGTCATCTGGCCATTCATCTAGCATATCGTACTTTGGTGTAAGTCAAGGCAGTTCGCTGCTACCGAGTACGGAAGTCAGCTGGCTGTCAAAGAATGGGTCAGCAAGCTGACTTATATGGACTTCAGCCTGCTGCTTCCGGCTGAGTCATTAAAGTGATAATTATGTAAAGTCTAGAAGATTGACTATTAACTAAAGTTCAGCAAGCTGAACATAGATAACTATTATACTTAGATGAATATTATATCAACTAATATACTGATTCATTACATAAGGTGTTCAGTAAGATAGATCTCAAGAGTGGTTATCATCAAATCAGAATTGCTGAGGGGGATGAACACAAGACTGCCTTCCGCACACGTTATGGACACTATGAGTTCAACGTGATGCCATTTGGAATGACTAATGCTCCTGCGACCTTCATGGGTGCTATGAATGACATTTTCAGACCTTACTTGGATAAGTTTGTGCAAGTTTTCCTTGATGATATTTTAATTTTCTCTAAAGATGAAGCTCAGCACGCTGAACACTTAAGGACTGTCATGGACACTCTGAGGAGAATTCATATATATGCTAAAATGAGCAAGTGTGATTTCTTTAAAGAAAGTATTGAATTCTTAGGCCACATCGTCAGTAAAGCAGGCATCAGTGTCGATCCTAAGAAAGTCCAGACCATAAGGGACTGGCCAATACCACAGTCTGACTCTGAAGTTAGATCCTTCCTCGGGTTGGCTAACTACTCTAGGAGATTCATTGAGAATTATTCTACAAAGGCCAGTAAATTGACTGACCTTACTAAGAAGGACATAGGGTATGTGTGGGGGGAAGAGCAGCAGGCTGCCTTCCAGACCCGTAAAGATGCTCTTTGTTCTGCCCCAGTGCTAGCCGTGTATGACCCCAGCAAATCGGTGCAGGTGGTTATTGACGCCTCTGACTTTGCCATGGGTGCTATTTTGTTGCAGCCCGCTGACAAAACCACAAAGGATGGTAAGGTAAGGCAGGAGTGGCATCCTGTGTTGTACGAGTCTATGAAATTTAATCCAGCGGAGATTAATTATTTGGTGCATGATAAAGAACTGCTAGCTATCATTGATGTGCTCAAACAGTGGAGAGCATACTTACATGGTAAAGCTTTGAAGGTGATTACAGATCTAGCTCTGACTCACTTTCAGAAAAAGTCCAAGCTGTGGAGGAGGGAGAACCACTGGAGCCAGATGCTGGAGCAGTTCCAAGTCCAGATCGACTACAAACCAGGGAAGTTGAATCCTGCTGATGCACTCTCTAAAAGACCTGACTTGCAAGAAAGGAACTTTAGTCAACATGCTGCCGATAAAGTCCTTTGTGCAATCACTTCACTAAAGGTGACAAAGTCCTTCCTTGAACAACTTAGGAAAGCCTACCTTTTTGACCCAACATTTGAGCCCAGCCCCACAGATGGTTTGTGTCCTGCTACTGCACTGGGGTACCGGCTTAAAGGAGGGGTCCTGGGTGCCTGAACACATAACCTGCACACAGCCCAAGAAAATCAACAAAAATACGCTAATCAGCACCGTCGCAAGCTGATATTTTCTAAGGGCGATTTGGTCAAACTGCATTCTCAGCACCTGTACCTGCCTGGTGTGGTCAAGAAAAAGCTTGATCTTGTCTAGGTCGGTCCATATTTGGTGGTGCGCCGTGTCGGTCAGAATGCTTACAAACTGAATATGTCAGCAGATTACAAGGGTCACCCAGTCTTTAATGTCTCTTTCCTGGAACCGTACATCAAAGGTGACAAACTGTTCACAGGTCGGTTACCTGTCCAACCGGGACCAATCCCCGCTGTCAGAGAGGGTGACGCTAAGGAATATGGGATCGAGGAGATTTTAGACGCTCGCTCTGTTCGTCGATCGTCTGAATATGTCATGAAGTACCTCATCCAATGGAATGGTTACGATGCCTCTGGGGACACTTGGAAATTTAAAGATCAGCTGACCAATGCCAAAGGGGCGTTGAAACGGTTCCACCTTCGGGCGGCTGGGGCACCTCCCTCACTGTCATTTTCGTAGCCAGGGACAAGTGACAGGAGATCCTGTCTCCATATAAGTTGGAGGGGAGTGTGACAGTTAGTTACAGTTGTGACAAGCAGCCCACCTTTAAAATTAAGTTGGAGGGAGTGGTGTTCTGTCTTGGGATCAGCCGCGCTCACACTCACTTTCTGTCTAAACTCAATTTACCCTGATATTCACTCACACCAGGTAATTCACACTAGGAACTTGTCCTATCGCGTCCTCTTCATTAAGGGCACTCAGTAGCGGCAAAATATCATGACTTCACTAACTGCATTGTGTTGATGAGTGAGCAGGATGACTCAAAAGTCAGAACTTAAGAGGAAGAGAAGAGCGGAAGAGGCACATGCAGAATACTTGCAATTCCGTGGCGACATTGAATCATCCTCCATTTCCGCTCGGGAATCACAACGACTCCAATAACGGCGGGAGGCACAGAAGAAGAAGGAGGAGGAGGAACAGGCCAGACTGAGGCAGGAAGAACTGGACAGAAAAGCTGCAGAGGAGGCCAAGAAAGCAGAGGAGGAGAGGCAAGCTGAGGAGAAGCGGAAGCAGCAGGCTGAAGAAGAGCAGAGGAGAATCAGCAGCTACCGCTACACAGTGCTGGGCAAGGGCTTTGATCTACTGGAGGAGGCCTTCAAGTATGCTCAGAGAAGTCGCAGCGAGTCACAGAAGGACATCGTACAGAAGGAAGGGGAGACATCCGAGAACTTTGACAAGTATATAGAGGTCAACACAGGGCTGCTCCTCTACCATGATTATGCCAGGATGGTAGGATATACAGTCAGAGAGGCCAAGGCAATGGCCAAGGTAAACGAAGCAGGGGCAATATCGATTCCGGGTATCTGGGGGAGAGATAGGGTCATCAGGATGATCCCCATGGACGCGGACAGCTTTAAGGACTCTACACCCCATAACAGGTTCAAGGCCATGTATAATGAGGTGGAGAGAAGGAGCTGGAAATTCTTGGCCAGGGAAACCAATCAGCTGGACTTTGCAGGGTACCCTTGTACTTTGAAAAGGACAGACCCTGCCTTCTTCCAAAAGCCCACCGATTGGCGGTGGATGACCATCAACATGAGGGACCAGCAGAATGACAGGGCGACGGATGAGGATTTCCTAACAGACCTAAAGAGAAATATAGTATTGCCCCCTCACATTGCGGCTTGGGCCCAAGATTGGATGGACTAAGAGACTGCATGAGCCAAGAAATGCAAGGGGGACAGGATCAGGGCCCGAGAGTCATTCTCTAAAGGGAAGCACGCTTATGCCAAATGGGCAAGCAAGCAGGGGGAAAAGGACCTGTATGCGGTCCGGACTCAGCAGACCCCACCAGCACCCAAAAGGGGAAGGTCAGTGGGATATTCTTTTTCTCGGGAGGAGCTGGAGCAGTTGACAAAAGAGACCCCAGCAGTCTCAGAGGAACCCGGGGACGGAGAGGAGGAGGGGTCAGAGGAAGAAGAGGAGGAAGGCGAGGAGGAGGACACTAGCCCCGCCGTGATCCTGACACCTGCCACATCCCCTGTAAGGGAGAAGACTGAGTCAGCCCTGCAGCGGCTCGCTGAAGAGGAGGATATCAATTGGCTGGGAATTGCCATAGGACAGAGTCCATCTCCAGGCACGGAGACCCAGTCAGACAGGGCAAACAGGAGGGCTGCTAAAGAAATAGCCAGAGGCCTGCCGGCATCTCCCTCGCAGAGAGGGCATGTACCCTTAGCTCATGTCATGCAACATCCTTATGGGATGCCGGTATATGTTTAAGTCAGTTTGAGGGCTGCCCAGGAGAAGGGTGCCTCCATTCACTTTCAGACCGTGCAGGACGAAACCGCACAGTTACTGCGTTCTCCGCAGGGTCCCTACGCGGAGCCTCCCTCTCTGACAGGCTTCAGAAGACCCCAAGACAGGAGGAGGTCTGACTCTCCTGACCATAGGGCCCGAGGGGCATCTCCCTCTTAAGGGCAGAGGGCCAAGGGCACAGCACGTTGTATGGGAGAGGGATCAGTCATTTCAGTTGGGGAAATCCACGTCTCCTGTGTCAGTGTTGTCGAGGCGACAACATGTTAAGTTGGAGGGATTGTAATGAATCAGTTTATTGGTTGCTATAATATTCATTTAAATATAACAGTTAAATAAGTTCAGCATGTTGAACTCTAGTTAATAATCAGTCTGCTGGACTTCATATTTAATATCAGTTTAATGACTCAGCCGAAAGCAGCAGGCTGAAATCAGCTTAAGTCAGCTTGCTGACACATTCTTTGACAGCCAGCTGACTTCCGTACCCGGTAGCAGCGAACTGCCTCGATATGCATCTAAGTGTGATAGGCTAGATGAATGGCCAGATGACATCCCTATGATGGATGGCGATTCGGGATGGCGGGAGATGGCGGTGGATTTGGTTAACCGAGGTCCGACCAACGTGGTTAACTCCCGGGTAGGCGGTGCCATCGCACAGGCCGTTGAACAGTAAACTCATTCCATGTACATATGCTAGGCATTGCTCTCGAGTTTGGCATTCGGAAACGAAGCCAACTCTCTTGTACAGCTTACTGAGAGGGATCTAAATCCAAGGCGAGAAGCCATTGATACGCACTGTCTTCTAGCCTTGCTTATGTATGAGTTTACTGATTGCATATTGATGCTAGTTTACTTGCACTTGACTTGCGAGTATTGTCCACTGCTAGTGTGTTGTCCTTTTGCCGTTTAATTAGTTAACGAAAAATCCATAAAGATTACTTGCTGATATGAAGATCTTTATTAACTGTTAATTGCCTATTTGGTAAGTTGATTCATTTCAGACATCGAGGAGTGGATCAGGACTTGCGATGCGTGTTAGAGAAACAAGACACCAAATCAAAAGAAGGGAGGTACATTGCAGCCCCTGCCTATTCCAGAGTATCCTTGGGAGCAGATTGCTATGGACTTCATCACGTCGTTACCAGTGAGTGGTCAAGGGCACGATGCACTTTGGGTTGTATCTGATATACTCAGCAAGATGGCTCACTTCATTGCCATGAAAAAGACTTTTACGGCAGCAGATGTCGCACGGTTGTTCTTTGATCATATTTTCAGGCTACATGGGTTGCCGAAGGTGATTGTTTCAGATCGGGACTTAAGGTTTACTAGCAACTTCTGGCGGTCATTGTTTTCTTTGATGGGGACCAAGTTGAGTATGAGCACTTCCTATCACCCTCAGACAGACGGGCAGAGTGAGAGGCTCAACAGAACTCTGCAAGAGGTGCTCAGGAGTTTCACTATGAAAGACCCTTCAGAGTGGGACAAGAAGCTACTAGGGTTGGAGTTTGTCTACAACAACAGCATGCAGGGATCCACCAAGCAGTCACCATTTGCTATGTACTCTTGTCCACAGTTAACCTACCTTTCACAGGCAAGAGGAAACTGCGGGCACGGTTTACAGGTCCCTTTGTACTGCTCAAGCAAGTGAATCCAGTGGCCTACAAGTTGGAACTTCCTTCAGGCTGGCGTATCCATGATGTGTTCCATGTCAGTTGTCTGCGGCCATTCGTTGACCCAAATGACGAACATCCAGGACGACTACCTACACCGCCACCATCGGTCGAGATCGATGATGTATTGGAGTATGAAGTGGAGGCGATTGTCGGCGATCGACGAGTCAAGCGAGGTCAACGATTTGTCCAAGAGTATCTGGTCAAGTGGAAAGGCTACCATGCGGACGACAACGCTTGGGAGCCAGAGGCCAACTTGACTCATTGTAAGAGTAAGTTGAGACGTCATCTGCAGAATGCGTCGAGGACGTCGCATCTTGAGGAGGGGGATCATGTATGGTCATAGGTTTATAAAGTGCATTTTTGAGTTTCATGAAAGTGTGTTTTGATTGAATAGTAGCTTAGAGTGCATTTTTGTGGTCATTTTGATATAAAGTTCATCGAATTTGGTCAAGTATTGAGAGAGTTATGGATTTTCGAAGTTTAATTAGATTTGAGGTCGGTTGACGACTGTCCTTAATTCGCGGTGAGCGCGACCGTCGGATTGACAGACAGCGTGGAGCGAAATGGCCCGTTAGAATGAACTCGAACCTTCACGTAAGTTCGGCTGACGCGGAGTGCCGACTAGGTCGATTTACCTAGAAGTTTCGGTTTAGCCTAGCGCGTCTAAGATAGAATATTCTAGTAATGTCGATGCATGTATGTGGACGTGAAATCGGCCCGACACGTCAGATTAGACCGATCTGGCTTTCTCACGAATATTCTGGAAGGGACGATTTGACGAACACTTAGGAAAATCCGTAGCTTCCTCCTAGGGAGNCTAGAGAGGAGCACTTAGGCAAAAAATCATAAATAGGCATAACTTCTCCAATTCTTATCAGTTTTCACTTCTGTAAATTTCTACGGGTTTGTAATGACAAGACCTTTCACCCTACACCATTTGTGAGCAGTTTCTTGCCACTCAAGATGTCAAGCAATTTTCCTAAGCTTTCTTATCAATATGTCGCTGCACTCTTTAGTATGATTGCAACTAGTTCCTTTCCTCGTGAGTTACTACGCTTCCACTAGGGCACTCTGCCCCTTTCAATAGTGTAGATCGCTGACATTGACAACCGAAGTCATGAGTATATCTAATTGTATCTATTTTAAGTCTTAAGTAAACGGATATGTAGACATGGTAAAATTGCGTGGTACTAGTCAGTATTTCTAATATTATAAGACTCAGTACATTGAGAATATATCTATTCCTTTAGTGATTATTCGAGATTGGCACCTATGACCACTTCGTAGTATATTGAAAAATTGGGAGGTTGACTGAGATTTGGTAAACCGATGTCCTACTACTGTGGCTAAACCCTTGGTAGCCAGAACCGTTGTCAATCAACTGAACAATTTGGACTTCAGTCAATCAGGCAAAGAATATGGTCGTGATCCTTAGATATGTGAGGTCCAGCTTAACATGTAATGATATGAGCTTTTTAGGCGTATTTGGGATATCTTTCCTAAGTACCTAAAATACGTTACACTATTTATCAATATATTCTTTGATAAACGTTTGCATCTTGATGAATTATTCGTCACATGCGTGTGCCGGCTAATTCCTGGTCGATAGGCAAAACAACCAAGATGCTATTGCAAAAAGCGTCGTAAAGTAATTCGACTACTTTGCAACAGTAAGACAAAATTCATCATGAAGTTACTTTGATTATTTATGAAGAGATAATTTAATTTTATCATAGATTGATTACTTTATTCGATTGTCATTATTTCGGATAATGTTACAATCGTTGATATCGGTTTAGTGATGATTCGTTAAACTGAACAATTGTAAAATTCAAACAAAACCAAATATGCAAAGTCGCTTTGCATCCAAGCGGATTCGAGTCCGCGACCTATCTTTTGAAATGTTCACACCTAACCGATTGCCGAAGTAATATTCATAACTACCGGTTCATGACGAAAGCATGTGTACGCGATCCCGCAAGCTGTTGCGACTTTTTCGGAAAGTCGCGTGAAGGCGAAAACGCCCATTTGGCGTGAAACAATTTTTTCGGAATCTGTCGAAAACTCTCCAAACGGCCAAACGGCGCGTTACGAGCATTCAGCCGAACGGGTTATACCCCTTCGCTTGTTTTTGTTGAACATGAACCAGTGCCCTAGGTGGTGACTCGAAGCACTCCAGTGCCTCATGTTGTGCAAGTATATATACTTGCAAGAGTCATTGTGAGTGGAACTCGCACAAGCACAAATTCTACTTTAGTTTTCATTTTTGCTTTCACAAGGATTGTCTATTTTCTCGAAGTTATCGCTATTTTTTTTTTGCTAATATTAAAATATACTTGAATACCGAGTAAAGATCCTTGTGAGAAGCAAAAACATTATATATCGGATTTTCCACGATTCGACGCAACTTGTGCCGTGGTCAATCAGGTGCTCACTAGGTCCATAGCAGGTTGCAATCTCATGGTCCGTCATTTTGGACAGCAGGCTCTACAATAAGATTTCTACTTGCAAGTCATGTGGTGCACTTTTGGTTCGGTGTTAATGAACAATTTTTGCGCAAATTGACATGGCGTCTTTAGTTGTGCACCAAATTGAGCGGACTAGAACGTTTTAGAAAAATCTCATTAAAATGCTATTGTGGCCATTACGTTTGCTAAATTTGGTTAAATATTGACAAAGTTTTATCGTGTTTGATGTCTTCGGGTCACATAGTGGACAACTTCCATGGCATTGCGCCTAAGCCACTATGATATTTTTGAGCTACCTCAAGGTCATCTGTAAGAGAACGCCTGTGCTATTTAGTCTTCCGATGTCGTGTGTGTGCTCATGCATGCTTGTGTGCCTGGTAGGCAAGAGTCCATGAGTTTCTTGAAGAAAAGCTTTAGTCTTTGAGTTCATCTCCTGCTTTTGCCTAGAGTTAGTGTGTAACTAAGACACACTAGCGTTAGTGAGGCAAGGGTTATGAATCAGCTATATGAATTTGTTATTATAAGGGCGAAGATTGCTCCTTGATTTACATGCTTCCAACTATCTTAATGTTATAAATTAAATAACATGTATTTCTTGAATAAACAAGATTCATTACAGTCAGACCACCTAAAGATCAGCCCTCTTATCAAATGCCACCCTCTTTAAGCCGCCCTGGAGGGTTCGTATTTCTCGGTGCACCGATCACGATTATAAAAACATTTTTCTCTGTGTCGTGCGGTAGGAGGTCGGGTGCGTATCAACGACACAAGCAATGCATTATATGCAAGCAGGCTTTGCTGGAATGAAGTCTATAATACATGTGGCTTTATACATGTGGCGGGTCAAGGCAACCGATGTGGAAGCCGAGGTTGCAGCTGTCGCAGAGCAGCATCCTGGCCTCCTGGCCGGAGCTGTGGCAGATCTGGCACGCCCAGTCCTTGGGCACATCATGATCTTCAAGAGTAGTCCTATGGCAGGGGGTATAAGCTGTGACTCTGCTCACCACTTGTGAAGTTCTTCTAGTGACTGGAAGCCAGCAAGGCTTGCTCTTCACAAGAGAGGGACTAAGTGGTCCTGAAAACACAAGAGATAAAAGTGTAAGCTTTACTGATAATCTTTGTGACTTACAACTGG
Source organism: Mesotaenium endlicherianum (assembly GCA_009602735.1). Classification (NCBI taxonomy): domain Eukaryota; kingdom Viridiplantae; phylum Streptophyta; class Zygnematophyceae; order Zygnematales; family Mesotaeniaceae; genus Mesotaenium; species Mesotaenium endlicherianum. The sequence goes on from WELA01003517.1 coordinate 504,751, forward strand.
CATAATGGGACTTCTGAAAAGATGTTCCTCTAGGGACATCTCTAGCACTTATACTCCTGAAAACCCGGCGTCGTATGCGGCGGATCCAATGCATGTAGTCACTCTAGGAGGCTCTCCTATGTCCACTAATGTGTACAAGGCATGTACTAGCACTCCTATAGGCTAAGCATAACTCAAACCAATCAAAGCAAAGCACGTAGAATATGCTAAGTGTCTCTCATTGGTGGAGCTTACCTTGGGTAGTTCTACCTAGATAGCGCCTCAAAAGTGAATCTGAAACTTGATGAAGCTTCCTCTAGGAGTAGGTGATGCAGTCACCAAGTTATAGCCTCAATGATGCACTTATGCTATGGAAATGCAAGACTTATGTAGTCTAAAGGGCTCGCGGATTTGTGCGCACAAAGCTAGGGGTCCTTGGGGTCACGAATAGTCAACATTGTCACCTTTGGGTGCATTGAGTCACAAGTTGTCCATTTGGTGTGATTCCGCTAGGTGTCGAAAGGAGTGCGGACTAGATCGCGTCTATCTCGCTCGATAATTAACCAAATGACGCGAAACCGGTGCCATTCGGAAGATGCTTCGACGCGCTACAGTTTGGTGACTCGGAGATCTAGAGAAGGTCAACATATGGATGCGTAAAGTCAATGCAAAGTTGGTCTTCCTAGGTTGATGGTTCACACACGTAGAACTTGGTTTTGTACGTCAACCTCGACTTAATAAATCATGACAGCTGTCGTGCGGTAGGAGGTCGGGTGCGTATCAACGACACAAGCAATGCATAATATGCAAGCAGGCTTTGCTGCAATGAAGTCTATAATACATGTGGCATTATACATGAGGCGGGTCAAGGCAATCGATGTGGAAGCCGAGGTTGCAGCTGTCGCAGAGCAGCATCCTGGCCTTCTGGCCGGAGCTGTGGCAGATCTGGCACGCCCAGTCCTTGGGCGGCCTCGCGTCGCCAAGACGAACCTGCATGTCAAGGTTAGGAAGGTGGCATGGTCCACAATTCTTTGTGTGGTCCTTGTGAAGACGGCCATCTGCGCCTTCCAGCTCCAGAACTCCTGACGCCAAGACACGCCTGACGCGTAGGATGACGGGCGAGCTGCTGGTGTCGAGAGTGTTCTTCGTCTGGCGTCGCAGGTACACAAAGTCACCTGCGAAGAACTGCAACACTCGCGGGCGATAGGCTCCTCCACGGGTCATGGCATACCTCAGTGTGTCGCGGTGCTGAGCAATGCTGAGGTTGTCTATGGCCATGGGCATCATGCGTCGAAAGAGCTGTGCACGGTGCCCAATAAGAGCGCTCCACGTCTCGGGACTGTCCAAGTCCAAAACGTTCTCGGCCACGGTTCTGGCTGCTGCGGGCAGGACCGGCTGTCGGCCGTAGAGAAGGAAGTAGGGAGAATGCAAGGCCAAGGAGGCCTGCTTACTGAACTTGTACCCCATAGCCAACCATGGGAGGGCGTCGTCCCAGTGGGTGCTGTCGTGGGCCAGGCAGTACTTCCGCAGCCCAAGCTTGACGGTCTGCACCATGCGCTCTGCGAGGCCGTCAGCCTGGGGATGGTCGCGGGAGGTGGTGCGGTGGTCGATCATCGAGCGCTCTAGCAGCTCTTGAAAGCTGCCCTGGAACTCTTTGCCTTGGTCAGTGAGGACCTCAGCGCAGCCGCCAAAGCGGCTAAGGACTTGTTTGAGGAAAGCCTGAGCAATCCCCTCACTGGCCTTGCTGGGCAGCGGCACAAGCTCGACCCATTTGGACATGTGCTCGATCATCACCAAGACATAGAGGTGGCCTCGGCGAGACTTGGGCAGCTCCCCAGCCAAGTCGAGCGACCACCTGTAGAACAGCCCTTCAATAGGGAGAGGGCTGAGAGCGACGGTGCGGGCTGTGAAGCTTAAGCGCACCCGGTCGCAAAGTGTGAAGCTGCTGACGACGTCGGCGACAACCTTAGTCATGCCGTGCCACCAGTACTCAGCTTGGAGGAGGCTGAGAGTGCGCTTAACACCAAAGTGTCCAAGCGTCTCGTGCACACGTCGCACCAGCTGGCTGCGTATAGCGGGCTCAGGGACCACCAGGACAGAGCCGTCCGCCATCACTCGCCGCATGCGCCCCTCCATGAAGACGAAATCCCGGCTACGCTTGAGGACGCGGTCACGCTCACGCGCACTAATGCCTGGGACCAACTCCTTGGCCGTGACGTACTGCAGCACCGGGGTGTCGTCCCACACGTCCTCGGGCCCGCGCTGCCAGCTGTCCCGCTCCTCAGCTGCTGCCAAGGCGAGTCGTCGAGTGGTGACAGTCACCATGTCTAGGCTAGTGAGCCCTGCGGGCCGCACGTCGTCGTCAACGGTGAAGGCCAAGAATGCCGCTGCGTGTGAGGCCACTGGCTCATCCTCATCGTGGCGGGCTACCGTGAGGTCTCGCGAAGAGGGCAGCGAGTTGCGGTTGAGGCCATCAGCGTCCAGGTTCGTGGACCCTGGACGATGATGCACGTCAAAGGTGTACTCCTGCAAGATGAGCGCCCACCATGCGTACTTGCCCGTCAGGCGCTCCGACGTCATGAGCCACTTGAGTGGCTGATGGTCGGTGACCAAGCGGAAGTGGGTGCCGTAGGGATAGTGCCTGAAATGCACAATTGCCCATATTGCTACCAGGCACTCCGACTCATAGGAGCCGTAGTTGCCCTTGGCACGGTTGTTGCTGCGGCTGGCGTACGCCACCACATGCTCGAAGCCGTCATGCTCCTGCACCAGCACTGCTCCAAGCCCTGCCTGCGACCAGTCGGTGTGGAGGATGAAGGGCTTCTGATAGTCAAGCCGCCGTAGTACTGGGGCGCACACCAACAGCTCTTTGAGCTTGTCAAACGCTGCCTGCTGCTCTGGTCCCCATACGTAGGCAACGCCCTTGCGTAGCAAGTCGTTGAGCGGCTTGGCCAGCTCGCTGAACCCAGGCACAAAGCGGCGATAGTAGTTGGCGATGCCAAGGAAGGCCCTCAGCTGCGAGAGGATCGGCGGCGGCGGGATGCCTGTGATGGCCGAGATCTTGGCCAGCTGAGGAGCCAAACCACTCGAAGACAGAAGATGCCCGAGGTACTCCACCTCCCGGGTCCCAAAGGTGCACTTGCCTGGATGACACTTGAGCCCAACGGCCTCCAAGCGGTCCAGAACTGTAGTGATATGCGCCACGTGCTCCTCAAACGTCTCACTGAAGACGAGCACGTCATCGATGTAGCACCGGGCGAAGGAGAGCCCTGCCAGCTCCTTATCCATGACTTGCTGGAAGATGGCAGGAGCGTTCTTCAATCCGAAGGGCATAACCCTCCACTCGTAGAGACGCTGCGATCTCCAAGAAGCCGTCTTATGCTGGTCCTCCTCCGCAATGGGTATCTGGTTGAAGCCCTGCCTCAAATCCAGCACCGAGAACCAAGTACAAGCGCCGATGTCGTCGAAGATCTCGTCAGGGGTCGGCATAGGGTGTCTGTCCTGCTTAGTGACCTTGTTAAGCTTACGATAGTCACCGCACATCCTCTTCTCAGACCAGTTGCCTGAGGCGTCCTTCTTAGCTGGCATGACTGTGAGCGCAGCGTAGGTGGAGGCAGACTCACGAATGAGCTGACACTCCTCTAGCTTCTGCGTGCTGATCAGGTCGTCCTCAAAGCGGCTGTAGCGATAGCGCTTCTGGAAGATGGGCACGTCTGTCTGGAGGGGTATCCTCATAGGGTCGCCTGTGTAGCGCCCAAGATCGTGCATGCCGCTGGCAAAGTTGGCACTGTTGTAATGAATCAGTATATTGGTTGACACAATATTCATTTAAATACTATAGTTAAATAAGTTCAGCCTACTGAACTCCAGTTAATGATCAGTCTGCTGGACTTCATATTTAATTCAGTTTAATGACTCGGCCGGAAGCAGCAGGTTGATGACAGCTTAAGTCAGCTTACTGACACATTCTTTGACAGCCAGCTGACTTCCGTACTCGGTAGCAGCGAACTGCCTCGATATGCATCTAAGTGTGGTATGCTAGATGAATGGCCAGATGACATCCCTATGATGGATGGCGATTCGGGATGATGGGAGATGGCGGTGGATTTGGTTAATTGAGGTCCTACCAACGTGGTTAACTCCCGGGTAGGCGGTGCCATCGCACTAACCGTTGAACAGTAACCTCATTCCATGTACATATGCTAGGCATTGCTCTCGAGTTCGGCATTCGAAAACGAGGCCAACTCTCTTGTAAAGCTTACTGAGAGAGATCTGAATCCAAGGCGAGAAGCCATTGATACGCACTGTCTTCTAAACCTTGCTTATGTATGAGTTTACTAATTTGTATTATTGACCCTTAAAGATGCCCTTTGTTCTGCCCCAGTGCTAGCCGTGTATGACCCCAGCAAACCGGTGCAGGTGGTTACTGATGCCTCTGATTTTGCCATAGGTGCTATTTTGTTGCAGCCTGCTGACAAAACCACAAAGGATGGTAAGGTACGGCAGGAGTGGCATCCTGTGTTGTATGAGTCTATGAAACTTAATCCAGCGGAGATTAATTACTCAGTGCATGATAGAGAGCTGCTAGCTATCATTCATGTACTCAAACAGTGGAGAGCATACTTATATGGTAAAGCTTTTAAGGTGATTACAGATCATCTAGCTCTGACCCACTTTCAGAAGAAGTCCAAGCTGTCGAGGAGGGAGAACCGCTGGAGCCAGATGCTGGAGCAGTTCCAAGTCCAGATCGACTACAAACCAGGGAAGTTGAATCCTGCTGATGCACTCTCTAGAAGACCTGACTTGCAAGAAAGGAACTTTAGTCAGCATACTGTAGATAAAGTCCTGTGTGCACTCACTTCACTAAAGGTGAAAAAGTCCTTCTTTGAACAACTTAGGAAAGCCTACCTTTCTGACCCAACATTTGAGCCCAGCCCCACTTCTAGTATGTGTCGTGCTACCGCACTCGGGTATAAGCTCAAGGGAGGGGTCTGGGTGACTGAAACCACTTCGGGGAGGCTGAAGCTGGTCATTCCTAATAATTTGGAAATAAGGTCTCTCTTACTGAGTCAAGCTCATGACAGTCTCCTGGGTGGACATTTGGGGCAGGCCAAAACTGTTGGCAAACTGGCAAAACATTATCATTGGGAGGGGTTACCCCGGGAGGTCTTGAAATATGTCAAGTCCTGTGACCAGTGTCAGAGAAATAAGTCTCGGCACACACCACCCGGAGGTCTCCTGCAACCGCTACCCATCCCAGCGGGACGCTGGGAAACTATATCCATGGACTGGGTGGTCTCACTACCAAGAACTGCCAACGGGCATGATTCAATACTGGAAGTCGTGGATAAACTGACAAAAATGGTCATTTTTATCCCCACAACTGTCAAAGTGACTGCACTCGAAACAGCGAGACAGTTTTACAACCATGTAGTATGCCAACATGGGCTCCCTTCTAATATCATCTCAGACAGAGACTCAAAATTCACCTCTAAGTTCTGGAGAGCTTTAATGGGGTTAATGGGAGTCAAACAGCTGCTCAGCACAGCAAACCACCCTCAGACTGATGGGCAGACTGAAAGAACTAACCGAGTTCTGCAGGAAGTGCTGAGAGCATATATTAACCAAAAACAAGATAATTGGGATGACCTGTTGCCTCAAATTCAGTTTGCGGTCAACAGTGCGGTGCACGCGTCAACGGGCAAAACTCCTTTTGAACTCAGCCTGGGTAGAGTCCCTAAGTCTCCTCTAGATGTGCTAGGGGAATCTTTAACTCACCTTGAAGGGATTGACAACCCGGTCTCCCTCCAGTTAACTCAGGAGTTTGCTGACACCCTGTCAGAAGTCCAACGAAACTTGCACACGGCCCAAGAAAACCAACAAAAATACGCTAATCAATACCGTCGGGAACTGACATTATCCAAGGGGGATTTAGTCAAACTGCATTCTCAGCACCTGTACCTCCCTGGGGTGGTCAAGAAAAAGCTTGGCCCTGTCTGGGTCGGTCCATATTCGGTGGTCCGTCGTGTCGGTCAGAATGCTTACAAACTGAACATGTCAGCTGAATACAAGGGGCACCCGGTCTTTAATGTCTCCTTCCTGGAACCGTACATCAAAGGTGATACACTGTTCACAGGTCGGTTCCCTGTCCAACCGGGACCTGTCCCCGCTGTCCGGGACGGCGACCCTGAGGAATATGAGGTCGATGAGATTTTAGACGCTCGCTCGGTCCGTCGATCGTCTAAATATGTCATGAAATACCTCATTCGATGGAAGGGTTACGATGCCTCTGGGGACACTTGGGAGTTTAATTAAGGACCACTTGACCAATGCCAAAGGGGCATTGACACAATTCCACCTTCGGGCCGCTGGAGTCCCTCCATAACTGTCATTTCAGTTGACACGGGAAGGTGACATGCGGTCCTGTCTCCATTTAGGTTGGAGGGGAAAGTATATGACAGTTAGTGAGCGAGAGCGATAAAAGAACAGTTACGTGAACCCTAAGTGTCAACATAATGACAGAGGGGACAACCTGGCCCACATAACGCACCTTGAGCAGAAGGAAAAAGGGCCTCGCATAACACTACATCACTTAACTCACCCTAAAACACACTCATACGTTTATGTGTAGCGCATCGCAACTAC
>WELA01003517.1:513949-537723 GCA_009602735.1 Mesotaenium endlicherianum
AGGGCTGCTCGGGAGATAGCCAGAGGCCTGCCAGCATCTCCCTCGCAGAGAGGGCATGTACCCTTGGCTCATGTCATGCAACATCCTTCTGGAATGCCGGTATACGTACCTGTCAGTTTGAGGGCTGCCCAGGAGAAGGCTGCCTCCCTCCAGACTGTGCAGGAGGAAACAGCCCAGCTACTGCGTTCTCCGCGGGGTCCTTACACGGAACCTCCCTCTCTTACAGGCTTCAGAAGACCCCAAGACAGGAGGAGGTCTGGCTCCCCTGAGCGTAGGGCCTCAGGGACATCTCCCTTCTAATGGCAGTAGGCTCGGGACAAAAGGGACAGCACGCTGTTATTAATGTTAGTGTTGTCGAGGCGACAACATGATAAGTTGGAGGGATTGTAATGAATCAGTATATTGGTTGACATAATATTCATGTAAATAATATAATTAAATAAGTTCAGCCTGCTGAACTCTAGTTAATGATCAATCTGCTGGACTTTATATTTAATATCAGTTTAATGACTCGGCCGGAAGCAACAGGCTGATGACAGCTTAAGTCAGCTTGCTGACACATTCTTTGACAGCCAGCTGACTTCCGTACTCGGTAGCAGCGAACTGCCTCGATATGCATCTAAGTGTGGTATGCTAGATGAATGGCCAGATGACATCTCTATGATGGATGGCGATTCGGGATGATGGGAGTTGGCGGTGGATTTGGTTAACCGAGGTCCTACCAACGTGGTTAACTCCCGAGTAGGCGGTGCCATTGCACTGACCGTTGAACAGTAAACTCATTCCATGTACATATGCTAAGTATTGCTCTCGAGTTCGGCATTCGGGAACGAGGCCAACTCTCTTGTACAGCCTACTGAGAGAGGTTTGAATCCGAGGCGAGAAGCCATTGATACGCACGGTCTTCTAACCTTGCTTATGTATGAGTTTCCTGATTTGCATTATTGATGCTAGTTTACTCGCATTTGACTTACGAGTATTATTCACTGGTAGTGTGTTGTCCTTTGCCGTTTAAACAGTTAACGGAAAATACCATCAAGATTACTTGTTGATATAAACATTTTTATTAATTGTTAATCGCCTATTTGGTAAGTCGATTCATTTCAACTGCGCCGTGCATCCAGCAATGCCGTTAGCTGAGCAGCCTGTGCCCTAGTGAGAGTCCCCCCCAGTTTCCAAGTAGGGACAGCTGATGGTGGCTCCTGCGCTGCGGCTGGCGCCTCCTGCCCTGCTGCTTGCGTGATCTGTGGGTCTGCAAGCGTCACCTGTCTTGCAACTGGCTGCACTCGGCCTGCCTCGGGTACCCTCTCCTTGGCAGCTGCTGCCATCTGCCCTGCACCACCTGTAGGCGGCGGAGAGCGTGGAAAAAGAAACGGGGAACAAAACTCCCTGTGTGAGGACTCCTGTCTCCTCGTGCCCCCCCCCAGCAAACCAGAACGAGGACCATGACGAGGCGCAGGCGGCTGCTGGGAAGCTGGGCCCTCACGCTGGGAATGCCATGTCGTACCAGGCGGGGCGCGGCCGTCGCCGTCGAAATCTCGATGCATGGCGTCAAAGGACTGGTTCATCTCAGGATGACGAGCCTGGGCGTAGAGGGGAGTCAGGGCCTGTGTCTGCAGGAGAAGCCACGTCAATACGTTTGCATCGATAGTCTGGCCAAGGAGACGCACGCAGTTGACCTCGGTGATGCCGTCCACCTGTGTGAGGTGCGGAGGGAAGCCCACGCACGCTCCATCTCCACGGCACGAGGTCGTTGGAACATGCCAGTCTTGAGGTTGATGATCATGCCGCGTTGGTCGCCCATGTAGGCCGCGCTGTCGTAGCGACTCACGAACGTAGGAAGCGCCCGCGTGACGTCGCGGAGGACCTTACACTGGGCCTGAGAAGGATGCGGAAGGGCGACCACGCGCTGGGCCAGGCGCGCCACGTCGAGGATGGAGTCAACGTTGCGCGTGTGGCGTCGGTGTGCGGCCGCTAATGCCTCAAGCGTGCCTGGCATGGCCACGTGGGTGAAGTAGGCGCGCACACGATGCGCGAGGGAACTAATCTGAGCTGCGTCAATGACGGCCTCACGACCGACGTAGCTGCTGCAGAGGGAAAAGTCGGCGCTGACGTTGGGCCGAGAATCGTGGCGGACAGCCACGTTCTCCGACACCCTGGCGAGCGTGTGCGGCGGCTGGCGGTCCTCAACCATGTTGAGGACGCGGAGTAGGTGCCAGAACAAGGCCGTACGCGGGTCACCAAGCCCGTTGCCCCGTCCCGCAATGGAGAAACACTGGCACTTTCAGCCAGCAATGATGAGGTCGATGGGCCCGAGGCGCGTGATGTGCTTGGCGGTAATGTCGCGGATGTCCATGGGCCAGTCAATCTGAGCGCGGTAGAAGGCATGCTCAGGGAAGAGGATTGGAAAACGCTCGTGGCATAAAGCCATCTGCCTGCGGGCGACCTGCTGCGCCTCGCCATCGGGGTCCACGTAGACGTACCAACGTACAGGGATGCCAGCCTGTAGGGTGGCCAACAACCCTGTCGCAATGCCAACGAAGAGCTCGACAAGGACAATGCCGCCGGGACGCTCGTTGAGCTGTGCGATGTAGATAGGCGTAGGAAGGGGGCGACAACCCAGGGCGGGATCGCCGGCCTGCGCTGGCGGTGGATAGGAGCGCAGCAGACTGTGCTGATGGGGCGCCATGCGGAGGGCCGCCGCTGCGAGCTCTGCGTAGTGGCGAGTAAGTTGAGGAATGCGCTCGAGCAGCGGCTGCGGGCGAGCCGTGCAAGAATGTGCCTGATAAGTGCGCCAGCGCGCACGCGCGTCCTGCAAGGCCTCCTCGGGCACTGGGCGGGCCAGAGCCTGAGCGTCGCGCACGCGCTGCTGCTGCCACCGGTCCCTCGTCCTGTAGTCTGCGTGGTGTGAAGTGGCGTGGGTCAGCTGCTCTGTGGCGGTGCGCTGGGGCAGCTGGGAATGCTGATCAAAGTACGAACGCTGACGCTCGCGAAGATCCGCCTGAAGGGGCACTGTGCAGACGGAGCGCTCGTCCCAATGTGCTGCCTGTCGAGGACGGACGAGCTGACGTGGGGCGAGTTGGACTCGCGGGCGTAGCGGCAAAAGAGATGGGAGTCGGACGCGCTCCCGCTGGCTGCGCTGCATGGGCCCTGCGCGTGTTGCGTGCGGATGAGGATGACGGTCGCGGAGGCGCGCAGCGGTGCGGGCCACCTTATGAGGAGGTGACCCAGACGGCCCGTCGCCGGCTATGTGACTGCGCGGGACGTCGGCAGGCCAGCCAGGCGGCGTTTGGTATAATGCGTGAGCTCCAGTGGTGGAGGAAGACTAAGCGTCATGCTCTCGGGTGCGGAGATTGCGCGGACCGTCATACGGCGGTGTGACTAAGCGCGGGCGCGTCTCGCGCAAAGGAGTGACCTCTCTCCCCTCGCGAAGAGGAGTGACCTCTCGTGCGTCCTTGGGAGTGTCGCGCAGAGGCGTTCCTCACGGGCAGCCCTGGTATGCTCGCGGATCGGAGTGACCTCGCGTGCACGCCGATCTAGGGGCAGAGTGCGGCGTGCGAAGCGTAGAGCTGGCCCGGCATAGGGGGAAGGACCTGTACGCCGAGGACCGAGGATGCTGATCATGGCCACTGTCTGGTGCGCACATCCGGCACGCGGGTCGATAGCGGAGAAAGGAACCGTGGAGGCAGTGCTGGCGGAGGCGCGACCTGGCCAGCCTGTGCTCAGGCTGTTGCCAGCGAACAAGTGCGTGACGTCACGGCACTCGTTGCTCGTCAAACAATCGTGCTGTATCGGACGACTAGGCCTGCCGGCGCATGGATGGGCTCGACAGGGATTGGCCGTGGTCTCGTGTGAGAGAGAACTGAAGCCGAGAGGCCCTATAGGGTGGCGTTGAACGCGAGCTGTAGGCGTGGGCGGCGGTGGCTCTGCCCACGACTGGGCTGCGGGCTCCTCTGCGGCCTCCTGGGACCACTCCTGCCACTCCTCCTCCTCGCTGCTCAATGACGCGTCGTCGGACCTGCCTGGGAACGCAGCCTGCCTCATGGCCTCGTCCTCAGACGTGGTAGTGCGTGGCCATGAGTGGCCTGTCCTGTGCGACAGTGAGGGTGAGGGCAACTGTGAGGCCATGCGATATTGAAAGGCGACCCCCACAGGCACGTCATGCCGTACGCGGACGTGTGATCTCGAGGAGGGTTTGCTCGTCGCAAGAGGCAGTGGTTGAGGTATGGCTGCTGCGGCTGTGGCTGCGTCATGAGCGTGAGCTGCAGCAGTAAGAGCAGCCGTGGCAACGGCGTGTGCCTCTACGGCGTCTGCCGCCATCTGATGCACCATGGCGTTATGCGCGGCGTAGATCCGCACTGTCTCCCTAGCTTGTGCGGCCAGAGCGTCAGCCTGCTCCTGGGGCGTGAGGTGGAGCTCGGCACCAGACAGCTCGGGATCCTCCTCCTGCGTCTCCAGTAAGTCGGCGTCGACGGAGACCTCGTCATCCTTGGCTCCCCCCTTATTGGTCTGAACCACAGACCGACCGTCGTCCAGCGCCATGAAGCCGTAGAGGGCGGACTCAGCTGAGCGACGATCCAAGATGTCAAGTGGCACAGATGCAGTGTGGGTCCCCCCCTGACTGCCAGTCAGATCGTTAGAAGACCCGCTCCACCCAGTTATCCACTGCGGCGCCGATAGGAAAGAGAATGACCTGGCCAAGGAGCACGTCGAAGGTCTCGGAGCGAGTGACCAACGCATGCCGGTGGATGGTCGTCTCATCCGGAGTGCCGGGCCAAAAGGTGAGGCGAAGGGCCAGCCGCGTGCGCCCGGTGACGGTCTCGGACGTGCCGGTAGCGGTGTTGATCCGCGTAGGCAAATCCTCTAGGTCGGCTGATGAGAGGCCCACCTGGCGAAAGTAGCGCAGGCTGATGAGGACTGGCTGGGCGCTAGTGTCAAACATGATGCGCTGCGGGGCCTGCGTGTTGACCAGCACGATGCCCTGCGAATTATCCAAAAACGCAGCGTTAGGCGTACTGATCCGTCTGCGCTCATGCGCAGGTCGCGCGGGTGCAGAGAGCACCGCGGCTGCCGCGTCTGACGTTGGCCTGCTGTCAGAGGCCTGCTGGCTGGCCCTGCGCGACTGAAGCAGTAGCTGGGTTGCCTGCCGTGTGGCTTCCATCGACACGCCGAGCTCCGCGAAGGAGACTGCGGGCATGCGGTGAAGCGCCAGCGAGATGACCTCGGCGCTGAGCTGCACCGTTGTCATCGGCGAGGCCATCGCGTGAGGCGCGAAGGCTGCTGGCGCTGCTGGCGTGTCCAGCACGCGGAACGAGCGGGGCAGACGCGGCGCGTCCTCCGTGCGATGCCCTTCATCCGGCTCGGCGCGCTTCTGTGCCACCGCTGGGCGTCCGGTTGCCACCGAAGCGTGCTTGCGCCGTGCGCTGCCGTCTGCTGTGCGGCCTCCAAGTGGCACTGTGCGTGCGCAGCAGACCAGAATGGGGCCGCACGCGGCTGTAACAGCAGGCGCAGCCGCTTGGACAGCCAGTACACGAGCGGATGCACACCTGGCACTGGCGTACCTGGTGCTGGTGCTCCCAGCGCGGATGCACGTGGCGCTGGCGCACCTGGCGCTGGCGCGTTCGGCGCAGGCGCACCTGGCGCTAGCGTCGTGGGGGTAGCGAGAGCGAGTGCGGCCGCTCTTGAGCATGCCTGCGCAGTCGCCTGGCATGCTGACTCAGCCGTCGCTGCTGGCGCTGCCTCGGCAATCGGAAGGCCGCCAGGTGGCGCTGGCCCACCTGGTACTGGCACCGTGAGATGCGCTGGCTTGGGTCCTCCTGCAGCTGGCGCCTCGGCAAACGCTGGTGCCTCCGTTGGGGCGGCTGTGAATGCCAGCGCCGCTTTGGCCGCAGGCGCTTCGGCTACTGGCACTAACGCCGAGGCTGGCGCAAGCTTGGCTGCTGGCAGCCTGACAAGTGGCGCTTTGAGGGGCGCCCTCCAGGTAGCGCGTGCGCTCGCCGGGACCCTTGCTACGCTTATCGCGCAGTCCCAAGGGTTTTGTGCGCAGCCAGAGTTTAAGCCCTGGCTGTACGCAGCCGTGTGCGTGCTGTCGCAGCTCCGAATGGAGATGCAACCGCACAGCGCGATCGGGAGATGTCGCTCCTTGACTCGGGATGACAGTCGCGGCCGCCAGATATGCGCTGGGTGGGTCGGACTTTGTGCGCGTGCCAAATGGCGGCATGTGTGCGCAGCTGCTGTACGCAGCAGCTGACGTGGCTGTCGTGAGGTGGTCACGTGGCTGGCTACTGAGTGAGCCTTGCAGTGCGGTGCGCGGCGTGTGCGGGCGTGTGCAGCCATACGCAGCTGTGTAGCTGACGTCAGGCAAAGTCTCGCCAGCTGCGCACGCGTCAGGTGCGGCGGCTGCTGGCGCGGCTGCCAGGACTCGCGCAGGTGTGTTCGCTGGGGGGCTGCCAAGTGGCGCCTCCCAATTGCTCCTGGGGTTGCGGGGGCTGGTGTCCGGTCCAACATCCAGGTCGATGTTGGCTGCCTCGGACGCCGCTCGCGACGCCCTCCCCCCGATGCGTGCGTACGTCGAAGCCCCCGTAGCGCAAATTGCGTCAGCGCGAGAGTTTTGTGCGCAGCCAGGGTTTAAGCCCTGGCTTTGCACAGCCGTGAGCGTGCCGTCGGCGCTCCGCATGGCAATTTGGCCGCACAGCGCAATCAAGGATGTCCCCTCCTGACTGGGAATGGCGATCGCGGCCGTCGAATCTGCGCTGGCCGTGCCGGACTGCGTGCGCGCGCCACGTGGAAGGACGTGTGCACCGCTGGCATGCGCAGCTGCTGCTGTGGCTGTCGAGTTGCAATCGTGTAGCTGGCTGCCCGGCAAGCCTCGCGTCGCCGTGTGAGGTGTGAGCAGACGCGTGAGAGCGCGAGTGTGCGCGTGGCTGCCGACAAGAGCGGCCTGGCCTGCCGGACACGCGGCAAGTGTCGGCGCCTGCTGGACCCTGCTGCTTGCAGCAGCCAACAGGGTGAGACCCTCCTGGTGTTGCCGGCTGGTGCACAGATCTACGCACGGAAGGGCAACGCGTACGGCAAGGGCCGCGGCAGCCGTGTGTGCTGCAGACGTGTCACTCAGCTGGCGAGCGCGCCCTGTCGCGACAGCTGTCGATACGCAGACTGCCGGCAGCACTGCTGGCGTCAGCAGGGCGGCGCAGACGAGAGGGGCTGCCGAAGCCTGCGGCTGTGCTGGCGTGGGTGCCGGACCGTCTAGGGGCGCGTCGGGAGCTGCAGCGTTTGTGACGCCGGGTAGCAGGACCGCATGAGCCTGCAGCCTGCCATCTATCAGCCCGACCGGACGAGTGCAGCGGCTGCTGACGGACATCAGCACAGAGTGCGCAGGTCTGGCAGAAGCGTCTGCACAGACGCCTGCAGCGCTGGTCGCCGTAGCTCTGTCGTGGGGCGGGCGCGTGCGAGGCTGCAGCGCTGCTATAGCGCCAGGTGCCAGCCTCTAGGGCTGCCACGTATAGGCGTCATGAAAGTGCGCAGGAGCTGCAAAGACGCCAGCTGTCGGAGCTGAAGCGTTGGACTGCAGGACGCGTGCGAAGAGGGCTCCGCACGCGTCGTAACTGTCGGTGGCGACGAGACCGCGGAGTCTGGCGATGTCTGCGTTGGCCTCTACGAGGGCGTCACTGACGTCGTCGAAACTGTAGTAAACGGCTCCAGGGGTCAGCGCGGCGTCCATTGTAGCCGAGGCTGCCGTCATCGAGGGGCGTCCACCCGTGCAAGGGTTACGCCTGCCCCAAAGTCCTGCTGCTGGCGCAGGGCAGTCACGAGCACGTTTGTTCTCGACGTCGCGCTTCTTCTGCAGGCATACGATTTGCAAGTGGCCGGCCTTGCCACAGTAGGTGCAGTCACCGGGCTTGCCATTCTGCGCAATAGTGCAGTTCTGGCGAGCGTGGCCCGTCTTCCCGCAAGACCAACAGGGGTCGCTCGTCGTGGCGGCCATGGAAATGCGGCCACGCGGAGCCCCGCGCTGCTGGGTCTGCTGGGACAGCTGAGAGCGCTGGGGTTGCTGCTGCTGCTGGGGCTGGCGAGCCGGAGTCGGGCGCATCGTTGTGGATGGCAGCACCGAAGACTCCTGGCGTACGCCCGTGGATGCGAGGCCTACACGGTCGCTAATGTTGCTCCGTGCGGCGGCCAAGCTCTGCTTCTCGACTGAGAGGTAAGCGTCCTCCAGCGAGTACGCGGAGCCGATGTGGTAGATGAGAGGAGCCATGGCTGGCTCTCTCAAACGTGGCTCTACGGCGCGCAAGAAGATCTCCGCTGCCTCCCGGTCAGTGACGGTGCCAATGTCTCGGCGAAGGTGCGTCAAGCGGCGGTACATCATGCGGATTGTCTTGTTCTTGCGGCGGAAGAAGTGGTGCAGCTCGTACACCTTCTCTTTGGTCGCGGCCTGGAACTCCTTCCTGAGGACGTCCCAAAAGGCCTTGACCGGATCAGCGAGGAGGGTCTCCACTGGGGGTTCCCCCACAGGCTCTGTGCGTGCGTAGATTTCGTCGCCCTTCTCACGGAATGTGTCACGGGCCTCGTAGAGGAGATAGCGCATGAGCGTAAAGAACACGTCGCGCTTAGTAAGCGTGGGCGTCTTAAGCCACGCGGTCACGAACTCAGCCTCGAACTCTGAGATGGTGTCGTCCACATCACAGGTTCCTGGTCTGCCGCTGAAGCGGAAGAGGGAGGACCTGTCAGCCTTGACCTCGTGGTCACCTGCCATGGGATACCAGGAATCGTGGTGAGCCCGACGAGATTCGGCTCAGGGACAATCACAGAAAGCACGAGTGCCAACTGCTCCCCTTCAGAGGGTTCAGTGACAATACTGAGATCGGAGTCTGAGTCTTCTCCACTAACCCCTTTGTAGTAAGGCTGGTAAGCACGCCCACTACGGGTAGGCATACGCTGAAGATTCTAATTGCGTGCAGGCAAAGAGAGATCTTTTTAGAAGTAAGGAGTGTGTACTCTCCAGAGTGAGCACCTCAAGACTGTAATCTGGTAGGAAAACAACTAATGAAGTCTGGCCCAAAAGATCACTGGAAGCACATCATGATCTTCAAGAGTAGTCCTATGGCAGGGGGTATGAGCTGTGACTTTGCTCACCGCTTGTGAAGTTCTTCTAGTGATTGGAAGCCAGAAAGGCTTGCTCTACACAAGAGAGGGACAAAGTGGTCCTGAAAACACAAGAGATAAAAGTGTAAGCTTTACTGATAATCTCTGTGACTTACAACTGGCATAATGGGACTTCTGAAAAGATGTTCCTCTAGGGACATCTCTAGCACTTATACTCCTGAAAACCCGGCGTCGTATGCGGCGGATCCAATGCATGTAGTCACTCTAGGAGGCTCTCCTATGTCCACTAATGTGTACAAGGCATGTACTAGCACTCCTGTAGGCTAAGCATAACTCAAACCAATCAAAGCAAAGCACGTAGAATATGCTGAGTGTCTCTCATTGGTGGAGCTTACCTTGGGTAGTTCTACCTAGATAGCGCCTCAAAAGTGACTCTGAAACTTGAAGAAGCTTCTTCTAGGAGTAGGTGATGCAGTCACCAAGTTATAGCCTCAATGATGCACTTATATTGTAGAAACGCAAGACTTATGTAGTCTAAAGGGCTCGCGGATTTGTGCGCACAAAGCTAGGGGTCCTTGGGGTCACCAATAGTCAACATTGTCACCTTGGGGTGCATTGAGTCACATGTTGGCCATTTGGTGTGATTCCGCTAGGTGTCGAAAGGAGTGCGGACTAGATCGCGTCTATCTCGCTCGATAATTAACCAAATGACGCGAGACCGGTGCCATTCGGAAGATGCTTCGATGCGCTACACTTTGGTGACTTGGAGATCTAGAGAAGTTCAACATATGGATGCGTGAAGTCAATGCAAAGTTGGTCTTCCTAGGTTGATGGTTCACACACGTAGAACTTGGTTTTTTACGTCAACCTCGACTTAATACATCATGACATCTGTGTAAAATCATTGCAATCGTTATGTTCTTGTTTTTAGTGCTTTGATTTTTATTGCGTAGTGAAAGTACGCATAATGGTACTGAGGGTGGAGTCCGATAAATTCTGACGCGTATGTCAATCATTTTTGACTCCACACGAGTTGCTTTGGAGAAAGATCTGGAGGCGTTATGTTTGAAAGAATCTGAATCGACCTCTTTAGGTCCACTCCAAAAAGTTCAATTGAGTTTCTTCCAATCTAATTTTGAAATGTACACTCCACAAACTGTGGAGGAAATTCCTAGAAGTCACTGTAAAATGACATTTTGATACACAAAATACATAAATTAAGTTTGGAATGGAAAATGAAAACTTTTTACTACAAGCTTGATTCACATTTGTCCCTTAAGAAATCGACACATAACAAAACCCATAAACCCTAGCTCTTCATTGCACCGTAGGAAAGTAGTGAGCAAAATTCTAGCCTCCAGGTCTTACGCTTGACTGCATGCGTTTGATTTGCTTTGTTAGCACAATACGCGTGTAATGAATCAGTTCATTGTTTATTTAATTAATTGTATGTGCACATATATCATTCGCTAGATAGTAAGTCAATATACTCACATGTGCGAGTTCATCAAAATGAATATGTATCGATATAATGCGAGTTTACTTACTTTGTCGAAAAGGTCAGCAGGATGACTTTTATATCATTGTAGTTTGCTGACTTCGTCAAAAAGGTCAGCAGGGTAACATTTTGTATCAAAGTATAGTTGGCTGAGATTATCTGTATATATAGGACATAATATATCAGTAGGTCCATGTGTAGTAAAGCTCGTATAATAATAGACAGTATACTTGGATTCAGTACGCTGAGGTTAGATATATACATTTAGATGATTATTTGTAAATTAGCACATGTGACCGTAGTGTACTGAAAGTTGGGAGGTCCACTGAGATTTGGTAAACCGATGTCCTACCAGTGTGGTCAACTCTTGGGTAGGCAGACCCGTCGTCAGTCAACTGAACAGTTAGGACTTCAATCAACCGACCAATTAATATGGTCGTTATACCTAGATCCGTGGGTCCCAACTTAACGAATTTTCCCACGAAACGGCGCACCTTGCGCCGTGGTCAACCAGGTGATCACTAGATACATAGCAGGCTGGGATCTTGTGGTCCCTCATTCTGGACATTAGGCTTTAGAGTTGATTTTCTACTTGCAAGTCAAGTGTGCACTTTTGGGTTCGATATTATGACCAGCTTTCACGAAAATTGGCATGGCTTCTTTGTCTGTGCTCCAAATGGAGCAAACTAGGCCTTTGTGAAAAGGTCTCCTCATGTTGCGTCCGTTGACGTTAACTTTGTTGAATTTGGAGTCGTATTGACAGAGTTATGCCCTCTGACATCTCAGAGTCACATAGCAAACGGATTCCATAATTTTGCATCTAAGTCAGAGGGATGTGTTTTAGTTACAATATGGTCATCTGAATGAGAGCGCCTTTGCTATTCAGTCCTCTGATGTTGTGTAAGTACTTATACATGCTTGTATGCGTGGTAGACAAGAGGCCATGAGTTTCAAAAGGAGAAGCTGTAGTCCTCAAGTTTGCCTCTTTGCATGGGTAGGTGGTCTTTGGACAAGGCTAATGAAATGAATCGACTTACCAAATAGACAACTAACAATCAATAAGGATCTTTATGTCAGCAAGTAATCTTTATGGTATTTTTTGTTAATTGTTTTAACAGCAAAGGACAACACACTAGCAGTGAATAATACTCGTAAGTCAAATGCAAGTATACTAGCATCAATAATGCAATCAGTAAACTTATACATAAGCAAGGTTGGAAGACAGTGCGTATCAATGGCTTCTCGCCTTGGATTCAGATCTCTCTCAGTAAGCTGTACAAGAGAGTTGGCCTCGTTTCCAAATGCCGAACTTGAGAGCAATGCCTAGCATATGTACATGGAATGAGTTTACTGTTCAACGGCCAGTGCGATGGCACCGCCTACCCCGGGAGTTAACCACGTTGGAAGGACCTCAATTAACCAAATCCACCGCCATCTCCCATCATCCCAAATCGCCATCCATCATAGGGATGTCATCTGGCCATTCATCTAGCACACCACACTTAGATGCATATCGAGGCAGTTCGCTGCTACCGAGTATGGAAGTCAGCTGGCTGTCAAAGAATGTGTCAGCAAGCTGACTTGAGTTGTCTTCAGCCTGCTGCATCCGGCTGAGTCCTAAAACTGATAATCATATAAAGTCCAGCAGACTCAACACTACATAAAGTTCAGCAGGTTGAACTTAATTAACTGTTATATTCAAATGAACATTATATCTACCAATATATCGATTCATTACAATCCCTCCAACTTAACTTGTTGTCGCCTCGACAACATTAAACTGCAGAAGTTTCTGGTCAGGGAACTGAACCTCACCAGCCTTCCCCACTGACTGCCTCTTCAGCCTGTCACCTAGGGGGTTGTTCCCGGGGCTTCAGGATCAGGATACTGAGATCTGGACCTAGATCTGGATTGCCCTCTAGGTCTGTCAGCTGGCCTTTTAAAAAACCCCGTTTGTTCTAAAGTTGGACCTCGAGGAGAACAAAGGATGGTAGCCTGCTTTTCAACCACTTGGGTGTTGATCCCCACATAGACAGGCATTCTAGTAGGATGCTGAAAAACATTGGCAAGAGGTACATGCCCCTGAGCGAAGGGAGAGGCCGACATACCTCTGGCCACCCCGCGTGTCCCTCTTCTAGCACCCCTGTCTTCTGGGGATTTCTGCCTTTGTCTGCTGCCAAGTACAGTCAGATCAGCTTCTTCCCTTGCTTGGGCAGGTGGGCTTGGGGAGCGAGTGCGCGGTTCGGTTGTCTCCATGGCCGGGGTCAAATGCCATATTCCTGATCTTGGCTCCTGAGGAAGCCATGCTCTTGCCTGCCCCTGGGTGTCCTATGTACCAGCTCCTGATGCTTCTCCTCTGCCTTATTCTTCTTCCTCATCCTCCTCATCTTCCTCCTCTGAGAGGGTAAGAGTCTCGTCCACTAAGACGTCCTGCTCCCTGGTAGACATGGAGTAGTCTACTGACCTCCCTTTCTTAGGACGCGCCGGAGGTTGATTGGCCTTCAGCCTGCTGATATCTATCCGGCCTGCATTCTTCGCCTATTTCACGAAAGCATGCTTTCCCTTAGAGAAGTAGTCTCTCCCCCTCCTCCTGTCCTCTTTGGTCTCCGCATTCATATTGCTCAGGCAGCCATTGAGCCTGGGGTCCCAAGGGGCAATGTGAGGTGGTAGGATGAGATAGCCGTCCAGGCCATAGTGGAAGTCATCCGGTTGGGCTCGGTCACACTCCTGCTTCTTGTTTGTGACGGTCATCCACCTCCAGTCCGTTGGCTGCTGGTAGTACTGGGGTCCATGTTCAGCCTTCCTCAGTTTACACGGGAACCAGTGGGGAGAGAACATCTGCTGTCCTGCTTCCCCGGCCATCTACTCCCAGCTCCTTCTCTCAACTTCATTGTAAGCTGGCAGTAGTGTGAGTTAGAATACCGTATCCTTGAAGCTATCGGGCCGCATGCTCACCATCCTGATGAGTCTCTGATCTCCCACTATTCCCGGTATTGGGACGGGCTTGTTCTCTGAATCATCGGCAAGGTATCGGGCCTGCTCTGCTGTATAGTCCACCATTTTGGCATAATCCTCGTAGAGGACCACACCAGTGTGTGTCTCAATGTACCTATCCAGTGCTGCAGTTCCTTCCCTCTGTAGCAGTGTTGTCTGTTCCAGCTTCTTGATGTCCTGGGCTGCCAGCAATGCTTCCTTCAGGTTATGAAAGTTTTGGCCACCCACCACAGTATACCTGTAAGTGGCCAAGCTCTTCTGCCTGTCCGCTTCAGCCTTTTTCCTTCTCTCCTCCTCTGCCACCGCCGCTTCTTCTTGTTGTTTCTTCTGTCTCTCCTCCTCAGCTTTCCTGAGGTTTTCCGCTTCCTGATCCTTCTTCCTCTGTGCTTCTTCTGCCGCCTCTCGTCGTTTGCGAACCCTTTCTTGTTCTCTCCTGGTGAGGGACGTTGCCGCCAGCTTCTTCTGGTATTGCTCTATTGTCCTCCTGGCTTCTTCCGCCTTGCGCTTCCTGTCCTCCTTTCGTGTGGTGGGAGCCATTCTGCACATGTAACCAGGGCACAAGTCAGTAGGATATCGACCTTTGTCCAAGAAGTTGGAGGATGGGAGTAAGTTCGTATTAGTATGGTGTATTTGTTCCTGTTTACCTTACAGGGTGCTTGCTAGGAGTTGACGTAGGTGCGGTGCGCTAGACATAAACATGTGAATGCGTTTACAGGTGTGTTAAGTGATGTATGGCTGTGCGAGGCCCTTTTTTCTTCCGCTAAAGGTGCTTTATGTGGGCTAGGCTGTCCCCTCTGTCACTATGCTGACACTTAGGGTTCGCATAACTGTCCTTAACTGTCCCTTTCTCGCTCTCGCACACTTACTGTCATATATTTTCCCCTCCAACTTAAATGGAGACAGGACCTCCTGTCACCTGCCCGTGTCAACTCAAATGACTGTTAGAGAGGTGCTCCGGCCACCCGAAGGTGGAATTGTTTCAACGCCCCTTTGGCATTAGTCAAATGATCTTTAAATTCCCAAGTGTCCCGAGAGGCATCGTAACCCTTCCATCGAATGAGGTACTTCATGACATATTTAGACGATCGACGGACCGAGCGCGCGTCTAAAATCTCCTCAACCTCATATTCCTCAAGATCACCGTCCCGGACAGCGGGGACCGGTCCCGGTTGGACAGGTAACCGACCTGTGAACAGTGTGTCACCTTTGATGTATGGTTCTAGGAAGGAGACATTAAAGACCGGATGACCTTTGTATTCAGCTGACATGTTCAGTTTGTAAGCATTCTGATCGACACGGCGCACCACCGAATTTGGACCAACCCAGACAGGACTAAGCTTTTTCTTGACCACACCACGGAGGTACAGGTGCTGAGAATGTAGTTTGAACAAATCGCCCTTAGAAAAGGTCAGTTCTCGACGGTGCTGATTAGCGTACTTTTGTTGGTTTTCTTGGGCTCTGTGCAGATTTTGTTGGACTTCTGACAGGGTGTCAGCAAACTCGTGAGTTGACTGGAGGGAGTCCGGATTGTCAATCCCTTCAGGGTGAGTTAAAGACTCCCCGAGGACATCTGAAGGAGAATTAGGGACTCTACCCAGGCTCAGTTTAAAAGGAGTCTTGCGTTGACACGTGCACCGCACTGTTGACCGCAAACTGGATTTGAGGTAACAGGTCATACCAATTATCTTATTTTTGGTTAATATAGGCTCTCAGTACCTCTTGCAGAACCCGGTTAGTTCTTTAAGTCTGCCCATCAGTCTGAGGGTGGTTTGCTGTGCTTAGCAGCTGTTTGACTCCCATTAACCCCATTAAAGCTCTCCAGAACTTAGAGGTAAATTTCGAGTCTCTGTCTGCGATTATATTAGAGGGTAGCCCATGTTGGCATACTACATGGTTATAGAACTGTCTCGCTGTTTTGAGTGCAGTTACTTTGACAATTGTGGGGATAAAAATGACCATTTTGTCAGTTTATCCACGACTACCAATATTGAACTATGCCCATTGGCAGTTCGTGGCAGTGTGACCAACCCGGGGAAGGATCTAACTTCAGAAACAGACCGTAGTACTGGCCAGTCCCTTATGGTCTGGACTTTCTTAGGATCCACACTGATGCCTTCTTTATTGACAACGTGGTCTAAAAATTCAATACTTTCCTTAAAGAAATCACACTTGCTCATTGTAGCATATAAATGATTTCTTCTCAGAATGTCCATGACTGTCTTTAAGTGTTGAGCGTGCTGAGCTTCATCTTTGAAGAAATTGAATATCATCCAGGAAAACTTGCACAAACTTATCCAAATAAGGTCTGAAAATGTCGTTCATAGCACCCATGAAGGTTGTAGGAGCACCAGTCAGTCCAAATGGCATCACGTTAAATTCATAGTATCTATAACGTGTGCGGAAGGCAGTCTTGTGTTCATCTCCCTCAGCAATTCTGACTTGATGATAACCACTCTTGAGATCTATCTTACTGAACACTTTAGCACTAGACAAGGTATCAAGCAAGTCCTCGATTCTGGGTAAAGCACACTTGTTCTTTATTGTAATTATGTTCAGAGCTCTGTAATCCACACACATCCGCTTACTGCCATCCTTTTTCTTAACAAACAGGATGGGTGCGCCGTAAGGTGATTTACTGGAGGAAATATAACCATTTTCCTCAAGCTCTGCAATCTGTGTTTTCAACTCCTCGCTCTCCACATAAGACAAGCCATAAGTGCGTTGCCAAGGTGGCTGACTCCCAGGTAATAAATCAATCCTATGATCTACTTCCCTCTTAGGGGGTAGTCCTAGAGGCATATTAAATACATCCGTGTACTGAGCAACATTTTTGGCAGCAGTAGGGTGCGCCGGAGGGCTTACCTTTTTCTCCACCACTTCTTTAGGTTAAGGAGGTACCTCTCTTAGCAGCAGACAGAACATTCCGTCTTCCTTCTGGTTCCAGCTTGTTGTGCTGCGACTGCGGTACTAGCAGCTGCCTCATTTGCAGCCTCTCTAGCTGCAGTATCTGCTACTGCTTCAGAATAGGTACGGGTTCCCGCTACATGGCTTTCAGCCTGATTTTTTACATTCTCGTCATCCTGGTTCTCCATGTCTCGGGAGTTGCTAGTTTGAGACCTTTTCCTTACCATACAAAGAAGACTGTGATAACTGCTTCGATACCACTGAAATGAATCGACTTACCAAATAGGCGATCAACAATTAATAAAGATCTTTATCAGCAAGTAATCTTTATGGTATTTTCTATTAATTGAATTAACAGCAAAGGACCATACACTAGCAGTGAATGATACTCGTAAGTCAAATGCAAGTAAACTAGCATCAATAATGCAATCAGTAAACTCATACATAAGCAAGGTTGGAAGACAGTGCGTATGAATGGCTTCTCGCCTTGGATTCAGATCTCTCTCAGTAAGCTGTACAAGAGAGTTGGCCACGTTTCCGAATGCCGAACTCGAGAGCAATGCCTAGCATATGTACATGGAATGAGTTTACTGTTCAACGGCCAGTGCCATGGCACCGCCTACCCGGGAGTTAACCACGTTGGTAGGACCTCGGTTAACCAAATCCACCGCTATCTCCCATCATCCCAAATCGCCATCCATCATAGGGATGTCATTTGGCCATTCATCTAGCATACCACACTTCGATGCATATCGAGGCAATTCGCTGCTACCGAGTACGGAAGTCAGCTGGCTGTCAAAGAATGTGTCAGCAAGCTGACTTGTTGTCTTCAGCCTGCTGCTTCCGGCTGAGTCCTTAAACTGATATTTATATAAAATCTAGCAGACTCAATACTACATAAAGTTCAGCAGGCTGAACTAGATTAACTATTATATTCAAAGGAATATTATATCTACCAATAACTGATTCATTACAGCTAAAGAGACCTACATTGTAGACTTGGACAGAAAGGTAGCAAAAGTCTCGCGTACAATTGCTATTCCAAACAAGGCTAGCCTAGCGCCTTTCATTTAGGCCGAGATTGCAGAAACATCCAAGAGAAAGAATTAATTTTGTGTGTTATAAAAAAGTGGTCCATTATGTGTGTTAAAGCTAACTGCGTATCACTACTAACAACCAAAAGTCTAATATCAGCCAATAAAAATTATTGTCAACACAATCTTGTGATGTGTAAAATATGCATCGTGTGCATAAATCGCAAAATGACGTCTATTAAAATATATCATAGCTAAGTTTGTGATGGAAATATAGGACAACTATGCTACAAATTCCGTCTAAATTCAACCCTGACAAGAGCGACACATAACGAATTTCACAAACCCTAGCTTCTCATTGCACGGTAGCAAAGTAGTGAGCAGAATCCTCACCCACCCGCCCTTTGAGGCCGGGTCACGCGCAAATGCAAGTTTGTATTGTAATGGGTTGGCCCATGGGAAAGAGATGGAAAAAGTGGAAAAGAAAACTGCGTTGTTATGTAAGGACTAACGGGTTATAACCAACATACCAGAGGCACAAATTTCCCAAACTTTGTATGCAGTGGGTATCGTCCTCAAGAGTGACCCGAACGGTAAGCTTACTAAGCGAGTTCTACGTGTAATAAATTGAGTAGGATAATAAGTAGGTAGCTAGGTGAATAGGTAGACACTTAGAATTTGAAAAAGATTATGGACGTGATTTTACATTCTGCATATTACTACTAACCTACAAAAAGTCAAAGATAAGCCAATAAAAATCATTTCAATATGGTTGTCAATAAAATATGATCATATATATATTAATTTTTTGCATACATTGTAAACTTCAGTAAACCACTTGTGACTGCTTCATGTTCGCGTTGCAAAATTTGGTGTTTCGGTACGTACACATAAGTACACCACAATTGAATTGAATTGATTCGTTGGCCCACTGTAAGGGCCAATTTATAGTGTTCATTGTTAGCCGATTCAATTCAATTGAGGTGTACCTTCGTGTACCTGTCGGCACACTAACTTGTCCAACGCAAAAATGAAATGATTTACTATTTTAGGGATGTCTTCCACTATTTGTGGGGTATACTTTCAGCGACTGAATTGAACAAATCTCAATTAACCCCTCGAGGTCAATTGGGATTCTTTCAAACGCAATGTCTCCAAATGGAGCTCAGAAACAACTCCTGTGGAGTCAAAAAGATTGACACAACGGGTCAAAACTAGAAGCAAATTGATGATTTGACACACTCCGACATGTGTCAAAGCTAGATTTGTGATAAATTAATGCGGATATGTAAAATTCAATTTTCTTTTTTTTCAGCTATCGCTCAAATTTGAATTTCATTGACAACATCGATGTCACATCGAACATACATAAGCTTCTGTCGAAGGTTTTAGCATTCGTTGCAAGACAAGAAAGTAGAAGCTTGAAGATAACGCCCAGCCCGCCCTGGAGGAAGAGGCATGAAGTACATAATTGTACAAGGCAGTGCTGAAATATTAGATGTATGCATAGAGTAGAAAATGCATTACTAGCATAAAACTAATATAATAGATTAGATAGAATAAGTAGGAAACAAATTGAGAGAAAGACTCGCAGGCTTCTTCTCCTACTCTTCTCCTATCTTCAATGAAAACAATTCTTTTTCATTCTTTCTATCTTCAATTTTCTTTTACATAGATCCAAACCCCACCTTGTTGTACCATTCCACGTACCTTCACAATAAGAATGTTTATGCACATGATGATGAGCCGAGAAATAAGGGCCTGTTTACAGTGGACACAGCACCAATATTCAACAATGGCTATTTCGGTATTGAACAAAACTGCAATTAACGTTTTTGAAACGAGGGGTATTATTGAAAAACGTGTTTAGTTCACAGTGCATCTCGAGGTCATTTGTCAAACTGTATTTGTCAATTCTCTTCCTCGCGATCTCGCGCGAATGGTTAGCAGATTACGCGGGTGACACAAAAAATTGAGGGACTCATCGTGAGTCGAGGATGAAAAGCTTCCAAGACTTTCAATTCACCTCCTCGAGGTGAAATGAAAAGTTGGGTAGTTTTGAACGAAATGTCGTAGACACTACTTAAATGATACTAAAACGCGTCGTTTTTCAAATATGCCATTGCCGTACAGTGAGTCACGTTTGGTTAAAGAATAATGCACCGAAAAGGCCCACTGTAAAGAGGCCCTAAGGTCCCTAGAGAGGAGGAAGGGAATTTAAGAATGCGTGGATTATAGGTCTGTGCCAGTCTGTGCACTTTCGATTGAATTGGATTTTACACGACTGCGCAACACGCGGAATTGATTTTTTCGACTTTGGCCACTGTAAACTGGCCCTAAATTGGCCCTAAGCTCATGGACAGACGTGGGCCGCTTGGGCCAGTTTGGGCTTGAACGTTGCGCCTGCGGCTAGGCTGGGTTAGCCCTGGGCTAGGCAAAGAAATACGTGCAGGCATGCACAAGCAACTGGTGCGACAAACTTTAAGTTGAACATAAAGTGCTATGTGACTCGTGCGACTTTTTGAATTCGAATTCATGTCTTCAGTCGGCATTGCTTTACTTCTTCCAGTTGCACACCGAACGAGGGGTTCAAGGCACATATGGTCAAGCATTTGAAGATCACCAAGTATGTATGCACCATAATGCTGGGGGATGAAGTGTGTCGTATCACTTAAACGTATAGCATTCTCCTGTCGAGGCTGATGAAGCTACACCATGGAGGTTCAAGAAATATTAAACGACCAACTTACAACCCTCTGGCAAATATACGAAGCAAGCCAGGCCTCTCAACAGCACCTTGACAGCTGCTTGGCCTTCAGCGACTGCGTCAAATTATTCCATATATTCTTAGAGGTATACCCACATTGAATGTGGAAAAGAATGGGGCCTTTCCCTAGTAGCCTTGCGTTTGAAGCAAGTATAATGGGAAACCAAAAGAAACCAACCAGCTTTTTATTCGTTCAATCACAAACTGTGCTGATATGATCCGGTCAATACCTCCGAAGTCGGCCTTCAGTGAGTTGGCCTTGAGTAAGCTGGGTCAGGGTGGGCAAACGTGTGTTTTGCTCCTTTTCCTCACTTGGTCTTTAATTGTCAACGCCTGTACAGTGTTTGCTGGATAGAGCTAAACAAGGAAGTTTGGAGCACCACGAGGGAACTCTAAGCCTTCTTGTTTCATGTCGGAGGTGAGACACGATATGCAAATAACACCTGCATCATAATTCATGTCCGCCAGAATGCATATGTGTAATAATCACATGTTTCGTGCCCTTCATATGTGCCCTGAGGTAGTAAGCACTCTTCTTATTTGGGCATATTGTGGCTGATGCAGATACTTGAGGCAAGCCCTTCAGTTCTTAAAAGGGTGCAGGAAAGCGCGATGCATTGCAATGGCTAATTCCCACATAGAACCTCTTGTTGGACTAGAAAAGGTAAGCCCTTTCTGGAGTTCCTTCCCTTTATGGACTAGGGCCCCTCCGCTCCTTACTTGCTCGAGGTAATGTCCTGTTCCCCTAAGTGACCAATCTTTCTTTGCCAGATGCAGACTCCAAGGTCTATAAGTTATAGCTTCCTGGTGTCTGCTAGCCACTCTGTCTTGATTTCAGAGTAATTATTGGCTGCCTCATATTGATTGCTCTTGTCAAACCTGTCATCATTCTGTGCAGGTAGCCCAGAATATGGTCACAAGTATTTCAGGTTTTCCTGCGGTTGTCACTGACCTTCCCAATGAAACATGGGCCAGCCTCACTGCTGTTCAGAGTCATCTACAAGTCTTGAAGCTGGGAAAGCCTAAGAGCAATACAAATCTTTCAACAACTCTCCTTCAGTGTCTCCAGGAGCAAGAGCAGCTCCTTGGGCAGCAGAGGGGAATCACTGCTAGAATTCAGCGTACTGTCTTGTGGTCAGGTGAAGAAAGTTCCCAAGCAAGTCATGCAATCCTCGCCGAGCAGTTGAAAGTTTTGGCCGCACAGGAAGAGGCTCAAAGTTTTCTGATAGCAACCTGCCGGATGCTGATCGAGTGCTCTTGTTGGCTGGAGAAGAAGATGGCTAACCAACTACTTAAAGAGATCAAATCGTCAGCCGCAGAACTGCTGGAACACAAGTCTGTGCTCAACACTTGGGAGAAGCGCTTCGAATCTGGAGAACACAGCCCAGACGAAATCATTAGCAATAGCAAACCTGCTGCTCGGTCTGACTGTGCACTTGTGCCACTGAAGACCAGCATAGAAGAAGTGCATGCTGTCAGGAACAGTCTCGAGCGTAGTAGTCAAATGCTGGTGTACTATACCTCTTGCTTCTACAAGGACCTTGAGACAGACATCCGGAACATCCTGACGGCATGGAAGCAGACCCTGCAGGTGAGCTCCTTTGCCATAATTTGCAACTCCAACTCTTCCTGCGTATTGGAAAGTCGCATGGCTGAACTCGTTAAACATCTGCAAGTGTTACTTGTAAATGCTGCCCAGCATAGATACCACCGCGGGGCGGATGCCACTATGTTTGACTGGGAATGAATGTCCCCCTATGCCAGAAGGAATGGTCAACAATTAGCTCCAGCTGCGTCACATCATGTTTGGGTATTGAATCCACGTGTTCATAACAAATTCGGATGCTGTACTAGACATTGAGAAACCACTCTATGTTTGACAGCCCCTGTGCGGCCCTATGCTCTGTTATGCAAGAGCAGGTTGGGCATGGGGACAAGCTCGGGCAGGAGGGAATGCATATGTAGTTCAAAGTGTAGTACGAAAAGGTCAGACGTATGGCATGTTCGTTGAACCTGAGCTTTGGTTGTTGGTGACATGGCTACTTGCTAATAGCATGTCTGTATTTTCCAATGCAGGAGAATCTGGGCCTCGAAGCCTTATCCCTGGACTTCTACGACAGCAATTCAGCCCTGAGTATCGTACACAACTTTGATGCGGCTACAAGGCAATGCCATACTTCTGTGCTTCTCCTCGAGTGTTTAGCTTTGCTCTTGGAG
Source organism: Mesotaenium endlicherianum (assembly GCA_009602735.1). Classification (NCBI taxonomy): domain Eukaryota; kingdom Viridiplantae; phylum Streptophyta; class Zygnematophyceae; order Zygnematales; family Mesotaeniaceae; genus Mesotaenium; species Mesotaenium endlicherianum. Next base: position 536,466 of record WELA01003517.1, read on the forward strand.
ACTGCACCCCTGTCTCTGACTGCAGGTGCTTTCAAGGGGAGGGTTATCAAGGACCAGCTGCTCAACTGTCAGCAGCTCTGGAGGAAGCAGGTGGGGCCTGCTGATGGTTTTACGAGAAGCTTTCAACAAGTAGGAGTAGCAGAGTGCTTTCAGCACAATAAATGGATAAATACATTTCTTTTACCTGTCTGAAGCACTCGTCTTTTGTATTTCAGGACCCTCTGTTGCAGTCACTCCGGGACATATTTGAAAGTAAGTCGACGCCAATAAGTGAAGCTCTTGCTGGAAGTGTGCTGGATTCTCTGCACGGGTTCCAGCAGAGTCTTAAGAAGCACAGAGAAGCGGTCAAGAAAGTCCTACCACTGCTGCAAGTGTGCGTCGAAGGAGAAGCTGGAGGGGCGCAGCAGCATGGGCCACTCACTGACGTCCCAGTGAACAACATGCCAGACAATTTCTCAGGTAGGTAGACTCCGCAACTGGCTGCTCCGGATTGTAACTGGTACTGATATGGATGAAGGCGTGCTGAGATGCTCCAAAATGCTATCAGCCCAATGGTCTCCAGGAAAATGAAATAGACTGGTTCCTCATATAAGAAGAACAGATGTGTCGTCCTTTGCTGCTGTTATGATCAAACAGCTACGAGGGCACAGGTCATGCGTCTTGTAATGTATGCGCACCATATTTAGTGAACTGTTTGGCGCTCGCAGGCTGTGCAGGCAAGCTGCAAGTGCTGACCACAAAGGGTGCTGAGAAACGGCTGCGATCCTTCCTGATAGCCCTCCAGTTTGGAACGCAGCACGACAAAGAAGCGGCTGCAGATATCTTTTTGCGGGTAACCTTCTTGCCCTCCAGCAGTCTCTGACAGACAGAGTCTCTGTTCACTACATACTCATCACATATGCTTCTAAATCAAGGCCTAAGGGTGTCATTTCATATGCGTTTCCCAAGCGCAGTTACAGCCTCTTCGCACATTTTCTCTCGAGTAACTTGTGGCGCTCAGGCCCATATCCTAATCTTGCATTGCAGGAGCAGAGAATCTAGCAGAACCCCAGACATATTGTGGGTCAACTGGCGCGAGGCTGTAGCTTTACATTTCTTCTTTGGAATAAGGAGGAAGTAGTGATGCATAAAGCTTTCTCTGGACCTGCTAGCTGGTGCTCACCAGATTCTCCCTTTCTCTGAGCTTCAGTTGTGTTGAGCAACAATGGGGAAGGCAGCAGGCAGAGCAATGAGTGCCCCCCCCACCCCCCCCCTCCCC
>WELA01003517.1:538284-573258 GCA_009602735.1 Mesotaenium endlicherianum
CCCCCCCCCCCCCTCCCCCCCCCCGCCCCCAATTGTAGATACCCTCACTAGGGCAGCAATGAGTGCCACCCTTCTCACGACCACTCACAAGTACATCTTTGATGTCGTCTCCAGGACGTTGATCGTTTTGGTGCAACCGCGAGTCAGCATGTCCACCTGCAGGCTAGCCACAGCGCGTGGTGCCAGACCCTCTGCTCCTCTCTTCTGGACGACACATCTGTCGTCCAAGAAGCATCAGCATCAGCGGTCCGAGTGCTTACTACGAGCGAGAGCAACAGTCTGGCCTTCGTCAAGGCAAACGTCATAAAGGTGAGTTGGAATTGAGCTATTAGTTGTGTTGCTCAGGGGCATCTTCTTGGCATCGTATTGAGAAATTTGCCTGTCCGCTGAGCTGGAATTGCCCTAGCCTCCAATTCAAGTCTGTCTGTTGGCCTCTTTCAAAGACTGCCTTCCCTTGCCATATAAGCCTTAGTTGCGTTTGTTCTATTGACGAGCACACCAATATTGGAACGCGGTAGTTGAGGTGCGTGCTATAAATGCGTGCCCCATGCTGCTGAGCAATATTATGCCTCACGAAGACACAGCACCGGTGCCGGCGGGCGTGCAGGTGCTGATTACGGTTCTGGATGAGGGACTGCCCGGCGCCAAGAAGCGAGCTGCCCAGGCATACGCCCAGCTAGCCTCTCACGGCTGCATGGGCGACGCTGCTCAGGCCTCCAGGGCTGTGGAGCTGGTCACCCCGCTCCTGCACTACCAGGTGAGGGCAGCACTCGCACACTCTGCCGGAAGCTCCTTACGCCCCCCCGATGGAGAATTTGACCTACGCCAGCTGGCAGGCCGGCAATGTCCGACTTGAAAGTCGTGGCCTAGTCTGACAGCAGACGGTTTTGACAGCAACGACCTGCCCCTCAGCCAATGATGTCCATACTCTTCTTGTGCTCAGTGCTGGGGCATCTGGATCGCCAGCGACTATAGCGCATGCAAGCCTCGCTCTTTGGTCAGTGAGCATTGAGAAATTGGAACAGGTGGTGATGGCGCCGGCCCCGGCTGAGAATTGCGTCTTCTTCTTCTTCTTCTTCTTCTTCTTCTTCTTCTTCTTCTTCTTCTTGCATTCTCGCATGCGCAGGACGAGGCAGCCGTGGAGGCTGCGGCCCTGGCCCTGAAGAACGTCGTCTTTGTGGACCCGCCTAGAGACGACGCCTTCCTGGTGCAAGTGCGCAGCAGCATGGTGCGCGCGCAGGCCGTGCCCGCGCTGCTCAAGCGCCTCTCGGCCTCGTGCTCCCGCGAGGCCCGCGCGCACATTGTGGGCGCGCTCGCAGGCGTTGTGCAGAGCTCGAGGGAACAGGTGCCCATCAGGACAGGGGACATGATGCGCCACATTGTCGTCCACCTCAGCTCTCCCGTGCCAGAGGCCCGGTTCTACGCTGTGGCAGCTCTTGCCAGCTTCAACCGCTCGCTGGAAGAAGTGGAGCTGCTGGTGAAGTACCGGGGACTACCGGGCCTCGTGGCCGCTCTGAAGACGGGGGAGGAGCGCTTACAGAGCAGAGCAGCCACGGCCCTTCTCAGCATCGTCTCTCTGTCTAGCAGGTACTGACCCTTTCTCTCTGCTTTGTGTTGCGTATCAGAGTGTGCTTCAGTGAAGATTTGGAGGAAGAGAAGATAAGGCATACGCGGCAGCAACGATTGTGATCTCACAGACGACAGTAGGATCATACGATGTCTGTTGTGAATTAGAAAGACATTTTCTTCAGTATGCCCAAATATTGTGTGCACCCCATCTGATGTTACGACCGGCTGAAGGTTGCGCCGCAGCCAGAAGATGGAGCTAAAGCCAACCTTCACTGTTGTCTTGCAGAGACGTGGGCGCCCCAATTACAGCGGCAGGAGGCATTGCGCCTCTCGTAGGGCTTGTTTCCAGCAAGAGCAGCAGCCGTAAGCTGCAGCTCCTTGCAGTTGACACTCTGAGCGTTCTTGCCAAGGACAAGTACGCCCGCGAAGCTATGCTGCGCCTGGGAGCAGTCCCTGCTCTCGTGAGCCTGGCGAGGTCGCAGGCTGCCCGGCTTCCAGCATGCGCAGTCATTCTGGCTGCATTCCGAGAGCTGGTCCGGCACAAGGAGGCAGTCGAAGCTCTCGTCACTGGCGCGGTTCCTGCTGCGCTAGTGCACATCGTGGACGTGAATGCAAACAGGGAGGCCACTTGTCTGTCAGCTGCACGGCTTCTGTGCGAGCTTGTCCGTGAGGATGCGAGCGTCCTTGCACAGATTGCTGCCGCTGAAGGGCGTCGGGTCTTTTCAGTCCTCAAGGAGAAGGGCAGAGCTGACTTGGTTCAAATAGCGGAAGCACTGCTGCTCAGGTTGTGATCACCTCCACTCACTTGGTCCAGCATTTGGATCAACACTGGAGAAGAAACGCGCATTCGTAAAACGCGTGCTTCGAGAAGCAGCTAGAATATATCAATAGTTCAACTAGTGTATTATATATATCAATATGTTGCAGTAGCGCTGATAGCTAGGTTGTTGCAATAGCCCCTTGTGTACATATTTTGCCTGGAAGGAAAGCAGGAAGATTGATCACGTCTGTGAATCAATGCATCAGAACTTAGGTCTCTGCAAAGAAATTGGTAGTGCTGCATCGCTGAGATTACTTGGCTGGACAATAGGTACTGTTCCAGACGGCAACAAGGAGTCAAATGATAGGAATAGACGTGGTAGTTTCTCTAGTCAACATGTGTCTCACGTTATGTGTCCAGGGCCTTAAAATTTTAAAACGCAACCAAGACAAAATTTCTATAGTTACTCTTGGAAGGCAGCTTTCACTTGATTCACCATTGCATCCAAGTACGCTACGGGAAACGACAAACTGATATTGGCTCCACCATCAGAAGCAGGCAGGATAAACACGATGGGAAACGGTAGGTCTGTGGTGGCAACATGGACGGGAGGAAGTGCCTCTCTGAACTGCACGCCATATAAGGGGAATGACCTCCAGGAAGATATGTCAAGCTCCCCTTGCTTGACATGCAACTGCAGACAGTCACCGCCCAAAGCATGTGATTTGACCTGACTGTTAGAATATGCATATGACCGTTGACAGGAGCTGGCAGGAAGATGCACGCAGGCTTGCAGCATCTTTGAATTGTCACAGGCAAGCAAGACATGCGCAGATGCAGGAGCAGTTTGTCAGTAGATCCAGCTGTCGCCTGCCTCAAGATGTGTGTAACCTGCCAGTTGCAGTTAAGCACAAGTGGGAGATAGACGGGGCGAGAGGGACCTGTAGAGGAGCCTGTCTCTGCCCGTGATCCTCGAGCCAGCTGAGCTGCGACTTTATGCACTCCGGCGTCGCAGACTCGTTCATGGCCTTTCGGATGATTGTTGAGAGCTCACTCACAGGTGACTCCAGAACTCTCGCTGCCCAATCCACTCCGCGCCTTAAGTCAGACAGTCGCCTATGTGCAGAAACACACAGCATAATGTAAGCCCATGCCCGCGGCGAGTTTTCCAAACAAGAAGACAGCTGCAGACTGTGCCCTGGTCCCGAACAGCGTGCAAGCCTGGCCTGATCACTGGTGCTTGCTGTCTGGATGCATGCGGCGCTAAGTTCTAACACTGGACCCCGAAAATAAATCTCAAAATTTGAGGTGCCCGAGTTGAAGGCCTTGACCGTTGCAAGCCCCCTTGCACCTGACAGCTGCTTGAGCACAGAAGAAAGACTGAGCACCTTCTCAAGAGCTGGCAATAGAGCCCGTCAAAAGATCACAACCCCAGCTTGTGGCATAACGAGATGTCACGAAAGCACTTCGTATCTTCCTGTGCAGGAGGCGACAGGACTTTACGAAGAGAGTGGTGTCAGAGGCCAGACACATACGTCTCCAGCAATCAATCTCCGACGTTCATCAGCAGCAATGCAACAGCAGCAATGGCAGGCCTGGGCGAGCAGCAGTGGGAAGAATGCGGGGAGGCAGGAGACAAACTGTACCTCTGGGCGCAGCCACCTTGAGGCGGAAGGCGGCGGAGCCCCACAGCGTGGGCGGCAGAGCAGGCCTCACCCGGCTGCGGGCCTCCACTGGGAAATGGACAGCTGTCTGCTCGCTGTACACACACTCACCCCCATCCCTCGGCCAAGATCAACTGCAGCGACAATTGCACCCTGGCCATCAATGCACGCACGCATGCCTGCTTGCCGCCTTGCACAAGTGCTCCCTTTCAGTCGAGTCAGTCGCTCTTCATGTCGTGTCCCTGGCAGCAGTGTGCAGAGTGCTCCTGAATCATGATGGCGTGACCGTATTGCTTGCAGCAAGGGTGCAGGGAGTTACACCTGGCGATGTAGCCCGTGTTTGCTGCAGCTTTCCAGAGTGCGGCACACAGCACGTCGTTGCTTGACAGCTTCCCAGCCCCTCCTTGCGCCTGCTTTTCGCATTGCTGCCATTTCAAGGATAGCAACAAGCGGGGTGATCAGCTGTCATTACTTCTTCATGACAAGCATCAACCTGGGAAGGGCTTGCAAACAGTGTCGTTGCAGCGAGAGCAATATGCAACGCTTGAGAAACGCATTCAACGTTTCCACATGCAACTCGTGGCGCCCGCGCTCTTCCTAATAGAAAGCCAGGCCGCTTCACACCACCTTCATTTCGAAGTCATCAGCCCCACGCTTGCACCCACCTGCCGGGTGAGGTCCAGCTGGTGCCGGGCAATGTGGAAGCGCCTGCAGCCCACAGCTGCTTCCCTCTCTGGAGGCGTATTGTGGAGGGGGTGCCCGCGACGCCGGCCTCCGCCGGGTCCATCGCGAGCTTTGAACAGCTCGCGCCACCTGTCAGAGTCACGCTCTCCGGCACCCCTCTGCCAGGCCCCCCCAATCAATCCCGGAGGGGGCATCCTTTTGACCAAAGACGTCACACCATCCCGTCCTGACTGCATGCAATCGCATCGCTCGGGTGCCAGAGCCGGCTTTCTTCGAGCAGGGAGCTTTTCAATCAGGGAGGTCTGCTGAGCCTGAGGAGCCCTGTTGGCAGTTTGCAGCATACAAGTGTAGGACCTTGAATGAGGAGGTTGGGATATGCGCCAGTGTTAAAGCAGACCTGGTAGAGAGCTGTCAGGTGGTCCGCCGAGGGGCGCACAGGTGGCACCGAGAGGCACCCCAAGCGTGCCACCTCGGCCCACGCGGTCGTGAAGGCGGCCATGAAGTGGCCATCACCTGCCAGGTGGTGCCACGCGACGCCGACAGAGCAGGCCCCACACGAGAACCGCGTCAGCTGCGCGCGCGAGCCCCCCTCACACGGACAGCGCACACAGGCGGAGGAGGAAAGCGCAGAGATGCCCTCATCAGCTGCCGGTGGGTGCTTCTCACGGGGCACGCCTGTCTCTGTGTAAGCAGTGTATGTGAGTGGTGTGTGTGTGTGTGTGTGTGTGCCTCTGCTTGTGTGCTCGGGGCCTGCACGCACGAGGGCTCACACACGCTCCACTCGCACCCAAGCTGCTCTCAGCATCGCCCCACTACCCCTGTCTCAAGAGATGGGGGCCGATCACCCGAGGACTGGGATCTACCTTTGAGAAAGAATAACCCCATGCTTGGCTGCAATAAGGGGTAGGGGTGCCCAATGAATGTGGGCCGAGGTGCTGGGTTCTACAACATCCGCAGCCATACGCGCAGCAATTCAAAGAAGTGCTGCATAATTCCTACAGGCTGGGCAGGCGGCAGGCAGGCAAAAACACTCGCGAGCACACAGAGGAAGCGGACAAAGCGCGAGAGGAGGTGGATGGTAGGAAGGGACCGAGGGAGGTAGAGAGAAAGGGAGGAGTCAGGGGCGGGAGAGGGGGCGAGAGAGAGGACGGCAGGAGACCTGCACGGCGAGGGCCGGTGAGCCGTCCAGTCGCCCGCGCTGCTGCACCAGCTCGGGCACCAGCTCCTGGCTGCCCCCAGATGCGAGCAGCTCATCAATGCCCGCGGGAGTGGCAGGCAGGCGGCAGGTGGCTGTGGCGCACACAAATGGCACGCCCTCGTTGGTGCACGCCAGCTCTGGCCCTCGTCCCCCCTGCACCCGCCAATCAGGGACATTAAGTCACGCGCTGCTCGAAGGCCCCCTTCTTGTCTGGCAGCGTTGTGCACGGATGTGCGAGTTGGAGACATTTACACACACGTAAGAAAGACACGTCCAGGAGTCATGTACGTCAATCACGTCGTAGATGCTTGCCCCCTGCAAATTTACTCAGGAAGTGTAAGGCGTGTGGTAACAAAGAAGAGGGACCAAGTCACGTGCGATGCACACATGAGCCCCCCCTCCCATTCGTCCCTCCATCCATCTTTCCGTTTGGCTGTCAGTCTGGCTGTCCCTGTCCAGTCACATGCCATCGTTGCTCCCAACCTAAGTGGTTCTTCAGCCCCAGCTGAAAATACAAGACGGGGTTTGTTGGTCCCCTTCCTGCGCGAGGCGAGCATGTGCCTGGATTCTGCGGTCAGGAAGGTGGATGCTGCAGGACACCAGAGAGGGTTGCATCTGTGCGCCAGGAAAATCTATAAAAGGGAGAGCTGTTTGCAGTGGCATTCCGACTTCGGATGGCTCTTTATTATTATCTGCTCTACCTGGAAGCCATGGTCTTGGTCTCGGAAGCGCCCTGCAAGAGGGGTGTAGACGGCCAGGCAGCGTGCAAGGCTGGCCTTCAAGCAATGCTCCTCCTCCTCCTCCGTAGCTGCCTCTTGCAGATCTTATACCACGCAGAAAGAAAGGGGTCCAGCTACTGTGAGTTTTTTGTGAAGAAGAGTGTGGAAGTGCTGTCGTGGGGTTTGGCGGACTTTGTGCAAATATTGGGTTGGTGGATTTGAACAGAAGGTGGCGGTCTGTGTTCGATCAGTCAGCTAGCTATCTTTGTATTTTCTTGAAAAGGGACCTTCAGGCCGAAGCAATATTTGTTCTGTTTGTGAGCAGCTTTGACCCACCCCCGTATGTATGTACACCAAATGAATCATCACAGCCAACTCCCGCTCTGGAGGTCACCAAACTCATCTCCTTGTATGCAACTTCCAGGGCTACTATTGCTTCTTTAGGTTGCACCTGGTGCAGCTCCTGTTGGTTTTCTAGTGCCCTTTCATGAGGCAACAATCCATGTAAGAGTTGAGCAATAGCATAGATCTGCCTCAGGCCTTTATACTACTAATCAACGCCACATGCCACATCACTTTGCAGCTTCACTAATGCTCATGATGTCATTCTTGTGTGGTCGACGCCTTTAATCTTAGCACCCATGATCGATATCAACTAATACCTTGCACGTCTGACGAGCGTGGAGTGCCTACACAGGCGTAGGCTAACGGAATGCAATATACTTGACGGTGTTGAAGTTTTACTGTGTGTGTACTGGCACACTACCTTGTGAGGTTAAAGTTCCTGCAAATTCATGTTCTATTAGATGCCCAATTATGCTTCGTTTTGGTCCCTTAATAAAAATCTGCACAGTTCTGATCAAAGTACACGCTTCTCCTCATTCACCTGCTCTGCTTGCTTCGCAAGCATAGAAGTATATTGTAGAAATCCATGCTCCAGGAAAGCTGAGTTCTCGCATTGTGAGAGAAACAGCGTCACCAACTCGACAATAAGATTCTGAAAATCCTTCAGTGATCTCAGCAGCCTTCACGAGCAGGGGAACATCTCTAGTCACCTCCATTATCAGCGACAAGTGCAATTGCGTGCAGGACTGCTAGTCCCAAATTCTTTACACGGCAGTACTTGTACATAAGTAGGGCCTGCCGTGTCTTTATTATGTTCACATAGAACGGGATATATCCTTCCGCCCTTCAACTGCTTAAGTGCGCACTTTTCTCGAAAGTCCAGTGGCAGTGTTTGTTGACATGTTAACAGTGGCTGAAGGCCTGTATATCTGCGACATTCGTTATGTTTCACAGAGTGAGCAATGATGTCGTCAATTTCGGTGAACACCACGAAGAATACGTGCTGCCAATTTAGAAACACACCATCACGAAATCGCTCCGAGTGGCAGTGAGTATATGCTATCGAAACCAGCCAAGACGACTCGTGGGCTCCAATACGTGAAAGGTACAGCAACCAGAGTGGTCAACATCAACGATATGAGTGAACCCGGGATGGCTCTATGTTCTGCATGTTTCGCGTAATAAATGGTGTTGGAGCAACGCGTGACCCAAGCAAATCAACCTGGTCGTTTATTTTCCCCAACTTTCCCCGTCAAACCTCTAATAGATTGACAGTTGTTCAAGTGACAAGGTTCTTCACTATGCTTCACTACAGCTTCACTATAGTTGACTGTATAGTATACGGTGGACCAACCTTGCCGTAACGTTCATTTTGCGAGTCGAAACTGGTCGAAACTGGTCGAAACTGGTCGAAACTGGTCGAAACCAGTCGAAACCAGTCGAAACCAGTCGAAACCAATCGAAACAACCACCTGCCTTGCAAACTAGTTCTTATTGACATTTGTCAAATCGACGTGGTCCGAATGGGTAGTTCAATGTTGAAAAACGATATGCCCGCTTATGCTGGCTGATGCCCTTAGATTACAAGTACGTTGTTGTACTATAACGTCGACCAACTTGCCCGTTTCCGAACAAATTTTGTCATTTACCCGCTCTTTCGGGGCCCTGAAACTGGAGTCAAATGAAGTTGAGACGGGAAAACGGACCAATTCGCGACAGAATCGACTACACCGACCGACAACGCCAGGCTCTCACATTCACTTTCCAATGCTTCATTCCCAGGTGTTCCCAGGAGCCTAATAAAAGAAGAGCCCGCGAGTGCAAGCTCGCAAAACACAAGATGACTTCCCATGCAATCTAGAACTTACTTTGCACTTACAGCATTTGGTTATTTTTTTGGTTGAGATTCTAAATTCAGGCGCATTTGCAAGCATCATAAGTAGCAATGGCTTCCTTGATTCTCTCGTTTTTAGGCTTGGGTGCTGGGCAACACGCCATAACAGCTTTCGATCGTCTGGAGTGCCACCTCTGCTCAAGATGTGCACCTGTCGCTTGGCAAATTATTTTTTTTCTTTATAAAATTGTGTACAAAAGGCGCCATGGAGGGACGACAGGACGCCATTACGGGAGAACGTGGCGGTTCTCATATTTCATGAGAGAATCAATGTCTTCTTCCATTCGGTTTCTGAAAGACTAACCTTGCATCTGTAGGTTCGCAACATCGCAATTTTTACTTGGACTCAACATCCAATTGTTGCAAGACAGGTTCTGAGTTTTGCCTACTCGTGTGTGTGGTATGGGAAAATGTGACACCTGTCTCTAAATTAATCATTTCCCATGCAGGTTTCCAAGTTCAGAAGGTTCAGCAGATGATATTCACAAGTCGGGGAACTTCAAATGTGATGCTCCACCAAATATTCATGCTGAGCGAGAGGTACTGTGTCGCACTGGGCTGTGCCTGGTCGTCTGGGCCCGATATAACTATCATTCTTTGTAAGTTTCTTTCCCTCTGCTAGCTCGTGATTGTGTCACAGTGTCATCCAGGTCAGGCTGCCTGCCAGCTATCTACTTCGCTAGTCTGCTGCCACCAGAAACTGCTCGTGTCCTGCTAATATTTCTTCTCCCTGGCCTTCTCAGGGCCACCTAACTGCCCTCCAATTTCACTCACTCTCACCTTGTAGTAATCGTTAGCTGCCACCTATAGGCAATCTTACCTATTTGCGTTCTGTTGTTCACCTGTCAAATGAGCCCGTGGATTGCCACCAGTTTGTCGCCTGTTCGTCAGACCCATCTGCCACTTGTCCGCTGACTTTTGTTGCCACCAATTCGCCACTTGGCTGTGAGTTGAATACATCTTTCACCTGCTGGCTGAGCCCATTTGCCACCTGTGCTGAATCCACCTGCCAACCTGTCTGCTGAGTCCAATGGCCTTTCTATCTGTCACCTGTTCCGCTTACACATCTACGACCGGTATGTTGTGTCCCTCCGCCTGCCACCTGTCTGCTCGAAGCTTCAGTTATCAGTCCATTGAACAGGTCTGCCAACTGTCGTACGCTACCTGTCTGCTGAGTTCCCTGTCCGCTGCCCCATCGGCGCCCTGTAAGTGGCAGGACCCACATCTGAGGCTGTGGACATTCAGCATGTGTGCGTGCCCCCGTGTCTGGACAGGGTGAAGTCGGGCGCTGGCTGGCTGGCCAACTATGGCTGCTCTCGTGCACTACAACCTATTCGAGGGAGGACCCCCCCCCCCTGCAAGGCCGGAGGATGTCACCCCCCATCCCCCCTCCCATCTCTCGAGGTGATGGCAAGGGCGACCTTCTCATCCGTCAGTCCATTGCTCACATCCCTTTCTCTTGCTTGGTTGCAGGTGGTCTAATTTATGGCCTGGCCGCTTACGCCTCTCGCTCTGCGTGCCAGCTGGCGCCAGCTGTCCTGGCCGGCCAACTTTGCTGGCTCTCAAGCTTGCTGTCAGCACCCTCGTGTCCAAGCAGAGAGACGTGGGATGGGGTGTGGGGGGGAGGGGATGTTGGACGCTAGCTTGCCGACGAGGCGTTGCTGGGTTGTTGCTGGCTGGAGATCTCACTCTGTCAACAATCAAGCTGGTCAAGACTCCAGGGCGCAGATGGGATGCATCGTGCTTACTTCTGGCTGCGCTGAGCGGCTGCAGCAGCGACGCACGACGCCCAAGGGAGGAGCCTGTTTGTTGCCCGGCATCATGGCACACACCACGCTGCATAGCTGCCCTGATGAACGACACCAGCCATCCATCGTCATCATGTGCCACCTGGCGACGCTGCAAGAGGGCTGGTTCCTACTTGCCAGCTGGAGGAGGCCGCCTGGCTACTCTTCCGCCAACACTTTGTCAAGTTCGATGCGGCCTCTCCAAGAGCAAGCCAGCTGTCGTGACCAAGTGAGAGCGTATGCACACGGGCGCGCTCGTCCTGGTTGTGCCGTTCCCGCCATCTGTGGCCACCTGTGGCCAGGAAGTGCCAGTCGGGCCAGGTGGCGCCAGCTGGTGGTGCCAGGAGGTGACCCTGAGCTCAAGTACGTTCCCGCGACAAGCTGCTGCTACTCGAAGATTGCTGCAACTGCATTGTGGAGTCCTCAATGTCACCTGAGAACCCTCCACTTTCTCCTTTATTGCTGTGCGCCAGCTGGCTATCCAGTGACGAGGCTGTTGGTGAAGTGATGGCCGATGCCAAGCAGCCCCCTGCTGAGTTTATGCCATGTGGAGACTCTCTGTCCTCGCACGAGCGAAAGCAAGCGTGTGCTTCGCTGTTTGTGGCTGCCTTTCTTACTTGATTTTCCAGCTGTCGCGTATACGGAGTGCTGACGTTCCTCCTCCTGCTCTCTTTTGTTCGTCGGTGTCTAAGTGCTTGACAGAGAGTCTGGCAAACGGCGGCGAGGCTCCTCCCCTCCCTTTTGTTTGGAGAGCGCTCAAGTAGCTAGGTGCTAAGGTCATGTCACAGTGCAAGTGAGACTGGGGGCGCTAGATGCTGCCTGGCGTGGGCATGCTGGCAGCAGAGCCGATGATAGCTTCCTGTTTGGGTCAATTTGGAAACACGAGGAGATTTCTTTCTCGTGCTCCCTTTTTATGCCTTACACTTTGATTGGTGTTCTCATCACATATGTCCCTGTCCACGGTGCGTGTCTTAGGAAGGAGGAGGAGGAGCAGCAGCAGCAGCAGCAGCGTCACGGGCTCACTTGTGCTCCTCCACAACTCAAAAGATGAATGACCCACCTTTTTGCTGAGGGTTCTTATCTGTACTATTTTTGAGATCTTCTCCTCAACGAAGTGGACAATCGTGCGGGCGTGTGCCTGGCCAGCATGTGCTGGCACGTACGCTCTGCGTCTGTTTGCACGTCTCCCGGGCAATGCTCGTCTGATTGCAACAGTGTCGGCCTCCTTGCCTTATCCGGCATGTCCGCACGCGCCTGTGTGCGCCCGAGCTCACCGCATGCATGACTGTCAAATTGTCCGTTAAACGTGGGTGTGCATGTGCGTCCGCACCCTCGGTCAGGACAACACTCATCATGGAGGGAGGGGAGGGGGCTCTGTTGTCAATTTGCGGTTGCATGTGAGCCTGGGCCCCGGCACCGTTCATGAGGTACACCCCCTCCCTCAAAACACATTAGAGAAAAGAAAGAAGTAAAGGCAGAGGCTGGTCAGCAATCCCTCTTCCCACTCCCTCGCACACTGCCCTGCTCTGCGTGCTTGCACTGCGCAGAGGGAGTCGCCCCGTGGACCTCGTTCTCGTTGGCCTATGTCTCGTATGCTTCGTGAATGCTCCGGCTAGCTCTGTCGTGCCTTTCCTATGGGTTGCCTGACCCTGTGTATTGGAAGGGGATATGCATGCTCGCATTCTGTAGTGGAGCCTGAAACCCGCTCGCTCGGTCTTCTGTCTCAGGAGGTATGGAGAAGGTGAGAAGGGGGCAGGCCCCCCCCAAATCAGAGGAGGAGAAGAAGGAGACAACGGCGCTTACTCCTCCTATTGGGGGGTGAGTTCCCCTAAGGGCGAGAGCATGAGCACGGTTGCGGGCGGATGTGCCTGACCAGCAGCACTTTCCCGCGCCTGCACAATTTGGCCTGTGTCTTTCCGTGGTCCTTCTACTGCCTGTCAGTCTGTCAATGTCTGCCAGGTGCCAGCCAGTGGTCTGGATGCACCATTGTGTGCCCGTTTGAATGTTCAATGACACCCGAGCATATTCTCTGTGTTGCTCTGCCGGGTGGAATTCATGGATGGTTGGCGGGCGAGAAAGGGAGGCAAAAGCCCTCGCACCCGTGTTTGCTTGACAACAAGCAACAGCAGCAGCAACAGCAACAGCAATCAGTGCCGTCAGCCGTCTCAAGTCATTTCCCTCCTGACACTCAGCGGTAGGTCCAGAAGCAGTCTGTCTCATATCTGTGTTCTAAGAAAATTGTGGACCTTTTGGACATTGCGTGGCATGCCTTTCAAAAGCAGATGGCTGACCGGCGAGTTGAAATTGCGTCTTTGTGTCTCTCCGAGAAAGAAGGATCAGGACCGCCACCACCACCAGCAGCATCGACATCGGTGGCAGCCGCCGTTGCAGAAATCTGCAGCCGCAATTGGCCATCGCAACCTGAAAAGATAAGTGAAACTGCCTCTAGAGCTTGTGCCTCCTCCTCCTTCTCCTCTGCCTCCCAGCCACTTGCTTGACCTCTGCAGCTGCTGCACCAGTTGATGCTCTGCCTCTTGCTCTTGCACGCTTCGTGACACCCCGTCCCTCTCCCTCGCCTTGTTGCAATGAGTAATTCAATAGTCATCCAAAAGTAAGAGGAAAAAGTATACAGAAGGTAGTTTGCTCTTTTACGTCGTATAGGACCAATGTGGCCGCCTGCGCAGGCGCGTGCCAAGCCAGCACGCGCCCGCTCGAACGCTCTGCATCTCTTTCTCTCCCTCTCTCTCTCTTTCTCTCTCTTTGTCTTGCGTGTGTGTGTTTTTTGTACGTGCATGCTTGTGCGTGTGTGCGCAAGCGCTCGGATGTGCACGTGCGCATTACGCCTACCAGTGAGTCACAATGAACAGAAGGGATCATGATGCCGGTCTCGGAGCAGCGAGCTTGTCTCACGCACTCTTTTGCGATGATTGCATGCGTGGCTTTTTTTGGGTGCATTGCGGAGGGCGTTCATAAATCATTTGGAATTGGCGGTAGTGCTCTTTGAGGAAGAGAAGGCAATTAAGGTGCGGCGGGAGCCACATACACATGCGGGTGGCTGTATGGGGTGCACACACTCTCCTCCTTAGTGCCCTGCAATAGCAGGCTCCTCACATTGCCCTGCTCTGATCACACCCAGTCTTCCCCCCGGGCGGCCAGGAAGCGTGAGCTGGCGTCACTGGCCTTGCTTTTAATGTAAGTTCCCTTTGACACGCTTTTTCTATATTGGAGTTACTTCTTTTTATCGATCGCAACAAGCGTGCGTTGTGCTCTGTGTGGCTGTTGGTATTTTTCAGCTTCATTGCGTCAGCGATTCCTTCGATGGATGAAATTGTCACTATTTACAATTTTGCCAGCAGCAGTTGGAGTGCTCAAGTGTGTGCGTATGTCAAGTAGCGGCCAGCCAGCCGAGAGCCCTTCCTCCCTCCTTTTCTTTGGCTTCCTGTAACGATCCGCATATTTGGCTTTTACTAAATTGCTAAACATCGTTGCGGTTCTGGGAGATCCTTGCTTGCATGTACATATGGTATATTAAGGGTGTACCATATGTTGGTTTGTCATTTGGCAAGTGACAAAGAGCGTAGTGATGTATATGCACATAGACGTTATAGCTCAATGTTTCGCTTTAGTGTGTAATCTGTAGTAATATACATTTGTGTAATATTACATATAAGGTTAACAACGTCACACTATTGCATGCAAGCATATTAAGTAATATATATATGTAATTATATATAATTATGGCTTGATGCCTCGCAACATTGCAAAGCTCCTTTGAGTATATACAAACGTGTATATATATGAGCTACAGTTTGCATTATTGCATTGCATAAATGCATAGTTTGTAAGAGTACATACACACGTGTATATATCCGGGCTATACTTTGCATTTTGTGTATAGGTATTGTTTGTACATATATAAGAATGTATATACGTATACATGTATATATGTCAGGGCTATATACATTGCATTATTGATTGTTTTACATAAATATATAGCGCAATATGTAATATAGATTAATATATATATTATATTACCAAGAGGCACGATGATACCTACGTGATATCATGAGACTCCATGGTATACACCAAGAGTCACAATGAAACCTCCCATGAAGAGGTTTGTCTCCTCTTACACGTCATGTGAAGAGGTAGACCTTTTGGTTGTCACGTACAACTAAAACGGTGGTCCCGTCACAACCACTTGAACATAGGTGTCGCAGGAGTGCCAAGTGCACTCAGATGGCTTGCGTTGGCAACTATAAATACTTGCAAAGTCAATCTCAGTGCAACTCTTCGAGCACCTCTTCTTGTCATTGCATTCTTGTCCAGTTTTCGCACTTCTACTTTCTGAAAAGCTTAGAAAAGATTCTCGAAATTAAGAATCGTTACACTTCCCTCCCTGGGAGCTGCTGCAGAGTTGCGGATGTGAGGATGGGGATGTCATATGCCCCCCCAGTGTCAGCAACTCAGCGCACTGTTTCTGTCAATCAGTTAGTGTGCCTACTCCAAGGAGGTTCAGTCAGGTGCTCTCTCGCACACCTTATGCTTCGCTTGGGGCCCTCACCATGTATGTCTCTCTCAATGGTATGTGTTGCAGGGGAGGAGGACCAGGAGCAACCAGCAGACGTGACAACAGCTCACTAGAGTGCCGCCAGGTGTCACAAGATAAGCAGACCACCACCTTGACTCGCTCCAGTGACACAACCCAGAAACCAATTAAGTGTGCATATATATAAAGAATTAAATACAACGCTCACATTTGCACACTGAGGGCACACATGCGTGCGGGCGTGTGCCTGGCCAGCACACGCCAGCACGTGCGCTTTCCATGTGTGTGCACAACTCTCTTAATGCGCATGTCTGATTGCCACAAATATTTGCCACCTTGCTTTACTGGGCGTGTCCTCATGCGCACATGCACACGCACACACGCGCGCACGCACATACACACACATAACGCACACACGCACACACACACACGCGCGCGCACGTGCATCTCACCGTATGCACGTTTGTGAACTTGGCTGTCGAACGTGGTCTTGCACGTTGCTGCGGGTCAGAGCGACGTGCATCATGGAGGGAGGGATTGGCTCCCGATCAGAGTGGCTCCTTGGGTACGCATGGCCTGTCGTCTTTTGTTGCGCCTTTGCATGTGAGGCCGGGTGGCGGTGGCGCCCTTCAGAAGGTAGGAGTCTTCCCCCCCGCCGCTCCCCCAACCTTGAATTCAAGATAGAGAGAGGGCGACAAGGGAGTCACTTGTCCCCCTTGCACCCGCTTTGCTCTGCTCTTTCGATGTGCACTGCTCGGTGAGGGTGTCACATCAAGGGGCTCGCTCACGCTTGCCTCTTGTGTTAAGAAGCCGCTATCCCTCTTCCTACTTGGCAAGTTGCATCGCTCCTTCCTTCCTGGCTTCCCTTGCCTGCCACTGCTTGCCTGCCTCCATTTGTGCTCGAGGCATGCTCCTGCCCGGCTCTTGGTGTCATCTTGATGGCGAACCATTATTTGGGACTGACGCCTGAACCCTGTGTATTAAGAGAGGCCACACATGGTGCTCACACTCTTTGCTCAAGCTTGAACCCTAGGCCCTAGACCCCAAATCCTAAATCCGAGCCATGTGTAATGAGAGAGGCCGCGCATGGTGCGCACACGCTTTGCTTGAGCCTGATGCTTTGTTTGCTCGATGTTGTGAGGCTTTGCTCGCTCGGTGTTGTGGCCTAGGGAAGGCCAGAGGCGCCAGGCAAGAGAGAGCGAGTAAGCGAGAGGTCAACGCTTGCTTCGCGCGGGAGGTACGCCTCCGGGAAGGAAGGCGTGTGTGGCGTGCATGAGCGTCGCTGAGTGCGGGTGCGCCTGGCCGGCACCCACCTGCACCTGGACCAACTCTTCCCTAGGAGTCCAAGTGTCGTCCGTCCGTCCGTCTGTCTGCTTGTGTTCCTTTCATTTGTCTGTTGGTTAGTTTTCCCGTTTGTCTACCAGTCTGTGAATCTCCAGCCTTTGTGTTGCTTTGCTGGGTGGAGCATTAGTGGCGTAGCCAGCCTGTTGTCACAAGTCGGGCACTCCCTTGAGACCCCCCCAGTAAATAGATGAGCAGTGAGTCGGAGAAAGTTTGTCTTGCGTCTGCACTCTGTTGACACATGTCCGCCGTTGCTGGCCGTCCTGCAGAAGGCGGCTGACCATCAAGTATCTTTGTGGGCTGGTGGGGTGTGTGTTCTGCCTAGCTTGTCTGCAGGCAAATGGGAGCAGGATCAGCAGCAAAATTTGCAGCAGCAGAAGCAATAGCGGTGGGGCTCGGAGCAACTTGCCCTTGGAACCTGAAAGCTAAGTCAAGTTGCTTCTGACGCTGCGCCTCCTCCTCTTCCCATCCCATTTTTCCCTATCTCCACCTCTGCATATTTTGCACCGGTCGGTGCTTTACCTCCTCTCACCACACCACCCCTCTGCCTTGCCTTGTGCATGCGGTTGGCCTCTAGACATTCCAAAGACTATAAACACCAAAAAGCAGATGCTAGCCCGCTCCTTTGCGTCGTATCGCAACAACGCGGCTCCTGCACGGGCGCGTGCCTACCCAGCACGTGCCCGCTTGGATGCTCCGCATGTCTCTGCGTGTGTATGTTTGTGTGTTTGCGCGTGCGTGTGCATGTACGGGAGCGCCTGCGCGTGTGCGTGCGGGACGCGTCTCTCAGTCACTTTCAATCAATGCATTGGTTGCTGATGTCAGTGCTGTCGACGAAAGACTTGTCTCTTACGCACCAACTAACGCCTGGACGCGTGGGTGGTTGTGATGTGTATAGGGGTGCCGGGTGGCACGGTAGGCAACGTCTAGGGCTGGTGCCGTAGCCCCGGGGTGAGGGAGGCAAGGAGGGAGGGGGCCACATGCGATCCTCCTGCCCCGCACTCGCGAGCTTGCCTTGCTCACGCCTCTCCACCCCCGTAGCCAGGACATGCCAGTTGGCGCTTTGAAATGAATCTTGCTTATTCAAGATTAATTTATTTCATATAAGTATATGAGATCTTCAACATTCTCATTATCCTGGTTCTCCATGTCTCGGGAGTTGCTAGTTTGAGACCTTGTCCTTACCATACAAAGAAGACTGTGATAACTGCTCCGATACCACTGAAATGAATCGACTTACCAAATAGGCAATTAACAATTAATAAAGATTTTTATATCAGCAAGTAATCTTTATGGTATTTTCCATTAACTGGTTAAACGATAAAGGACAACACACTAGCAGGGAACAATACTCGTAATTCAAATGCGAGTAAACTAGCATCGATAATGCAATCAGTAAACTCATACATAAGCAAGGTTAGAAGACAGTGCGTATCAGTGGCTTCTCGCCTTGGATTCAGATCTCTCCCAGTAAGCTGTACAAGAGAGTTGGCCTCGTTTCCGAATGCCGAACTCGAGAGCAATGCCTAGCATATGTACATGGAATGAGTTTACTGTTCAACGGCCAATGCGATGGCACCGCCTACCCGGGAGTTAACCACGTTGGTAGGACCTCGGTTAACCAAATCCACCGCCATCTCCCATCATCCCGAATCGCCATCCATCATAGGGATGTCATCTGGCCATTCATCTAGCATATCACACTTAGATGCAAATCGAGGCAGTTTGCTGCTACCGAGTACGGAAGTCAGCTAGCTGTCAAAGAAGCAAGCTGACTTAAGTTGACTTCAGCCTGCCGCTTCCGGCTGAGTCATTAAACTGATATTAAATATGAAGTCCAGTAGACTGAATAACAACTAGAATTCAGTAGGCTGAACTTTAATAACTATTATATTGAAATGAATATTATATCTACTAATATACTGATTCATTACACCGTTCAGAGAAGGAACCCACTTCGTCTTACCCCCAAGATTTGGTGTAGATCCGAGCAGATAGCTATCGTTTTCACCCCAGCCTACCAACGTGTAGAATCTCCCATGTGTTGTGCCTCTCGCTGTGCGTGAGGTGGTGCATCTCTCTGATGCGCTTGCAAGATGGATGTGGTGCTTGGTATTGTGAAAATGCATTAAGTGGGTTTTAGTGCTCCAAGGAATTGCCTGCATGTCACATCATGCCATTGCACAATGGCAGTGCCACGTAGCTCTATGTTTGGTGAGTTTCTAGTTTCGAATCCGGGGGGTGATATTCATACAGCCGTACGTCTCTTTCATCGTGTGCTTGTCTTTCCACATGTGTGAATTCATGGATGGTTTGATGACTGGTGCTGTTCCAGTGCAACTATTGTGGTTGCCAGATGGCAGAGACTCCATGCAACCTTACACATGCATGCAATTGTACCAATGTCCTCTCTCTTGTGATTCAACACATGGGTGCAACTCAACTCCCTGCCGAAGCAATAGAGGCCACCGGAGAAGGCAAATACACGAGGGAGTCAAAATGTACTCTTTAGTAACATAACATCCAAGTCATAGAGGAGAACTCCTACCTAGGATGTAAGGTTGAATAGCGTAAGAATTTAAAAATTTCAATGAAGAAATGAGCGAGCCAGACATACATACAGTCTTTACACCATCTATGGCGAGTATGCTTACATTAAGTCAATAAAAGAACATTGAGGGAAGGACATAAGGGAGAACAAGGAGAAGTCCATTGGCGTGGATGCTTCAAAAAGCTAAAAAGCTGAAAACAAAATCTCACATGAAATGAAAATAACGTGCATGGGCATGTCTAGAATAATTGTGTAAATTTTGGTGTCCAATTTGAGGTGAATACTTTTTGTAGGGACCTGACATGTAATTGCAACCTGGAGCATTATCTTCCTGACGGAGAAAGCACCCCAATTCGCCTGAAAGAACATTGCCATCTGAGAATTATACCTGTGGGTGTGCACAGCACTAACTATGTATCCCATTAAAGTGCTTTAAATTCACTTGAAGTACCCTTTAAGAGAAATGTAGGCATCTTGTGCAATCTTGTACAACCTTTTGGCTGCCTTGTGGCATCGTGCGTGACTTTGCTCGTCAGGTCCAGGTGGGTCAATTGCCGACTTTTTTGTGGCTTTGACTTTTCTGGCCGAGCTTTGCAGCCATTTGCAGCAAAATGAAATGATAGCATGCACCGATCCCATCCGCCACACTGCTCAAGACTCGGGATACTGGCGTCATAGTGTAGAGGGTGGAAGTAGTCCTGCTCATAATGAATGCAGGTAACTAACGCACTGACATTGTTCTTAAGCTCATCAGGGATCACAATGAGTATGGTACAATCTAATGCCCGCGGCCTAGTATTCTGCATAGAGGCACCACGATGCAACTTGGTATGCCAAGGCCTGCTCCACTGAAGCAGATGAGGCTGATGGAGCATCCTGTAGGTGTGAAACAATATAGAGTCCAAGCTAGTCCAGAACACAGTTTGAGGTCTGAGCCTGCTCCTATACAAACAACCAGAAAGAATGAACTGAAGTCTAGCTTTCAGGTAGTAGCGATGGTCACAGGACAAGACTTTCCTTTTGGGGAGCACTTCCCTCATCTGAAGCTCACTGCAGGTGCTGTAAGACTACTGAAGGCATCGAGTATTACAAACCTTTTGACCTCTCACAACAGTGTTGTGCTTAGAACAACTGAATTTTGGCATCTGCCGAGGCTCAATGAGATGCTCCTTCAATCCCTACTGATAGCTCTATGCGCATAATACGTGCAACCAGGCTGGTTCTATGTTAAAAAGGTCTTCACGCTTTTGCGATATGTGGTATGGGAACAAGCTTTGGCAACAAAATATTTTCAAATGACCGCTCTGGGAATGTCTTCCACCGCCGTTATTACATAGATAGGCATCATCAAGATCGTCCATATTAAAAATTAGGGTCGTGCCGTGACCCAACAAGGAAAACATGTACAAAACAGTCCCCTCTCCTCCGTCACGGTTTCTTCCAATTACGAATTTCCTCTATAACCCCCTCCGTCAAAGCTTCGGCTGTGTTGTTCTTGCCAAAGAACTTCACGAAGTCCATGTTGGGATCCATTAGGTATCTGCATCATGAACAACATACGGAACTATCTACGTTACTCTTCTTCTCATGGTGAGACAACACAAACAAGCACCAAGCCCCCAGCTAGCGTCTTCCCACGCGGCAGCAAGCAGTTCTAGCATAAGCCAGCCAGCTCACCGTTAGGTTTGCAGTAAACAGGCATATATATTTTGCAGCATAGCCATATAAACTCACAGCAGTTATGAATCAACAGCACATGCAGTGTCTACAGAATCAAAGAGAAACGACAGATGAGCACAACACCCACATGATGATGGAGTGGTCCACCAGGTAGTCGCTGCCTTCCTCCTCCGTCTTCATGTAGTACACTCGGTACGCCCTCGCAGCGTCCCTCACTGCCTCAACAGTTCCCGTGAGGCCCACCATCTTGGGGTGGAACTCTGCCACACAGGAACTGGAGCACCGCATGACACGCCTTCCAACTCCCAACCTCTCTTGCCAAGCTTCCTTCAGATGATCAAGAGGTGCGCAGAAGTGAGGTGCGCAGCAGCAAGAACACAGGTCGCCGCTGCCAACTCGACTGCAGCAGGAGCTGCAGAAGACAAAGAGCAATGCTCACCTCGCTGGTTGGCTTGCAGCTCATGTTCAAATTGTACTGATCTCGAGAGAGAGGGCTGAGAAGGTACTACCAGGGCAGGAGATCGCTATTGCTTGTGGGGGTAAGACGGCATGGGGAATGCACCTCTCACATATTGCTTGACTTGCTCCACAGTATCACGCTCAGGGTCCACGGATATGAACACCGGCCTCACCTTGATACCTCCCTTCTTCTCTGCCAGGATCAACACACAACTCAATGAAATCACACAAAAGGGCAACTCATCGCAGCTCGCTTTCAGGGCCACCCCCCACCAAAGGCTACTAACGAGCTCACTATTTCTGGCTCTGCAGCAAGTCGCCACTGGCACTGACATTGCGGACAGCGATGTCTTAAGATCACAATGAAATGGCTCCAGCAAACCGAGTCTGTCTCACTAACCACAAAAAGTAGCTCAAGCGATTGCACATCACGAGAACCTTGCAGCAGTGGCGGAGATCAGGACCCGACCACAATACACTGCACAAAATCACAAGGATTTACAAAGGGCGCCAGCTCCAACAACCCCTTCAACCCGAAAAGCCCTGAACCCTAGCCCCAAAGCCTGTCATTTTGTGACGAAGTTGGATGCAGACAGGGTCATGGACGTGCACGAGTGCTGACCTATGAGGTCCACAGCCTTAGCCAGCTTCTCCAGCTCTGCAGGACAGATGTCCGGGCAGTACGTGAAACCAAAATAGAAGAGGTTCCAGCTGCCCTTAAAATCTTCTGGAGTTACTGTCTTGCCGTCCTGGTCCACCAGTGAGAATGGGCCCCCGATTGCCGCCTTGCCCACTGACTTGTCCTTCCTCACCTCTGCAGGCACACACGGCCCAGCGGAAACTAGATCACATCACTGCAACAAAACCCATCTCCCTCTCATTCAACATGCATGTAGAGAACACAGAAGGCCTGCCGCAATACCTTCGTGTAAAGAGCGTGGTCGCCACGAGAGACCAGCCCATGGACATGCATAATTGATATCTCCGGCAGGGGGATTGAAACCCTGCAAGAAGCTTGCTGTTGCAGGAGCCAGGACAGAGCAGATTCCCCCCAGCCATGCCCCCCCCCGCCCACCCCCAGTCCCACCACATGGGGCTGTAGGCCTATATACTTATTCCCCACAACCCGGGCCTTCCCTAGTATATATCATGAGACTATAAGATCTGGTCCTTTTAAGTGTATAGAAAAGGTCGCTGATGTACTGCGCCTCCAATGTCGTGTTTCCATAGGAGGAGGAAGCCAAATAAGCAAAGCTCCATCCATCGCCCACCCGGCAGCTGGACCACGCTGTACCCATGGTAGTCAGGCAAGCTTCGAATGCTCTAACAGGGTGTGGGGAGTCAGTGAGAGGGCTGAGGGACGTAAAAACTTGAAAAGCAAGGGCTGGTAGTCAGTACCTTGTATACGCCGCTGCTTTTCTACATTGAAGTACGTTAGTAAGCCTCCTCCAGTAAGCACCAGCAGAGCTAAGCTGCCCCAGCTGACAGGCTGCTCCGAGGGACCCACATCAGAGCACATCACACAGTAAGCGCCTGAAGAAGGACGACTTGTCCTAGATAAGCAGCTTCTTGTTCTTACACTTTCAAGAGCGCAAAACACGAAGTCACACAGCTTTGTCCATAGCTCCTGAGGTATGTAATATAGATATCAACTGCTTAGCTTGAAGTGAAAATGTGCACCGTAACCGTTACAAGCTTATAGCCCTCTCTTCCACTTTGAAGGACAAAGGCCATAAGGTACCCAATTAAAAAAAAAAATCCCAACACAGACTCCCCACAATGACAAAATACAAGCACAATTTGAAAATTGGACCTCACTAGCTTCAACATTAAAGGGCAAGTTATACGAGAAGATAAATGCATAAAGAGCGACTTTGCCCCTCACCCCTCCCCGTATTGGTCGCCTAGATGCAGCTGCTGCTCCTGATGACTGTGGCAACGCCTTTAATGTAGGCCCAACGGAGGGACTTGCTTCCTTCATTAGAACATGCTGTGCTGTCCTCAAACCCTGTCGTTGTACATGGTTGGGGCATATTGTCTCCTGCAATTGGACAGCAACACTAGTTTGTCTTAGTGCACCCAACGCTCTTCACTCACTCATCATTCTAAGGGCCTTGCAACAGCAGGAACAACAGATGCCTTCTGCTCTGAATCAGGACTAGATTCAACTATCATCGGGTCCGCAACGAGCACGTCTCCACATAGTACCCACTCAAAGAGCTACATGTTCAGCCGCAAGAGAGGTCAGCCTGCATCATAATGGAAACTTGCGGGAGTTGCACGAATGGAGCAGTGGATCTAAGACCAGACCTGCTTTGCCAGAAAACCCCCTAGTATAGCTCCAACTTTTGGCTGTTTCAGCATGCCCAGCTGCATGGCAGTACCTATGGAGCGACCATTTAGGAGAGCCCGGGAAGTGGCTCCCTCATCGTGCAAGATATCTCTGCTGACACCATTCCCAGACCTTGCTCTACTTGATCCTAATTTGCGACACACATCCTTAGTATACTGAAGGCCACAGACACGTCGAATCAACATCGCAAACTCAAACTTATGTCTCCTTTACCTCCTTCCTAAAAGGTAAAAACAAAGAATTTGAATGACAGAGAGCATGCCAGATACCTGAAAATATTAGATACTTTCTTCTATTAACAAGGCTTTTATGACTTTTACTCTTCAGACATGATTCGATAGCTATGCAGCCACTGCTGATTGGCAGTCGTTGTTAACAGTCACTCGACGCTTCTATCACTTGCATGCAAGTGCAGGTGCAGGTAAAATATGCGTGTACACACCAAACATCTTCGAGACGTATATGATCCAGTCCAGTTCTCTACATGCAGCTTCAATATCTGACTTTGATTTACTTTTTTACGTCTGGCAACATTAAGCAATTGGGCTTCGAAGATGTTCACTCGTGAAGTCTGTATGTAGTATTTGTACTAGTACAGGTTTCCCATCGTCCCCCGACGAGGACAGGTTGCGGGACAGACGCGTACGTCCTAGGCTCTTGTACGCTGCTTTTTGCTTCTTTGCTCCAGTGACGCCAGTGTGACGCAATGTCATGTAATACATCTGATCCTATGTGCCGCATGGGCCACCATGCCGTAAGGTGTGCACCGTGCCAAACGCAACCAATGCATACACCACCTGACACACAATTTAATGTGCAAATGCAGGGTCTGCATTGGTCTGGACTCTGCATCCCTGTGTGGGGGTCTATTAGCCCCAAGTCCGACATTCCAGCGCGTTCTCGGCTTCAAGCTCAATGGTGTGGAATGGGACTCCATAGTAGTCAAAAGGAAAACCGAGAGTTAGATTGACCTCATGTTCGCGAAATCACCCCGGCACAAGTACACTGCACATGAAGCTTTGAAAGGTAAGAAGAAGCTAGTCCGAGATATCCTGACGGCGCTGAGAACCCGTACGACACTTGGTCTCTATCCAACTGAAAGTATTCCTGCCACATTGCCTACAGCGTAGAGAAGTTCCGACAAGGATTGCAAAGATGATTCTTAATGCTTTAGGGTCTCCTACTCGAATAGTGGGGCAACTGGTATTGCGCACGAATGGTATTTCGAATGCCGAGCATAGATCTTGTCAAGAACGCCGAACTTGTGTAGGACTTTCTAGACGTGGAAAATCCAGTAAAAAAAGTGAGTGCATCCGTGCATTTCAATTGCCTTCAGCTATTCTTAAGGACAAGCATTTTATCTCTAGGTGCAGCCCAGCAGCTGCTAATTATAGGTATAATCAATTACGGGCAACAGAACTCCAGACTGCTGAAACACAGGGTTCAAATTTCGGTCACACTGTGCCACAAGAGAGCTGGACAGCCTTCTCAGATGCTATCAACGGAGAGTGGGATGGATATGGTGCAGACTTTTCGTCTTCCGGAGAGCCCCAGGAGCTGCCTGAGTCTGTTGTGCCACAAACATTTAGAGACTGGGAGCTCCAAGTGTTTGACTGGCAAATGCAAGGACCCACACTAGCTAATATAGAAAACCGCCTATATTCTAAAACTATTAGGCTCCTTCCCACGGTTGGCTGTGAGGCTGATGCTGCAACTCAGTATAGCATAGAGGAAAAAAATGCTGGCCAGGGAACAAATGCTGGCACGTTGTTGTTCACCGAGGAAGGCTCGTATGTGGTAGCTTGGCCTGGCCACGGGGCTGTTTCAGAGTCAATAGGGTATAATACAGCAAGTAAAGTTGTTCGTAGAATGGTGGAGACAGATGACAAATTAGGTCTCTGGGAGCTGGAGCACTGCCTAGTGGCTGACGAACCTCGAGCAAACGGATGCTCGGATCAGAAAGCAAAGGCAAGAGTGAGAGTGCTGCAGCAATTTGAGGGAGGGATACAGGATGGCAAAGTGCCCAAGCTGAAGGGCGTGACAGTTTATAGGGAGAGGTGGGAGGGAGAGTTCCGAAATGGGGAATCCCTAGGAGGATGTGGAGCCAGCAGCACTGGATTTGCTGAGAGACCGAGGACTGATAAGGGTGCTGTAGAAGGGAGGTGGCAAGCAGACTCGAGGCTGTACAGTGGCGGTATTGTGAGTACCCCATCCTCAATGTGCTAAGTCCATGGAGAGCATGAGCTCCCTGGATGTCAGTCATGCTAATTGCCTGGATGCCAGTCATGCCACTCTGTGTAGACACTCTCCACATGTGAAGAAAAAAGTCTAGGCGTGTGTCCTTGAGGTTCTAGATTGATCTGAGCTTTAGCCAGTTACATAGCTCAATAACTAAACCTCAAACAAAGCGCGTGCACGAACAATACAGCTCCATATCACTCTACCACAATATTGGCAAGTAATATCACATGCACAACGTAGTAACGAAGTAACTGTAGGTGCATCTTATTCCAACTGCCTCCTTTGATTTCATTGTCACAATATTCTCCGTGACCCTTACCTACATGCCTTTTCTACATGGGCGCAGTTAACACATGGCCACTTTGGACTCAAGGGCGCCCTGGTAGCTCTCGCTCCTGCTGAGAGCCAGGTGGTGGACAGGGTAGTGACCGAAGAGACCCTGCTGCTACCCAAGGGTGTTTGGTCAGAAATACGAGTAATTGGTGACAACATGGTCATAACTGCGGGCTGGCTTGTAGACTCTGGCAGAGCTGTGGTTTCCAAGTGCTCATACAGCATGGCGCCTGGAGAATTGCAGCTGCAGGTTTGCAACTCCTCCTGCTTTAAGCTACAACTGAGCAGCAACAGCTGAACAGTTGCACTGTTCTAAGATCTCATGGAATAGTCCTCACCACGTAACCCTATGTTTGTAGGTGAAATTTTAATTGCATGCTAGCTCTTCCCTGACTGATGTTAGTCAATAAGGAGGGTGGGTTTGAAGCCTGTATACCAGAGATGTCTTTAAGTGGGCTTTCCGGCATGGTTGCAGGCAGTGGAAATATCACAAGAGAGGCGATAATCTCAACATGCTCCTCGGAAGGCCCAGCATGGAGTTGGGGACCTTGATATTGGATAGTGCATATTGGTCTTGCTTAAGCTAAAACTATGTCTTTTTGCAGTTGCCCACATGACAAAAGGTACCAGTGCTGTCTCCAACTTGTACGTTAAGGGCTGGAATACATCTGCAAAATTCCTACGTGAATTTCAGGACAGGATCTTGCCAAAAGAAGTCAGGAGGGTGTCTTTTGGGGTGTTGTTGCTTTCTGATTCACTCGTCCTAAGCACACATCAGGTACACAAAAAGACCGACTATACAGAGATAAAGTTCCCATTTTGATGGTGTGAACTGTGCATGCAAATGTTCCTCTCAGGCATCAATTTCTAGTAATTAATATCATCTCAATAGGTTCATCTTTGCTTAAGGCCGACGTTCCTGAAGTAGTCCCAATGAGGGTCAGTGTCCCTGAATAGTATCAGTTAGGAACTCTCAAGTAATGAATGGTGAGATGTACATTAGACCTTTTAATTTTACAGATTGTGTACTGTGACCTTGAAATGCTTCTTGTATTGGCTTCCCTGGTGAAGCTCCGAAAGCTATGATATGACGAAGAAAATGAAAGGGCCAGGCTTGAACCTCTAATCACCTAATGGCCTTGGCACACAGAACATTCCAACTGTTGATCATGATAGTAGAAAAAGAATCTGGTAGCTGCAATGTATACTACTACTAGCTTATACAGGATTGCCTTCTCAACAGGTTCTGCAACAATCAACTCCTGCTTTGGCGCCAGATGTCAGCCTTGCTTGAAACCTCTTGTAGTTTTGAATGAACCTTATCCCAGTGTGGGGCTGTTGCCTCCTTCACAGCTTCCAACCAGTTAGTAATGCGCGGGTAAGGCTTCAGGAGTTCACTTCTTTCTTCGTCCCCCAAGACCTGCAGATCAGTAAAATGCACCTGGACCGTTAAGTACTAACCAGCAGCATGGCTTTAAGAGCAACACTGAACTAGCATTCAACCTTTCTGAGCACCATCTATTCCAGCTCATGTCCTTGCTTGACATTCAAATATGACGAAACGGAAGCCCTCAAGTTAAGGTCAAGTCGATCTTACAGAAACAAACATGCAGCTCAACAGATGACCACTAAGGAACAACCAACATACATGTTTACTAGGGGTACCTATGAAGGAGGAATTATGAGAAACGATGAGTAACTCACTTGTAGTTGACTTATTTCACAGGCCAAGCTGTAGTCAGCAAGACACATGTGCTTCCCCATCAGGAGGGGACCAGCAATTGGCCTTGTAAGTAGGAAGTCATTGAGAATTCTGAAAGCGTTGAGCATGACTGGCTTGCTTTGTTCAGCATAAGCAGTGTTGACAGGCAACCCAAAATGTACTGGCCCGATGGTAGTCCCGAAGCAGTATCCAGCTGCTCATGTACATCCCCCCAACTTAAGCTCAAAGGTCTGAGCTGGAATCCAGGCCCTCGTCCAGCTCCAGTTACACAAACATTATGATTGCGCAGGACCTCAGCATGAATGCAGGAGGACATAAGTTGCGGAAAAAGATTTTGGTAGCATATTGAGCAGACAGCAATAGCTACAGAAGGAGGAGAAGCAACATACAGACTCCACGTCGCAAATTGAGGTGGTGCCAGTCCAGTAACATGTCAACTTGAGCTCGTTTCTTGGCATCATATGGAAAGAACCTGCGCAATACGAGAACACTTATCAGGTTCTCCCCATATGTAACATTCAGGAGAGAACGCAGGAAGTGATGCAACAGACTCCATATAATCCCTACAAATATACGTCTTCCATTTTCTTGAAGCTACTACCGGATACTGAACCAAAGAGTGAAAATCACATGCTGAAGCATAACATAGTGATTCTCATAGTCGGCCAAAATAGTTTTGAACTTGTTTTTTTGGACTACTTACAGGAACTCATTCTCAGGCATCCGTGCATTGGTCAGATACCGCAATATGGCATGGCTTTCTGAAAGCTTAAAGCCATTATCGTCAAGAGCAGGCACTTTTCCAAAAGGGTTCTCGGCTAAAAAATCCGGCTTCCGAGTGTCACCCTTGTTCAACTCCATTGGCTGCACACGGACGGTGTTCAAGACATACATTAAGAAAACAGCAGAACTTTGATGACCTATCAGGATTCACATATTGGTGGACAAAATTTCGGAGCAATCAAGTACGAAATTCCTACACCTCTTATAATCAAAGAGTAGAATGAAGTGACGCTATGGCTTCGCTGATTGAGACAAACAGGGCTTATTTGGAAACTACCTCTAGCTCATATTCAATCTCGTTGTCATCACAAAAGAGCACGACAGCTCTTGCAGGTTGGGACAGAAGGTCTGTGAAGAGTTTTGGGAGCTTCGGTGCAGGAAGCGACATCCTGTACGCGGTAAATCTGTTAAGCAGGAAAGAGCTTTTTAATAAAATTTCAGCACAACACGTGAAGTCGATGAAGCGCCTTCTACATTCTAGAGCTACACTTGACTGCAGATGTCAAGTTGTGTTTTTTATGGATGCTTAGAAGTTGAATAGCTCAGGCAACTTAAATCTTTTACATTCAACTTGATTGATCCTACAGCCCGCTCGACCTCCGATCCTCAAGAAAGGGCACGGAGCCGCGTTCGAATTCACACTCCAAGCAGAACCAGTCGGGCAAGTTGGAATTTGGGAACTGTTCACAGGAAATCTAAAAATGAATTTCAGACCATTTCGGATCATTTTTGGATGTTGGATACAATACCTGCAAACAGACTGCACACGTTCCACACGCAAACGTTCCATGATACGCTTGTCGTATTAGCAGCCGCTGGCAGGCTCCGGGGGGTCAGATAAGTTTCAATCTTTGCATGTGAATAACAAGTAGCATCTGATATGATTGACTGGCGGTATGAGGGACTCTTAAGTGCTTGCAGACCGTCAGAATCTGGTCAGAATTGGTAGGATATTATAACGGGGTTTGAATTGGTGTGTGAAATAGCACCTGGCAAGGCGCTCTTAATCAATTTCATATGCACTTCGAAGTTTCATCATCCATGGCCGTAAAGAACGCCCATAGTCATCACAAGCGCATAACTCCCTCCCAGGAAGTTGAAGCGAAAGGCTATTATAGCGCACTCTGTCGAGAAATTGCGAGAATTGAATAGTAGCCCCTTCGTTTGTCTTCAGGAATTGCAAGAAAATAGATGAAACGGAACATTCCCCGCAAGGAAAACTGAACAAAAGACTTTTCGATTCTTATGCGCACTCTTGTAAAAACAGGAACACATTGCCGCGATGATGCATCCATGGTAATCACTACAGGATTTTACGCAAAGGAGGCCCCGGTCGGAACAAGTCGTGCAAATGTCCAGTGTCGAGTGTATTTTAACCCCGATGTATCCAGCTTTAGAGGATGACGATGGAAAAGTTGTTTCATTCTAGGCTGGGCAAACATAAAATGCATTATTTCCTTTTGCAAATACTGGACTTGTTCAGTTTATAGCTTGTTAGTAAGCTATCAAAAAATAGAGATAGATACGACCAATGAAAGGTTGTTCCTCGATGTCTTCTTTCATTTGGCGGTATCTCCGTGGTTTTGTGATGATTTGTGGTGCAGGCTTCGTGGGCCCCCCCCACCTCGCGTAGCAACTATAAGCAGTTTCAGCAAAATTATACTCGTCATTATGCTTTATGTCCTGGCAGCCAGGAGTCTACATAAGCCCCTGCCGGAGACTTCAGCAGGAAAGCAACTCTTGACCTGCGGTGATGTAATCATCCAAAGCAAGTGATTAGAGTTGTGACAGCAACCATTGCCCCCTTGGTCACTTCTTTAGTCTCCCGTACTTCAGACGGAGGGCAATGGTCTCTTTGTTGTCAATGACAGTAGTGTAGGACATATTGCTCATCTCTCCTTTGACATCCTTCCTTGCTTTGAATAGCCCATCTTCATAGGTGAACGCCACATCGTCGGCACAGGTTCAGGGCACTTTCAGTATCTCTGTTGTTCAAATCTTCCACTCTATAGTGCTGTAATAAGATCCATAAACGTGCACTAATGGCCACGTGACAAATACATTCTACCGATGCAGGAAGGGCTTGAGGGGCACATAATCAGAAACTCATTTTCCTTGAAGGTCCTGTGGGTTCATAATAACAATGGCGAACCCGGCAATCATAAAAACAAGTCTGATTACCTAAAAATACAAATATATAGCCCGATCATACATGCAGGGCCCTAGCTTTCTATCCTTGTGCAATGACTGTTTGTAATCTGCTCTAAATTTTATCTTTAACAAGCTCTATCTTAGCCTTGGTGCAGTGGCGGATCTGCAAGGGGGCACGTCATTCATGGGAAGCTCATCTGCATACTCCTTCACTGCCGCCAATGCGTTTCCGAGAATCACCTTCTCAATTCGTAGCAGCTTCCTTGCCACGCGGAGCTTCAAATTTGATGAGGGGTCGTTCAACTGAAATAAGACACAGGGCGATGAGAATGTGATGCTTAGCAATGCTTCCCGCCTGACCACCACATGTGTGCCTTTGGCACAAAGATCCAACTCAAGGAGCGTCCATGCACACTGTGATGACGAGTCGCGTCATTTGAGAATCTGCAGCTGACCCCGTTCTGCTACAGGAACAAAGTTCAGATTACATTCAGCAAGCACGTGGCCTCCTCTGGACAGCATGCAATGAGATTTCCACGCGCGTCAGTCAGTATGGAAGCTTTACCACATCGTCGTCCTCAGCTATGCTCGTCTTGTAGCCTGACAACCGCTTCTGGAAGTAGTCCATCAGCTGCTCCATGACGGCGCGCTCGTTGCATGGGCTCACCTGCCACCCACGTCCACCCACATCCACACACACGCACACACCCACGCGCGCGCGCGCACACACACACACACACACACACACACACACACACACATACCCACCCATGCACACACACAAAAAAAAAGCTGTCAGAAGTTGACACGTGCCCCAGGAGAGCAACACAGGAACGGCAGCACCAAGCAGGCAGGTTGTGCGTGCCCGCCTGGCAACAGGGGTGAGCTGGGCAACCTGCACTTCTTTCCTCATTGCATTCACCTATGCGCTACTGTGCTGCGGCTGTCAGAACTAGAAGCATGGAGTACTAATAGCTGCAAAGAGGCAAAAGACAATGATCAAGGGTGGCGATGACGGCATTGCCAAACAGGAGACCAGCAGAGGGAAACCAGCTGCACCCTGACATGCCCACTACAAGTACACACGGAGCACAACACCACAACAACGCACTGTGCGTCATCCAGCACCATCTGCGGGCACGTTACAAATAGGTGGCGAGTGGTAAGTGTGCAGCAGTGCTGCGGGGAGAGCCGGTGGCAGGGGGGGGGGTTGGGACGAGAGGGGTACCCCGCAGACAGGGCCCTGGGCAAAGCACACGGACTCCATCTCCAAAGGGTCGGTTACGTGCGCCAGCCTCATGTAGGGCAGCATCTCCATCACGGCTTCCTTCTCGTGCCCCTTGTACACCTGGCGCACCAACAAGCGCAGGAGCACCAGCGGCAAGGGCAAGGCGCAGCACGGCACAGGACAGCACGCGTGCACACAGACTGGAAGAATCAGCGGCTAGCTCCGCCCGAGGAAGGCCCCCAAGTAGATTGAGGACGACCAGACGTGTGAGGCCTCATTCTAAAGCTGGATTTGTGCCCGGTTAGCTGAAGTACCGGTTTGATCGCACATCACTGGATTATGAGAGCTCCTAGTAAAGGAGTAACCAAATGTGGACTCTAGCACACACAAGGCAGGCTACCATGTAAGCATGATAAGAGTACACTTCGCCCTAATCATCCCTCCGGTTGCTCCTCTCCACCCCGAACCCACCCCCTCTGCCCTCCTCCACTTCCCCCCCAACATTTGTGATAGTAATCTCAGTCAATAAGACTTCTTATTGACCATATCCGAGTTTCTCACCCCCCTCCTCCACAGCAAGCTGATGCTCATGACAGCTAGTAGAGAATGAGCTCCGTGAGTGGGTCAAAGAAAAAGGATGTCTAGATTTAGGGCAGGATGCTCAATTTGCGAGCTGATGATTGCCACGCAGCTGAGCAGGGAAGAAGAGGCCGCTGGCGGTCCTCCTCCTCCTCCTCATTCACGCCCCTGGCAGTGGCAGTGGCAGTGGCAGCAAGGCAGGGCGCGGTGGAAAAGATAGAGCTGAGAGTACCTGAAAGCTCTGGATGGTAAGTTTCTCATTCTTCTGCACGATGGCCCTCTTCTGCTGGTACAGCGGGTCGTTCGTGTCCAGAGACGCCTGCACTCCCACCCCAAGCGCACCCGCACAAATGAGCGCGGGCGCACCCTCACACGCAGCAAGAGCAGCAGCAGCATTGCGCAGTTCGCTATGAGAGCAGTGCAGAGAAAGGTGGAGGGGCGAGCCACGTGACGCCTGCCTGGCCCGGAATCAACTGCAGGGGAGTACGAGGAACCCTCTCCTGGTGCTCACATTGACACCGTTCATCCCAGCACCCGCTCTACCCTTCCAGGTGTGCGGGACAGGTGCGACGTGCGCACTCACAAAGCGCAAGCCACACCAGGCTTGCGATTGTCACACAGGTCCAAGCAAGGACAACGCACGTCTCACACGGGTGGGCTTGCTTCATTTCGGTGAACATATTAAAGCCCTGGTCAAGGAGAAGGTCGAGGTCAAAGCCCTGATGTTGCCCTTGGTCTTGCTTTTGGTCAACATCATGCCAAAAGTCCTACGCCTCAGTCATTCTGATATCATACCCTACAATGATTTTTTTAAAGCGCTGCCTAAGTCTGCTCAAAGGGACGCTTGCCGGGCAAATCGGACACTCAAATGTGACTCAGAGTAGACAGTCTGCATGCAAGCCCCGCGCTTATACTCTCTTTGATGTTCCCTCTTTGACACTCTCAAGGTAGAAGAAGTATTGCTTCCGCCTGCGGCGCTGCTAGGCAGGAGACCCCAATCCCCTCCCTCCCTCCAGTACTCCCAACAACCCCCCTTGCTCTGAGCGCATGCAGACAGACGGCTGCATGTTTGCCAGCTAGCCTGAAGACACCACAGCCCCTCCAGTTCTATGGTGGTGCCTTCCATACTTGCGCAATCACCCTGCCCCCTCCCCTCTCTACAACCCTCCCAAGGGAAGCAGGGATGTAGCCAAGCCGAAGGGATGTCACCATTTGCAGGTTGTGCTAAGGAGAGAGCGAACTTAGTCGTGGGCTGCCATGATCGCGTGACTGCCAGGTGTTTGGGCAGGTAATGGTGTAGGGGACCATCCATCTAGACCTTGGCCTAAGGGGGCAAGGGTCTAGGACTATGTCGTGCATGCATGCATCATGCCAGGTCTCAGGACAGAACAGGCTGCAGTTTGAGGCCCAGAGCACAGACCTCGATGACTAGGCGGTCGTACGGGTTGTTCTCATCCACGAATCCGTAGTTGAGCAGCAGTCGCGAGTTGGGCTGGGGCCCGCACCTGCCATGACGCGACGTGACGTGACGTGCACACATGCTTAATAGATGAGTGGCAGCCCGCCCGTCGAAAAGCCCCCAGGTGTCCGACAGACGCGCATCTGCGACGCCCTCGTGGGAGAGTCAACCTTTCCATATCTTCCTTACAAACAGCTGGGTAAGCACATGCTGCGCACGGTTGTCTGCTGCAACGGCCTCCTCAGAAGGAGGGGCATGCTCGCAGGCCATGCTCAGCCAGCTCTCATTCAGAGGACGGCGGATGCTTCTTTCAAAAACGAAGAAAGGACAGCAATTCATAGTGGCAGCAATCAGCTCTCCTGGGGTTGTCCATGCGTGCATGGGGCCAGGGCATTGTGCTGGAGGAGTATCAGAAGCAGAGACGTTTGGATCCAAGTTTTGCACATGTTCTGCGTGTAGTGCTTCAAAGGATAGCCACCTCCTGTAGTGGCCTTTCACATCTGCGTAATAAGTACCGTGACTGCCAGCCATTACCGGCTTACTTAAGGACGGGAGGGGGAGGAAAGGGCAGGCGAGGGCAGCTGACCACACGACCAGTGGCTCCCCGGCCTTCACGGGGCGGTCCACCTGCAGCTGGGTGAAGCCGTCGACTACCTTCAGCATGGCCCGGCACGTGCTGTCATATGACAGCAGGGGCGGTCCCAGGGGCACCAGCGCAAATCGCCTGGCCAAGCTCACTCCCTGCCAGCGCCGTTGCCGCCCAACCCCCCGCCAGCCAAGGAGCCCGCAACAAGAGGTCAGCCCGATAGTCTCAGTGGTCTGTCTATGCGACTGGTTCATTTGCCCGAGAGAGAGAGAGAGAGAGAGAGAGAGAGAGAGAGAGAGAGAGAGAGAGAGAGAGAGAGAGAGAGAGAGAGAGAGAGA
>WELA01003517.1:573303-584470 GCA_009602735.1 Mesotaenium endlicherianum
GAGAGAGAGAGAGAGAGAGAGAGAGAGAGAGAGAGAGACCATTCATGGTTACCAAGTGGCTGGCTGCCTACCTGCAAGTGGACCACGCACGCTTGAATGGCCACAAACGCCTGCTTGAAGATCTCAAATGAGAAGGCCTCCGTAGGAATGTCAAACGGGTATTGCTGCAGTAACGAAGCACCAACAGCGCAGCAGAATGAGCAGGAGCTCCAGAGGAGCACATAGCTTGGTAGCAAGAAATGGCAGAGACAGACCAGAAAGACAGCACCTGCACCAGCCTCATCAACTCATGCTCCTCCACCAACATACCCAGTACTCACTCTGCTCATGTTGGGGACAGGTTGGTGATAAAAGGGCCAGAGCTCTTGAGGACAGGATGAAGCCCGACAAGGTCTTAGATGGCGAGTGAGAAGCCAACCAGAGTGCTCCTCCGACAACAAGCAGCAGATGATAGCAGATTAGGCCTGTCAGGCCTGAGCTTATGCATGTCTTGACCTCCCCAGGTGTGTCCCCCCCTCTCCCGTTTTTTTTTTTTTTTTGGGGGGGGGAGGCGAACCTTCTGAAGTGGGGGGCCCAGACAGCAACTGTCTTTGAGGGGTGAAGCTTACCTTGAAGAGAGAGCCGGCCATGAACCAGACTGTGTCCAGCTCGCTGTACTCTCTCTCAATGCCCTCAAGCCTCTCCTGTATGACAGCCTGCTCCATCCAAAGACCACCACCCCATCACGTACACATGGGGACAAATACAGGTTGCAGGCAATCTTCTGGTTTCCACCTCTCGCAACCATGCAGAACATGGAGAATCCTGTCAATACTGAGAGAAACGTTGGACCAGTGGACCATGTGATGCATCACGTCATCCTGCAGCTGCTCGCTAATTCAGCATGGAGCGACTGGGAGTTGGCTCAATGCATGCAGGCGTTTGGCTCTGGAACACGTGGGGTGGTCTAACATAGCGTGCTTTTCAAATTGGAGGAAGATTCGTGTCTTTCACATTTTGAATGCACCCACCTTCATGGGGCTACCTTCAAAGTACTCCTCGATCTCCTCCTTCTTCCACAGCAAAGGTGACTCCACACTGAGCTGCCCCCTGGCCCTCTGCCTGTCGAGCTCCTTGATAAATGGGTACCAGAAAGACTCCTTTCCTTGCTTCTTCTCATACATGAGGTACAAAGCAAGGCAGGCCAGCTCTGACAGCTTGTTTGTAGTCAGGAGTTCCGCTGCCAAGGGATCAAGAAAGGGGCATGAGGCTTGCAGTAGCAGGTGGACATTTCACCCAGCTACTGGAGGGTGATGGCTGCTGCCAAAGAGCAATGAGAGGAAGCTGGCCATAGCTGATGGAGTAGAGGAGTTCGAATGTAGCTATTCTACACGTATGAATAAACTCACCTATGCTCTCGTCGCCCAAAACCCTCTCCAAGGTCACCACTAAGGAGCTGGGAATCCTCAGAGCTACGTCCCCAGCCTGTACCGTCGAAAGAAGTACAACAAGGGCTTAGCAAGTGAGTTCTACTGAATAGAGCAAAATTAGTCCACTGCCCTCTCAGGCATGAGTGCAGATTAACCAGACAAATATGCCCATGCATTTCAGACCACAAGGTATCTTACTGACAGATTAAAACAGACCTGAAGGTCCTCGCTTGCCACAACATAGTGGACACTCTTCTCGTGCGCACTTGGAGCTGGTCTATCGCGAACTGTAACTTTGCAAGGTGGTAACCCATTACTTTTCATCCATTCTAAGAGCTCAAAAGATTCGTTCCCCCCTTTCTTTTCCCTGTGATGTCCTTTCTCAGCACCCGTTGCTACACTCCTTACTGAGCTGGCAGAGGGCTCTTTTCGTCTTCTCAAAGGGACTTGAAAGGGCTGAGACCATGTCAACGAGGAATTCTTCAGTAAGCTGCCAGAGTTAAACGAATTGTACTGGACGCTTTTGTCGGATTTGCAGACTGTACGATTTCGTCTGTATGCATTAATTTGAGAACAAAAGACAGGAGCGATGCAATGCGAGTGGAGAGTTGTCATAGCCTCACACAACATGACTACTTCTCCAGCATGTACACCAATGCTGACAACGTTCTTAACGGTAATGAACACCTCTTAACTTTATATGGGATCAGACGGGGCAACGCTGGCCGGGGCAGTGGCTACTATCAGAGACGATGGGATCTACATGAGCATTTAGCTCAGATCTGTGCAGATGACGAACCTGAGCTTACCACGAGCACTTGAAACGGCAAGCATGAGAAGGCTCAACATATTTTCTTTCTCAACGTGGCGTCCGACGTGAAAGTACCTGACACTAGCGCGCGACGCCAATGAAGATCAAGGGCAAATTACAAAACTGCTACATCAAACTTGCTTAATTACAAAAGGGCAAATTACCAAACTAGCACTCCAACTTTCGTTTTTTCTACAATCTAGCACTCCAAGTTTTGTTATTTCAAAACTAGCACTTGCGCATGTAAGGTCATGCCACGTAGGCCTTACATTATCGAATGACGTGCCACACGAATTCGCACGCGACCCTTCCTCACACACCATTTCTCTCTTTCGTTTCCAAAATCTTCCACCACCACTTTTGTAACTGACCCACCTTCGCGATCCAAACTGCCCAAGGACGCCAAATTTCGGGTGGACACATTGTCGCTACCTTCATTTTACTCTCCAAAACTCTTTGTAGTGCTTTGTAGGCATTGACCGCTTTGCCGCGCCTCCAAATCGAAGACGACTTTTCGAACTCCATAGCTGGGTCTAAACCTTGGCGGGTCAACTAGGTACTTCTTATGGTGGTTAAATGTAGGTAAAACGTGGCGGTTAAATGTAGGATGTAAGAAATGTTCCCATGGATGCGCAGTTAAAATAGGTGCAACATGCTTACAGATAGGAAAGGATGGCCACAGGCAACCTCAATGGCAATGTGCCATAGTAACTAACCACTTGACTCAGCCGCTACAATTAGCTACTTGTGATTACGTTCCTACCTGAAATAGCAGAGAATGCGATGAATGTAGTCTCTAAAGAAAATATAGGGTTAGAAAATAAAGGCGCAAGAAATAGGTCACGAAAATACCTGTGGACCAATTTTTGGGCGTCCTTAGGTAGTTTGGTTCGTGAAGTTGGGCAGTTAGAAAAGTGGTGGTGGTCGATTTTGGAAACGAACGAGAGAAGTGGTGTGTCAGGTGGGGTCGCGTGCGAATTCGTGTGGCACGTCATTTGATCGTGTAAAAGCTACGTGGACTCACCTTACATGCGCGAGTGCTAGTTTATGTAATAACGAAACTTGGGAGTGCTATTTGTAGAATAAACGAAAGTTGGAGTGCTAGTATGGTAATTTGGCCATTTGTAATTTGCCCGAAGATCAATGCTCGAAGGCTCGCCTTCATTCCGAGGATCATCGTGGACACTAAATATTTGAGATACTGAGCATTCCAATTTTTGTCGAACGTTTCATGTCACCATGCATGTATTACGGAGTTTGGAATGGGAAGGGGAGCAGCACGAGGCAACCGCCATATACAATTTGATGTCCGAACATGCATATATATGACGCGGGAGAAGCAACGAGTCCGCCCGCGTTCTCTTTCAAATTTCAATTGCAAGCCCATATTGCTTCTTACTAAAATGGAGCAACCACGTGGTGAGCCTTAAATAATCTTTTTTGAATTTGTTTTGAAGTGTGTACCTGTTACAAAAGATTTGCAGCGCATGCAACTTGGCATGGTTTGTGGCAAAATGATAGAAGAATCGGCTCCTGTACAGCATATTTTTGCACCACGGTCATTCATGTGTCGTGTGGAGGGCTCATATGCCCAGAGTTATCTCATACTATATCTAATGTAGACAAACGTTGCGCTTCAGATATGAATGAACAGCTCAATCAAGCGTGTGTTTGAGCATAAGACGATGGAGATAGTTGTGAAGATATGTTAAACTAACCGAAAGCTATGATCATACAATTCAACTAACGTGTTGTGGGCTGACGCAAGCCTCGGGAAACTTTCAGCTACAGTTGCAATCAGATAAGCTTCCGGCACTTGCCTGGTAGGAGCTTACTGCCTGGAGCACGCTAATATTTCCAGCACGCCAGATTGACGCCATTTGTTGTGAGAACACACCAGCATAGCAGAGCATAGCTGGTCAGAGGCGGGAAGGGCTTCAGCAGGCAATCAGGGTGGAGAGGGCCCTATGGACAGCCCGGGCCTAGCGAGTCAAGGCTATGCTGATGGCGAGAGCAGGACTGCCAGCCATGCTGCTGTTGTCCACAAGCTGTACAACGAGGGTAGTGGAAGCTTCCTGCAGAGGTGGAGGCAGACTAGCACTCGGCCCCCTGGTAGCAAGCCTAAGCTGTCTCTGAGGTCCACTATAAGCAGTGGCCTCGAGTGTGGCGAGATTGGGGAAAGGAACAAGGTGCCAGCTGGGAGCGAGGGGAGGCAAGGGGGGCTCGAGGAGGCCACGAAGCTATTGGGTGGAGGGGAAAACATAAATATTCAGGCGAGGACCAAGGTCATGGTGCAGCAGAGCAACCTGGGTGTGAAGTCAAAGCAGGATAGCACTGGTGGGCAGCCTGCTGGGCTGCGGAGAGGCTTGCAGACTGGCCTCTGTGCTGCCACCAAGGGGGGTGTAGTGGGGGGGGGACAGCGGCGTAGTCAGGGGGGAGAGGAGGACCTGACTTTGCCATCTGAAGCAGGCGCCGACAGAGGAGGAGGCGGGGGGGGAGAGGGTGACGCCGATGTTTGTGACGACGATGACGTCAACTGCGACGATACCAATGATGAGGAGGAGGATATGGAGATTGACTCACAGGCAGAGGCGGTTGACGTCCACTTACTCTTACAGTCTAGAAAGAGCCGACAGGTGGCAGAGGCAGAGCCTCTGAGGGTGTGGCCCCTTCCCAGCCCACCAGTTCGGCCTGCAGAGGGCCAAGGACAGGTGGCAGAGACTCAGCAGGAGGAGGGGCGGCAGGGGCAGGGCAGGCGCTCGGAAAGTGATGCTGACGTGGTGGAAGTGCCAGCTGTCATCAATGGGAGGCTGCTGGAGCATCAGCGGGAGGGGGTGAAGTTTCTGTACAGGTGTTATCGTGAGAGGCGGGGCGCTGTGCTTGCCGACGACATGTGAGGCCTCTGGCAATGATGTCCTGGCATGCCCCCCGAGTTCCCACCACGCAATCACACATTTACACACGCACACATGCACTCACCCTTTTACACATCCGCACACACGCCCTCATGCTCATGCACACACCCACACATGCACTTACCCGTTTACACATCCGCACACACGCACGCATGCTCATGCATACACGCACAAACGTATATGTGCACGCGCGTGTGCACACAGACACACAGACACACAAAGACACACACACATATACACACACACACACACACACACGCATAGGGAGAGAAAGACATATACAGACACACATGCATGAATGTTTACCCACCCACTCATACACGCATGCGCACACGTGCGCTTGTGCAACCCTGCCAGTTGCATCAGCCCATGGGGTGCTAACTCTTTTCATCTGAAGGGGCTTCTTGGCGAAAGAAATCAAAGTATTTTCGGTTGGCGATTTTTCAAAAATTCTTGCTCTTCTGCGATTAAAATCAATCCTGGACGAATCTGGTGACTTAAATCAAAAGGTCTAACTATCATGCGGCAAAATTCAATATACTAGGCACCCTTGCGACATACCTGGCCACATATTTTGGTTGAATTGTAAATAATATGCAATTTTTGGCGCCTTCGTCAAGTACATTGCTCCCTGCGTCGGGATTTAACATTGCGCAAAAATTCAGTGAGATAAGGATTTCAATGGACCAACTTGCAAGTTTGGCAAAAAAATCAATATTTTGGGGATCGTCGCGACAGTTAGCACCCCATGCATCAGCCCATACATGCAACAGCGTCCCCTCAAGCGCCTCCCGCCCAGCTCCAGGATTCGAACCAAAAACAGTCAGGCTGAACCCTTCAGAGCACATCCCAGGGTGTGGGAAGGGAGGGAAAAAGAACGCCTGCTCCGAAGCCGCCCGCTGACATCAGGGCCCACCCCGCGCGCGTGCGTGTGCTGCGCAGGGGCCTGGGCAAGACCATCCAGACAATCGCTTTCCTGTCCGCCGTCTTCCACAAGACAGGCAGCCGCGACGTCGACCTCCTCCTCGACCCTGCCCGCGCGC
The DNA here is from genome assembly GCA_009602735.1 of Mesotaenium endlicherianum. Taxonomy (NCBI): domain Eukaryota; kingdom Viridiplantae; phylum Streptophyta; class Zygnematophyceae; order Zygnematales; family Mesotaeniaceae; genus Mesotaenium; species Mesotaenium endlicherianum. Next base: position 579,482 of record WELA01003517.1, read on the forward strand.
GCCCCCCGCCGCGGGCCCCCGCCGGGCGCACGTGGGGCAAGACCGACGCATACGACGACAACGAGAGCGTTGGGAAGGCCGTGCTGGTGGTGGCCCCCACGAGCGTGCTGCACAACTGGGAGCGCGAGTTTGAGAGCTGGGGCACCTTCCGGGTGGGGCTGTTCCACGGGGCCTCGCGCGACGCCGTCATGCGCCGCCTGCTCTCCGGCCACCTGGAGGTTTGCAACTCGCTCTCCCACACCCTGCCGCTTCTCTCTCTCTCCCTTCCTCCCTCCCCCTCCCCCTGCAACCCTCCGTCCCTCCGTCCCCCCTTTTCTTCCACCCTCTTTCTCCCCCTCCCTCCCTCCGCCCCTCTCTCACCCTCTTTCTCGTACTTGTTCCCCCCCTTTCTCTGCTCATTCACTCCCTTGCGCTCCATCTAGCATCCGTGTGCATGCGTATGTGCATGTGCAATATCAGCACGTGCGTGTGCACACAAGCGTATGTGTACGCGTGCGTGTGAAGACTTGGCAGCCCCCACCGTAGCTGAGGCGCCCTCCTTGCTGTGTGCGTGCCTGCCTGTCGACAAGCCAGGTGGTCATCACGAGCTACGACACGTGTCGGGTGTCGGAGAGCCAGCTGTGCTCGGTGGCGTGGCACTGCGTGGTGGTGGACGAGGTGCACCGCCTGAAGAGCCACCAGTCGCAGCTCTACCGCGCCTGCTCCCGGGTTTGCCCCCCCGCACCCACCCCTCCTCTCCCCTCCTCTCCCCTCCTCTCCCCTCCCCGCCCCCCCCTCCTCGCTCCTCCCCTCTCCCTCTCCCTCTCTCTCTCTCTCTCTCCCTTTTGCTGTGCGGATGGGCAGAAGCTGACGGCCCTCTTGAGATCTGCATTCCTGGTGTCATGATGAGAGCTGCAATTGTTTGCTGAGAGGCCCCAGTGAGACTGTTTGAGATCCCGAGTATTGCGTGCAAACGTCATGTGTGCCCTCCCCGGATGGCCCCAGACAGACAGACATGGGGAGGGAGGGGTGGCAGGCGGGAGGGAGGGAGGGAGGGAGCAGGGAGGCAGAGGGCTGCCACAGGCCGAGAGGGTCAGACAGCGAGGGGGAGAGAGGGCGTGGGCGGCTGGACGCGCGCGGGCTTCGCTCCTCCACGCAGGGGCTCTCCCAAAGAGTGTGGATGCAGAGCAAGAGGGCATTCATGCCAGGTGGAGGCGGCAGAGGAGGACAACTAGTAGTAGGAGGAGGAGGAGGCTTTTTCCCTGGCCCTGGTGCTGACACGCTCCTGGGCTTGTGGGTTCCGGGCTTGTGTGTGTGCGTGTGGGGATGCACGTGCGGCCGACAGCTGGTGACCATGCGGCGCTACGGGCTGAGCGGGACGGTGATGCACAACCGGTACGGCGAGCTGTTCAACGTGTTTGACTGGGCGGCGCCCGGCTGCCTGGGGAGCCGCGCGCAGTTCCGCGACTACTACGACTCCCCCCTCAAGATGGTGCGCTCTCTTGCCCTCCTCCCCTTCTCACCCTCCCTTCCTGGCTCTCTCTCCCTCTCCTGCTCTCTCGCCTCCCTTTGTCTGCCCGCTCTCTCCGGGCGCCCGCTGCTCCTGTGCCCGCCCTGCCTCCACCTAGCCATCACCTCGCGCAAGGCCCTGCTGGTGTCTGGCGTCCGGCTGAGTGTTGATGCAATGCCGTGCCACTTTGGGCTGCTGCAACTCTCTCGGCGGTTGCTTGCGCTGCCCTCTCTCAAACAAGGTCTTATGTGCAGAGAGGGAGAGAGGGAGAGAGGGAAATGGGAAGTGGAGTGAGTGAGGCACGGGGGAGAGAGAGAAGTGGGAGGGATGGACGCATACTTGGGCTGCAGGAGGGGCCATTGCAAGCATGATATGGTTGCCAAATGAGACATCTGACTGCTGCCACTGCTGCTGCTGGTTGCGGATCAGCTTGAGGCTAACCTAGAGATCTAAGGGGGGGGGGCATGCGGGGGCGTGCAGGGGCAGCGCATAAACGCGCCGGCGCATTTTGTGCAGCAGGCCAACGAGCGCAAGGCGCGGCTGGTGGAGGTGCTGGCGCGCCATATGGTGCGGCGCACCAAGGGCGCCACCATGGGGCACCTGCTGTCGCACGGCAAGGAGGACAACGTGGTGTTCTGCGCCATGGCCCCGCTGCAGAAGGCGGTGTACCGCCGCGTGCTGCGCAGCCCCGACTTCCGCCTGCTGGCGCTCAAGGACGAGCCCTGCAGGTGCGCTCCAGAGGCGTTGACACCACGGGAAAGATGCGTGTGTCGTACGCGAAGGGGGAAGAATGTTGTTTGGGATGTGCTCAGAGAGTGCGAGTCTTGCAGGCGTTGCTTTCTCACGCCAATGGAGAGAGGTATATGCCGCAGGGGATTGAGAGGAACACACGTGTGAGATGTACACGGGAGGGCCAAGAACGTGAATGGAGACCAAGATGTTCACGGACGCGCCAGACTTGTCAGCAGTTGGCTTCCTTAGCACACGCTTTCTCAAAGAGCCCCTCACTTCCTCCCCCGCACCCCCTCTGCCCCCCCGGCCCCATTCGGAGGGGCACCTGCAACGCGTGACGAGGAAGGATCCGAAGGGAACGTGCATTGTCTCTCCAATCATCACTGCAAGACTGCCGCCCTCGTTGGTGTTGCAGCAGCGTGGAGCTGCGGGCCCCTCATTGCACGCGTCCGCCCTCTCTTCGCTTCTTCTTCTTGCTGGGGAGTCAGCCGCGTGCGCGTGCTTGCATGCGTGCTTGCATATATGTGTGTGCGCATGCGTGGTGTGCGCGGTGGATGTGCACGAGCTCTTCACCACGCGTGCAGGCGCGGGGGCACCTCCCACAAGCGAACCCAGAGCGTGGCTGCTGTCTGAGGCGGCAAGGATGAAGCGGGCGCTCGACTGAGCCCAGAGCCTGCCTCCATCACCCTCTCTTTGGCTCAGTCGATATCAAGTCGGACCAACTCAGGTGCTGGGCCGTGGGGGGCGTGGTGCTTCACCTCCCCCCCTCCCCCCTCCTCTGCGCGCACCCCCTTCCCCCCATGAGTCCTCTGAGAATTAAGACATGGCGTTCTGTTGCATCCCTGCGTACAGCTGTGGGGGCCCGCGGGTGCGCTCAGGGTGCTGCCACGTGGCAGACGAGAGCGGCCCCATATGGGCGTACCTGCACGCAGACATGGGCGGCCGGCCGTGCGACAGGTGTCCCTTCTGCCTGGTGTTGCCCTGTCTCACCAAGCTGCAACAGGTATGTGGGTGTGGGTGTGGGTGTGGGTGTGCTGCTCGAACGCTCGCTCGCCCCGCTTTGCCTCTCCCTCGCGCAATCCGCTCCCTCTCGCTGTGTTGGTGCCCCCTCTTGCTTGCTTTTGGTTTCCGCTTCTGCTCTCCCTCGCCTCTGTCCTTCCTCTTTTCTTTTCCTCTGCTGGCCTCCCTCTCTCTCTATTCACCTCGTAGAAAGAGGAAGACATGATGAGTTACTCTAAAGTCATAACCCGCGTGGCCGCTTGCTCAGCACACCCTGCGTTCCCCCACCCCCCCCCGCGGTCCCCCCCCGACCTCTCTCTGGCTCTGACTCTGCCCCTAAATACCGGGGGGGGTGGGAGGAAAGGGGGGGGAGTGGAAGTGCGAGAGCAAGAGGGCAACACCTGTGGCAGGCAGGGGACTGAGCAGGGCTTCCAGGTTTCTAAATGTACCTGCAATACTGAACTCTCCTTCACCTGGCGTTCTTGTTAGTGTTGAGGGGGGCCTGTGGGCGCCCAAGTGAGAGGCGTGTGCTTCTCTTTCTCCCCCATCGCGTGCATGCGTGTGCCTGCGCGGGTGCCTGGATGCGTGCGTGTATGTGCGTGTGTGTCCGCGCGTGTCTACGCCTGCATTTCTTTCTCTGGGTGTGGGCGTCTGCATGCACGTGCGGAACAGCCGCCCTGCATGTGCCCTCCTCCCTTTCTTTCGTTCCCCGTGCGTGCATGCGCGCCTATTTTTGACATCTGCACTGCGCACACGTGCAAGTGACCTTCCATCCGCGCTCCCCACCCCCCTCGCCTGCCACCGCAGGTGAGCAACCACCTGGAGCTGATAAAGGCAAGCCCGCGGGACCCGCCCGCGAAGCACGAGAAGGACGCGGCCTTTGCGCGGCTGGCGCTGGGCGGCGAGGCGGCGCTGGTGGGCGGTATGGAGCCCGACGAGTCGTTCTGGGGGCGCAGCGACGCCGCGCACTGCGGCAAGATGCGTGCGCTGGAGAAGCTGCTGCGCGTGTGGGCGTGGGACGGCGACAAGGTGCTGCTCTTCAGCTACTCCGTCAAGTGAGTCAGCTTACTGATAGCGCGCGCGCTGCGCTCTCGCAAGCCCCCCCCCAAACCGCCCCTGCTCCTCCTTCTCCTCCTCCTCCTCCTCCCAGCTCCTCGTCGTTACCTTCCTTGTCCTCTCTCCCGTTGCCCTTCCCTGTCTCCTCCTCTCCCGCCCCCACCTCACACCCCCTCTTCCCACATGCGTATTCTGTTCTCTTCACCAGCACTCCTGCTGCGAAGATGCAAGACTTGTTCCCCACCTGCCCCTCAGCCCGCCTGCCCGCCCGCCTGCAGGTGCTGGTGTAGCAGGAGCTCGGCATGTGCGCATGCACGTGCACGTGGCCGCGCCATATTTCTTCGGCATGGGGTCGTGATGATGCCAGTTGGGGTATGGCAAGCAGGGCACAATACAAATCGAACACGGGGTAGGGGGAGGGGGGTGCGTCTGCTGTGCTTGTGCGCGCACCAGCACGCTTACAAGTGGCAGGCATGTCTCGGTGGAGCACAGCCAACGGTTGCGTATCCCCCAGGCTGCCTGATCCTGTCTGTTAGGCATTGTGACCTCTCAGTATTGCAGCAGTCACGCACTTGTTTGTTTGATCAAGGAGCATATGCCTGTCTTCCAGAGCATCCTGCTTGGGACCTAGGCCCTTGTGTGCGAGCACTTTTGCTCTCAGTTTTTTCCCTGGGAGCGGCGGGGTGGGGCAAGAGGGGAGGTGGAATGAGGGT
>WELA01003517.1:588987-606998 GCA_009602735.1 Mesotaenium endlicherianum
ATGAGGGTGGGGGGGGGGGGGAGGGCAAGGGATAAGGGAGGGGCGAATTAGAAGAACCCCCCTGTCGCTTGCCACGTGGATGTTGCTTCTGTTGCAGTGTGCCACTCTTGTGACGAGGCGAATTTATCTGCCAGCTCGACTGTCTAGCTACACAAATGACACGTGGCAGTGCCTGGCCGGTCTGGCTGGCCTGGGACCTGGCCTGTGTGGCGACGGGGGGGGACGGACGGTGATCGGGCGCGGGCGGGCGGTTGGGCGGCGCAGGATGCTGGACATTCTGGACCGCTTCCTGGTGCGCCGCGGCTACTGCTTCGCGCGCCTGGACGGCGCCACGCCCATGGCCGCGCGCCAAGCGCTGGCGGACGACTTCAACAGCAGCCCCTCCAAACAGGTCCCCCCCCCCCCCTTCTCCAACCCCCCGCTGTCCGTCTCTCTCCCTCTTCTCCCTGCTTCCCCCTTCTCTCTCACACACACTCCCTCTCTCTATTTTGATTTTTCGGTTTCTCGGCCCTCTATCTCACTGGGAGCGCTCTTCCCGTGGTTGTCCTTGAGAGAGTTGGCTAGCCCTGCAAGTGCAGACGCACGGATGCGCCTCTGCCTTGTCGTCTCCCACTCTGTTCCCTCTCCCTCTCCCTCTCCACCTTGTAGCTGAGGTTCGCTCGCTGGCCTCTCCTCCTGAGTGTGCCCTGCCACATGTCCAGGAGACCTCCAGGTGTGTTTACAAAGCTGCCCTCCACGCTCTGGTGCAGAGGTGGGGGATCTCCCGGGAGGAGCGTCTGGCCTGGCTCTGTCTCCCTTGCTCGTGAGGGATTCCAGCGTGAGGCGTATCTCACGCGCGCTGCCACCTGGCGCGGTGTGTGAGTGGGTGGGTGGGTGTGCAGATCTTTTTGATCTCAACGCGCGCGGGGGGGCAGGGGCTGAACCTGGTGGGCGCCAACCGCGTGGTGATATTCGACCCGCACTGGAACCCCGCCTTTGACATGCAGGCGCAGGACCGCTCCTTTCGCTACGGGCAGCAGCGCCGCGTGGTGGTGTACCGCCTGCTGTCGGCGGGGTCGCTGGAGGAGCTGGTGTACACGCGCCAGATCTACAAGCAGCAGCAGTTCAACATCGCCATGGAGGGCGCCTCCGAGAAGCGCTACTTTGAGGGCGTGCAGGTGCGTGCGCGTGCGTGCGTGCGTGCCTGTGGTTGTGCTGCGGCGTGCATGTGTATGTGTGTGAGCGCGCTTGTGCCTGCCGCCGGCGCTGTCGCCGTAGCCATGAGCCTCGCCTTGGCTGACGCTGTCGATGCTACGTGTTCCTCTCTTCTTGTCGCGTCCATGACTCAAGCCCAAAGTTCTGCGCTGGCTCGCTCGCTCTTCAAAAGGGGAATCAGCGCTTACGAGGAAGCTGGAACTTTTGGTTCTCGCTGCTCTTGCCTATCGCTCTCTCTCTTTCTCTCACCCAGCTCGTCGTACGGCTGCCAGGAGTGGAGATGCGCGCTGTCTGGATGCACACGTGCACGTGCCTGCCAGAACGTAGCTTAGGCTCGGCCTTTGCGCAGTGCGAATTTATGACACTTTTGTATGGCTAGTGCAAACGCGCTTCACTAGCTGTGGGCTAAGCTGCGTAGAAGAGATACCAGTCATACATATGCTGTGTATGGGTGTGTGTGCGTGTGTTGTCAGTGGCGCTGTCCTGCATGCATGTGCTTATGCTTACTGAGTGCTCTTGCTCAGACTTAGTTTCTACCTCTGTGGCTCTAATGTGTGGGTTCTGTGCAGGGTCTGCATATTCCCACCGCTGTGATGTTGTCAATCTCTGTATGTGTGTGCGTGCGCTTGAGCGCGTGCGCTTGAGCAGGGGTCGAAGCAGCACCAGGGGGAGCTGTTTGGGATCGGCAACTTGCTCAAGGACCTGTCGCACAAAGTGTTCACGTCGGACATCATCGAGGGCCACGAGGAGCGCCTCCTCACCATAACGCGCCAGGTGGCGCTGCCCGCCCGTCCCCCTCTCGCGCGGAAGAGGACAGCCGTGCCAGGTGGCAGCAGCGAGGGAGCCTTGGAAAAGCAGGGGACTGCAGGGCCGAGCGCCAGGTGGAGCATGAAGGTGGAGGGGGAGGAGGGTGCGCACGGCCTTGCTGAGCTGGCAAAATTACTGGAGGCTGAGGCATTAGCCAGACGGCAACAGGTGGAGGGCACTCGTCCGCCGTCTCCCTCGCGGCACAGGGGGCACGTAGAAGGAAGAGGTTATGAACAGGATACCAAAGGTGGGCTTGAAGGCAAGAGCGAGTGCAAGGCGGTGGAGCCTAAAGAATGTGACACGTCCCAGGAACTTGAAGGTCCCTACGTTGCAGCCGCTGGTGCTGGCGATACTCGAGGGGAGACATGCCCGAGGGCGACGAGCCATGTTGGCGAGGAAGCAAACGGGGCATGTTCGGAGGAAAGACGAAGTAGCGGCAGGGATGCAAAGAGAAAGGCTGGGGGGAGCGAAGAAGGGGTGCTGCGAGAGGGGGAGCAGGGCTGCTGGGAGGAAGCGGCACCGGGCGAGGATGCGGAATACGTGCCCCCGGCGGCGCGGGCGAGGCAGCAGCGCCAGGTGGCCTCGCTGCTTCAGGGAGAAGGTGCGCGCGTGCTGTTCGAGATATTTTGTTTTAAATTGACTGTTGTGGACCATGTTGGATTGGTTCTGTTTGCAGTCAATCCACGCCAGGCTGCCTGCTGGTGTGTCTGTCGGGAGGGAAGGCAAAGTGTTGCCAGCTGGCATTCGCTGCAAGCATCACAATCAGAGCTGGCAAAGATACTGAGTGTGCTGATATGAACCTGTTGTCAGCAGAAAGCTTGGATGAGAGTGCTGATCTAGGTTGTATGTGCTTTGCATTAGAGCAGCCTGCAGTTTAGTGTCTGACTTGGCATATGGCGCGATGAGGTGTCTTGACTGGCGGTCACATGGCAAGTGGATGCTCACGGGCATGTTCTCATATCATTTGACGTGTGACCTCTTTGTAGCAAGACAATGTGAGGGAAAAGTTTTGTTTGGTGTCGAGACTCTAGGCCAGCTTCGACCTTTTATTAGTTTGTTTGCTGTCTTAGCCAAAATGGTTTTCTTGATTCTGCACAGGTGTCGTGTATGCCCATCGCAACGAAGAAGTGGTGAACATGGAAGTGGGGCCCAGGCGTGAGCCTCCGCTGCCGCCGCCGTCGGTTTCCAGTTCTGAGGCAAAGAGGCAGAGACGCGGGAGCTCCAGACAGGTGGCACCACTGAGAACGCCGCCTCTGGTGCTGACGAGCATCAAGCCCAGCCGCAGAGAAGGTGGGGGCACCAATGCTCGTTCGGGGCCTCAATCAGAAGTGAAGGTTAAGTGCCCCCCCGCCGAGCGGCCGACTGCCGAGAGCAGCAGGCACACGATAGAGAGACAGCTGTCCGAGCATCGCAACAGAAGTGATGCAAGCGGCGGGTCGCCGGCACCTGAGGTTGCTGCAGCCTTTGTGGGCGCAGGGGGCGAGATGAGGGGCAGGAAAGCGGAGCAATTTCAGAGGATGGCCGCGTGGAAGGGCATGGCCGTTGTGGAGTTTAGCCGCTTCATCAGCGCGCTCACCGCGACAGAGAAGGCTCAGCTTCTGGAAGACTTCAAGCGGAGGCCCCGATAGCAGGCCTCGTGGCACCGCAACCAGTCGACGAGGTTGTCTGTAGCGCATTACATGCATAAAAGTGTGTTCTGTAAGTATATTCGGGTGTACATATACGTTAAGTTCGCAGTCCTTTGACTGCATCCTGCAAGTGGCGCTCGCGTGCCTGCAAGAAGGCAATTTGCGTTGCCTCCTGCCTGTACATAATGCTTTCGAGTAGATCTTTGCGTCATACCTTTCTCTTCTTTGTCGATATCCTCCTCCCTATTTGGTAGATCACACCATATACTGCAAGCTAGCTAGATGCAGCTGCAGAAGTTACTGGTCATAGTATACAGCGAGGGATTATTCTACGAACTCATAAAGGGCCCTACATGCTTGCCAAGAGTATCTGCAGGCTGCCTGACAACTGGCGTATGCTTGCCTGCTTGAGCTGCGGGCCATGGTGTGCTAACTCTTTTATCTGGAAGAGCCCCTTGGCAGAACAAATCAAAATTAAAGATTTGGCTATACTCTTGCTCTTGTGCGAGTAAATTCAATTTTGCCAAATACTGAGGTTTGTATAAAAAGGTTCAACCTGCGGCAGAAACCAATCTTATTGGCATCCTGCTTAACAGCCGGCCATATAAATTGTGCAACATTTCAGCAAAATTTAGTCTTTGGCACCTTCTTCAAAACCGTTGAGCATAAATGTAGGCTGCGTGAGATTTTAACATGGTGCAAAAAGACAACGAGACAAGAATTTTGGCGGACCGACTTGCAAGTTTGACAAGAGAAATATTTACTTCGAGAAAATGTTGTGACAGTTAGCACCCCATGCTGCGTGGCGTCTCCAAAAGGTGCAGACCCGGGCATTCTGACGCACAACTTAGCACAAACATTCTCAGCTGTGTACAAGTATCAAGTGCCTGCAAGCCAGGTTAATCCTCCACATAGCCTCCATGAAAACGCTTGTGCCAACAAGTAAATTCTGTCAAGGTGGACAAGCTTTAAGAGTCTTCATGAGCACTATTTGTGTTGCCAAGAGGACACCATGAATGGGGCAGCTGGCAAGAGCGCAGCAAGTGAGGGCTTGACTTGAAATGGACTCAGAGAGCAACTGGTAGAGCATGACTGCCGCAGGCGTTTGTAGGTGCCTACATTCACCCAATCGGCTCAATGGTGATGTCGGCAGGCGCGGAGGGGCTGTGCTTCACCTGAGGCACCGTGTGTCTGGTTGCACCATGCGCACCCCTGCACTGGCAGGCAGCCCAGCCGCAAGTATGAGCCGGACTTTTGACTTGAATTGCACATTCAGCAGCACTGCCACCCGCTGCAAGAAACATGCGCGCACCTGCCACAAGGGTGCTCACTTCCGTAACTACTGTTGCTGCTGCTGCGGCTGTCGTCGCCGCAGCTGCCTAGTGTGGCTGAGAAACATACGCATGCGTGCACACACGAGCACCCCTTCCTATCTGCTGGGCAGGTGCCGCCCGCCCCCCTGGAAGCCTTCGCGGGGCAGCACGTCAAAGCCGCTGGAGCGCCGCGACATGGGCTGCGCGTCCCCGGCCTCGATGGCGCCACCTGGCCTCTTCTTCGACGGCCACCCCTGGCCCTGCCGCTCCGCGTCTTTCGGACCCATGGCTGGCACCCCCCCCCCACCTCCTCCTCCTCCGCCGCCGCCGCCGCCGCCGCCCCTAGGAAACTCCTCCCTCTCGCTGCCTGGCGCTCCTGCCCAAGGCCGGCCAGAGGACCTCCCCCCGCGCCACCTGCCCCCNAGCGGGACCCCCGCTGCCTCCCCTCTGGTACTGGTTCCCCAGGAAGCGCGGCCCAGGCTGGAAGTTGTTGCCCATGTAGTGCTGCTGCTGCTGCTGCAGGAGATGGGGGGGAGGGTGCTGCGGCTGCAGGGGGGTGGATGCGAGGGGGTAGGCCTGCAAGGGGGAGGGTTCAAACTCGCGGGGGTCCATGTCGGGCTGCCGCCACTCGTCCCCTCCTCCACGGCCCCCCATTGCTCCCCCGTGGTCCCTCCTGGCGCCGTACTCCCGCGGGTACAAGCCCTCGTCCCCAGGCCGGCCATGCTCACCCGCACCGTCGCGCAGCGGAGCCGGGCCGCCCCCTCCCAGCCCCACTCCCAGTCCTGCATGGTGTTGATGGTGATGATGGTGGAGAGAAGCATCGCGAGCGGGCGGCAGCGAGCCGTTCTCCCACCGCCGGTCTCCACCTGGCAGCGCGCCGAGATCTGGGTGGTGCCCCAAGTCGCGCGCCGCCGCCCCATGCTCCAGCTGCTGCTGCTGCTGGTGGTGGTGGTGCGACAGCAGGGCCTCCGCTGGCCCCCCTCCTCCATTTGCGTGCTGCTGCTGCTGCAACATCATCATCTGCTTCTGAGCCTGAGCTTGGGCGTGGCTCTGACTCTGACTCCTCTCATGCGGGGCCAAGGAGCGCAAATCCTGCTGCTGCTGAGCGCCGCCCTGTGCGGCACCAGCAGCGCCCAAGGCTGCGACCCCGTCAGCAGCTGCAGCAGCAGCCGCAGCAGATGCTGAAGCAGCCGTCGGATCAGAGCCATCAGCGACGGAAGGAGCAGACCACACCTGCTGGTGCAGGCCCGTGAGGTGGCAGTACACCTCCTCCACCTGCTGCGCTGTCTCCTTGCCCACAGCCTCGTCCAGGATAATGTCCCAGGCTGCCTGCGACACCTTCTCCAGGATGGGCGCCCTGCCACCCCAGCCCCCCCCACCCCCCCCCAACCGCAACCACAGCAGGCTCTCCACTATGAGGCACATGTAGTGGGCTCCTATTAATCTCTGGGCTGCCCGGTCCCTGGGTTTTGGCTCCAGATCTGGTTCCAGAATGTGAAGAGACCTCGCTCCCTAGAGGCTTCTACACACCCTTCTCTTATGCACCCCACGCCTTGTCACATTGGTGGCTGAGGCCCACAGCTGGGGAGCTCGGCAAATGACCGGCACGGCCGCTTTCAGCTCAGCTGCAACGTCACCACCGCCATCTGCATGCTGCAGGGATGGAGCAGGAGGAGGAGGAGGGACATGAGAGCTCAAGAGTCTATCTGGATATTTCTACCAGACTCAGTACGCAGCCACACTCGCGTCTGGCGCGCTTTCTCGTCAGTATACTGAGTTTGCCTGCAGGTTGCTTTTTTGGCATACACAGAACGCCTGCAGCCGTTACCTTTGGCGCCAAATGCGTGCCAGAGCTCCTACACCCTGGGTTTGGTTCACACTGGCAGTGCGCTCCTTGAAGTTCACCGGACCTTCCCCGGCACCTCACTCCTCGGCACCCCTTCAGAGGAGGGCTACTCTGCAAAACTGCAGCACTGCTTCAGACGACAGCTGGCCGGCAGCGAGACGTTGTAGACAGGCTAGCAAGTCAGGCATGGGGAGAAAAGGAACGCACTCGAGCTCTTTGCGGACAGCTTCAAAGAGGTCCCGCCGGTTCCTCTGCGCTGCTCCGGGGGCAGCCAGAACGCTGCACTTGTCGAACAAGGACACTGTGTAACTCTTCAGCTCCTCCTGCATCACCCACAGGAACCGGCTTCTGTGGCTTAGGTTGCGGTTGCTCCTAGTGGCGGGCACCCCGACTGGTTGCCAGCAGCCCTGGTCCTAGTTTGACATATGATATGGACTAGGAAATGCTTCGCAAGAGGTCCGCAAGCACAGCGCGACTAGTCTGCCGAGGTTTCAGCCTCTTCTCAGCCTTGGGGGGTTACCAGCCATACAACCCCATCCCCAGAGGCCTTATTAGATAGAAACCCCGCTTCCAGAGACCACACCCTCCCTGCATTTATGTTCGGTTATCTGGCCAGGATGGAGTAGGGTTCTCTCGCTAACGCTCCTACCTAGCAGGGAAGCGTTGACTACAGCCCTAGTTGCCAGGTGTCGACATCTACAGGTATCTTGCCCTCAATATTGCCGAATTCACTTCAACGGACAGTGTTGCGTCACCTCTTCACGATATCTGACAATATTTCCTCCCATCTCATGTGAGTCCAAAGGATCCATGAAGGGTGTTCCTAGCTCTTCAAACTTTGTTCCTTGCATGAGTACAGTCCCCTGCCGAAGGAGGACCTTTCTGGTCAGCTAGGAAGGAGTTCTACTTACATTCTGCTTAAGCTCAGCCATCGCTTTCGCCCGCAGATTGTCAAATATTCCGTCGTTCATCAGCTTGTCCACAACAAGGCCTGGAGTGACAGGAGCTGTCATTGTGGAAGTGGCCATATGGTACGTGGCTGACCAAGTGTGACACTCGCTAAGAAGAAGCTCCGTCAGTTGCACGCTGGAAGTCTGTCCCCATGTGAAGAATCAATCAATATGCAGAGTTACTTAAAGAGGTTCTCATACCGTAAATTCCCCTCTGACGGCCCCCTCTTTCTTTCTCTAAGTTCCAAACGCGAATACTAACTTCAAGTGACTGAACCACCTCCAATCTTCCTTGCAATCAATAAAAGAGGAGCAATAGAAGACGAGGTATGTGCTACTTCAATATCAACTTCATTCTATCAAGCATGAACTTCCTAAAATGAGGAGAAAGCTCGACGCCTTTAGGAACTTCATGAACACGTTCTAAAATTTGGCCGACCACGTGCATTTGAAGTCGAACACATGCAGACAGGAGACTAGTAGCAAACACGGAGCCATATGTCACTATTTACTTCACCGTCCTAAAGTTTTAATTCGTGCTGTTTCATGCAGGTTTCGTATACTGTCTCGGGGTGCAACATTTGAGTTTCAAAAAAGGACATCGAATCACGCTGCAGGTCCGGTGCACCAATCCAAAGAGAAGACCAAAAAATTTGCCTCGCAGCCTGCGAAAGTGTACTTTTGGCTGCCTCTCAAACTCGCTGAATTGCGCTGAATGCTAGATTCGTCTCAAACTTGTACTGTTCTTCACCTAGGTGTACGGAAAGCAATTCCATACATATAGCAGCACCCAAGCTTGCTGCCGAGCACTGCCGAGTGCTGCCGAGTGCATCACAGTTCGAAGCCCTTCACACAGAAGAAAGCGGGTACCAACGCCCTCCGAGCAAATTGTAGGCTTCTCGTCTCATCCAGCTCAGAAAGTTGCTGTTAAGTAGAGCTAGAAGCGTGAACTGACCTTTTGGAGCGGAAGAGATGGCTGACGAGCAAGGGAACGTGTTAACTGAACCAGTGCTTGAAGTTGAGGAGGAGGAAGAAGACGATTACGATGCCGGCTGGGATGACTGGAACGAAGAAACAGGAGAGGAGTCCGATGAAGAGGAGACATGCTGCTTATTCTGCCCAGCTAAAGTATGTTTGAAATTACTCCTATGTTCTTTTCGTGGCTTGGTACAGGCTGCTAAACTGCAGATTAAAGTGCAAATAATTGAATCATCAGCTAGTCGCACTTCAGGGCCAGAAGTCCTTACTGTTTCCAACTTTTTTGTTTGATTACCCGTGAAAGCAGCTTCCCTCTCCAAAAGCGGCATTGGACCACAGCTTTGAGGAGCACTCATTTGAGTTTCAGAAGATGCGAACTGAACGCGGCCTTGATTTCTATGGAAGTATGCGTCTCGTAAATTATATTCGAGAGCAGGTATGCCAGGATCTCATCTGTCAGCTTTTTCCTTCATTTTCAGACTGATGCTCAACCTGCTTCAGTCAGATAACGATGTTGCTACCTGGCTGTATCTTACCCTCTTGTATTGCTAAGCAGGTGGCGTTGTCAAAGTGTATCCATTGTGGTGCTGAATCAGCAAACCAGGAAGCGCTTCTTGATCACATGAAGAGTGCCAACCATTTCTCACTACCTACAGCTGCTAGCATTCCAGAAGGAGAACCTGCTGCTATTGGAACAGAATCATCAAAGAAAAGTGGGGTCCTTTGGGAAGATGAAAAATATCTTACTCCTACTCTTGAAGGTGACCCACTACTCTACAGCTTAGATATGGACCAAGAGGCGGACACGGAGGATGGCAGAGAAGAGCCTGATACTCAAGAGAGGTCGCAGGTCCTAGCAGAACTTGCCGCATCTTACGGAGTGGGCCCGGCACCATCTATAGCAGATTTTGAACTAAGCAAGGCAAGCACCAGCAGTTCCTCTGAAATCTCGGGACTTAAACCTGGCCTACCGGAAGAAATTAAAGATTCAGTAGGTGCAGATGAGGATGACATCGTGGAGGAGCTGGTGGCATTGAAGCTAGAAAATGAGGAGCTTAGATCGGAACTGGCGGCAATACATAAAAGTGTGAAAGCAAGAGCTTTGCCAAGGGCCTTGCCACGAACCCCTCATCCAACTCCTGTCAGCTCACCTCTTCCAAGCTATGCACAAGCTTCAATGTCCCCTTCAAGAGACCTGCCCTCAGCTTTAGGCATTGTAGAAGAAGAGGAAGAAGAGGATGTAGTTGTGCTCAACGAGCAAGATGATCTTGCAGAAGGGAGTGCTGTAGACGGGGAAGGGGAGAAAGTTGATGATGCAGCCGATGTTGCAGATGGCAGCAGGAAGAGTAAGTTTTTGAAACTGGCAGCGAAGGAGGCTGTGTCAAGCAAGGAGGGAAAGCCAAAGAAGCAGAAGAGCAAAGTGTCGTTTGGCGCAGTTGCAGAGAGAGAGGCACGCGGTGTTGACTCCTCGTACTTCAAGTCCTATGGCATGTTTGGCATCCACAGGGAGATGCTGGGTGATAAGGTCAATATAAAAGCCCCCACCATCCCCTCTCTCTAAAGAACATTCTCCTGTACACGATGTGTCCGTTCTTGTGCACGGCATGATTTATGTCAAGAGCAATCAACTACTGGTACCCTACTCTCTTCCTTGTGAGTAATGATCACATGGCACTTATAGCCATGGGTCGAGGCATAACTCTCCCTCTCTTCCTGCTACGTATTCCCTTGAGAAGGTAAGCACCACTGAGATGTTTGTGCTGGGCTGTTAAAAAGAGTGCATCAGTAGAGTCGTGGTAAACTCTTAGAGGCTTGTCCAAGTTTGGGGCCAAAGCGCTTGTGAGGGTAAGCTGTTGATGGGAAGTTTGAGAAGCAGAGGTCAAATCGAATATTTGATCACTAAATTCTGAGAGTGACTGGATCTTTCGGGCTTGTTGCAGGCCCGGACTGGAGCCTACCAGATAGCTCTGACAGAAAATCCTTCCCTTATTAAGGATGCTGTTGTGATGGATGTTGGATGTGGGACCGGCATTCTCAGGTAGCCAATCACGTACACTCCTCTCGGTCTTCTGAACGTATGTGCGGTTATGCTGCATGTGATACTGGCTGGGCAAGAACTTCAGGCAACTCGACTTAGCTAGATATTTGCTGCCAAGGAGGGGGCGGGGAATGTGGCTGCTGCTTAGGCTGAGCCAGCTGAGAATGCAATGCAACTCTCATTTTCGATGGTTGGATCATGTCATGAAGCTTCCATGAAATGTGGCGTGATATTACGACATCAAGGAAAATAGTGGAAAGGCACGTATATTTGGGACTGGCTAGGCTTTGTGGGAGGGGGCTAGGCAGGCCTCTGGGGGTTTTATGGCTAGCTCTGCTCAAGTACAAGTATAATGCTTAAGCAAAGCGGTGAGGTCATCCCAACTCCTGGTTGACTCCTGGTTGACTCCGTATTGACTCCTCCCGTGCAGGCATCTGAGCTTGTCTCCTAAATGATCAGCCTAGAGCTGGCTTTCTGCATCTTGATAGTAAGAGTTCTAATCGTCCACTTGTGGTGGCAACTCTTCCCCTGTCCATGGGAGCAGCATGTTTGCAGCCAAAGCAGGCGCACAGAAGGTCGTAGCCATTGATGGCAGTGACAAAATCGCCTCTGTTGCTCGCCAGGTCAGTCAGTCTCCTCACCCATCCCTAGAGCTCCCCTGCATTGCCTGAAACCTCTCTCCATCCCAGGATTGCGCTCCTGCCTGCTGAGATGGCGAGTATCAGTTGACATTGTGCGGCGTAGTAGCTTCAAGCTTGTGCAGTAACAACTCGGCGACTTTAGGTTGCCCGTCCACCAACCTCACACCCCCAACTTCTGAGATGGAAAGGGTATAGCAGTGTAGTTTTAGAACAGATGGTATGCTGCTCAGATACAGCCAGCCAGCGAGGCAGCAGACCTTTAAGCTCTACCAGGGTTCCAAGGCGCAGCTCTCTCAGGTCCAGTTTCCTTCAGAGGTGATACCTGGTGCTTGCAGGTCGCCGAGGCCAATGGGTACCTGAAGGGCAGCTTGGGCAAGCCATCGCAGCAGGGAGGAGAAAGCAACCCTGTCATGCATGTGGTATGCGGCATGGTGGAGCAGCTGCGGGCAGCAGAAAGTGACGATTCTGCCCGGGCAGGGCAGGCCAGAAAAAGGGAGCCCAGCCACATGGAGGAGCTCTTTGACAAGGTCATGAGCCCAACAAAAACAGCAGGCCCAAGTGCAGCATTAGAAACAGGAGTTGCGCCTGACAGCTCTGTGAGAGAGGGAGCTAGCACCTCAGAGGAAGGGGAAGGGCAAGAGGTGGCAGGTGGCGGCAGGCAGGGGGGGGCTCTGCTGCCTGTGAGTGAGGGCAGCGTGGATGTCCTTGTCAGCGAGTGGATGGGATACTGCCTGCTCTACGAGTCCATGCTGTCGTCCGTGCTCTATGCTCGCGACAAGTGGCTCAAGCCTGGTGGCGCTATGCTCCCTGACACTGCGACCATGGTATGGGCCTGCCTGCCTGCCTGCTTTGTCCATGCCTTGTTGGAGTAGTAAGGAATAAGGTATTGGGAAAACCACTCCTTAATGCTCTCTCACATGCTGACACATACACTCCCCCTGTATTCCCTCCCATCACACATGCGAATGGCCGGAGTGTGGCGGAAAAGCTAATTTGCCGCTGCTGCTGCCGGTGCCCTGCCGCCATGCGGACCCGGTGAAGCTGCACACTGGAGTTTCACACTTCTAGGAAACTTGCATACTTCAGTTACCAGGGGCCAAGGTACATTGGTGCCGCCTCTAACACCTGGGAGCCTGTCAATGAAGCCTTGAGGACGATGGTCGTCTCAAGTTGTAATGACTGCTAGGACATTATTTCGTGTTTGAGATGCCCCCTTTGCCTTCAGTGCCTCTCCTGGCCTATCTTCTTCACGTTGGCAAGTCTGGAGAATGCATCCATCCAGTTGCTCATTTCCTCCTTCTGTAGCTTGCAGGCAGGCTGCCTGCCTTCGCAGCAGAGACGTAGATAAGAAGCAGTGACGGA
The DNA here is from genome assembly GCA_009602735.1 of Mesotaenium endlicherianum. NCBI lineage: Eukaryota > Viridiplantae > Streptophyta > Zygnematophyceae > Zygnematales > Mesotaeniaceae > Mesotaenium > Mesotaenium endlicherianum. Next base: position 601,745 of record WELA01003517.1, read on the forward strand.
GGAGGATGGCTTACCACTGCACGTCCTGTTCTGTGCAGTTCATGGCCGGGTTTGGCAAGGGAGCAACTAGCCTGGCGTTTTGGGAGGAGGTGTATGGCTTCGACATGACGTGCATCGGCCAGGAGGTGGTGGGGGACGCGGCGCAAACGCCCCTGGTGGACAAGGTGGACAGCGCTGACATCATCACCAACACCTGCTCCATTCAGGTGGGCGAGCATCTCTGCCTGCCTGCCCCTCTTTCTCTCACTTCGTCGCACTCCCTCTTCCTCGCCCTCCCTGCAGGCAGTGCTGCTCCTTCTCGCTGCCTTCTCAGTCAAACCACCGCAGTGCATGCGAGAGCACACCTTGCTGTGAGCACTGCTATCGTGTGCTATTTGTCTACTTCGCATGAGAATATTAGTGTTGCGTTCTGGACATGTCCTTGGCATTGCTCTGACAACACTTCTTGCCCCAAACATCTGCAATTAGCTGGCATTGGTAGTGGTTGGGGGGGACGCGAGAGGCCCCCTCTCTTCTTTACTTACATGCTCGTACTTGCTTGCTCTACTTGGCACGCTATCACTCTTGTCTTGCCGCTGTGTACTCATACCATCAACCAGAGGACCCAAGAGCTTCTTGAGGATGTCGAGGCATGGTTTCTGCAATCCTTTTGGGAAGTGGGGCTTCTTGATGATGTTATTTGCACTGTTTTGTGTGTCTAAGCATGCCTCTTACTATTAATTATTTTCCGTCCGTTCCTGGGTCAATGTATGGGGATTGATGTTGCACCGTGGAATTCCTTGTCAGAAGAAAGTCTGAAAGATACATTGTCTGCAGAAGAACGTGCCTTCTTGTTCAATATGCGTACTTTCACAGAGCACTGTATTTGACATGAGGCAGCTCTCACTGCAGAGCTTCAGGGAAGGCGTCCGAACAACTGACTCCAGAGTCGTTTCGCATTCTTTCTCTCGATGCAGACGCTGGACTTGGCAACCATGAAGCCGGACGATGTGGACTTCACCTCGTACTTCCAGCTGGCGCTGCCATCCCCCTCCGCCCAGCCAGCCCCTCTTGGAGCGACCGAGAAAGAAGTTCCACCGTCGACAACTGGGACTAGTGTCCCCTCTCAGACTTCTGGCGGCAACGTGCGCTGGTGTTACGGGGTAGTCGTGTGGTTTGATGTGGGGTTCACCGAACGCTTCTGCAAGGAGAAGCCCACTGTCCTGTCGACGTCGCCCTACGCCCCGTTGACGCACTGGGCGCAGACTATCCTTACTTTCAAGGAGCCCCTGGCACTGACAAGTGGCGACACCAACAGCAGCTCCGGGTCATCCAAAGCTGAGGTCGCGGAGTCTCTTCCACAAGTTGAAGGAAGCAAGAGGGACCTTCTTGGATGCGCAACTAACCCTGCTGCATCTATCAGCGGGCGAATTAGCATAGCCCGCAGCTCAAGGCACAGAAGCATAGACATCTCCTTGGAGACAGCAGCTGTTGCAAGTGATGGCACTATACGCAGGTTGCCAGTGCAGCTTTTTGATCTCTGAGGACTTTTAGGCTTCAGATTGAGCTTTCTACTTAGCATGCAGAACAATGGCATTCTTCCAGCAGAGGTACAGATCTTAATAACCCGGCAAATTTAACAGTCTGAATATGGAGCAAATTGAATTACTAAAAAATGCAGGATGCCAAAACGAGCATAGTTGCCAGTTGAGGATGGAGTCGATAATTCTGGGGCCATATAATATATGGGTAAACTCAAATCATTTTGAAGGTCCAATATTTGCATGATACAATAGCATCTGGAGCAGGACTGAACCAAAAATATTATCATCAACATATACAAAGCTCATCTTAGACGCGTCTGTATGAGCACAATCTTACTGTAATTTGATGTAGTAAAACTAGTGAGTCCTTGACTTGCAATGGACACATACCGGAAGGCAAACAACAATTTCTGTCAATTGATAGCGAGAGAAAAGGCTGCTCCTACTACCTATTACCGCCAAAACCGCCACCTTGTCCCCGCCCGTAGCCTCCTCCCCCATAGCCACCTCCACCTCCACCTCCACCACCATAGCCCCCACCGCCTCCACCTTGTGAAGGACAGTTATTGGCCCAATGACCAGGTTCACCGCACTTGTAGCAATTTCCACCCCCAGCCCCACCACCGCCACCGCCACCGCCGCCTCCCCCATAGCCTCCAAAGCCACCCCCACCCCCGCTGCCATAGGTGCCGCCACTCCTTGTCCCGCCTACCTCATTGGGACAATCCCGAGCAAAATGCCCCTCGTTACCGCACTTGAAGCACGCACTAGATGCGTTCGATCCTCCAAACCCGCCCCCACCGCCTCCCCTTCCAGCACCCCCCCCTCCGCCAAACTGGGTTCCATACCCACCACCAGCAGCACCACCACCACCACCGCCTCCACCAAAGCCACCCCCTCCTTCAGACCCGTAAGCACCACTGCCCCTGGCGGCCCCTCCCCCACCTCCATATCCTGACGGGGCATATCCGCCCCCACCGCCACCGCCACCGCCACCGCCACCACCAACGCCATAGCTTGTGTTGGGCGCTGGCGGGGCACTCAGGGGCTCCCCTCTCTGCAGCTTCCCGATGTAGCCCAGCAGCACTTCGTTCTCTTCTGCGTAGTTCAGGTCTTTGGCATCCAGCACCGTCGACTTGGTGCGGCGGTCCTCCTGATATATCTCCTCCTTCACCTTGAGCTTGAACAGCTTGTTGGAGTGCTCAATTCTGGCAAATGCATCGTTGCCGCGGGGGTCATTCTCCTTCATCCACATGTACAAATCCCTGGCAGACACACCCATGATCTCCACCGCAGCCTCCTGGAAGGCCGTCACCCAGGACTCTCCTGTGTGGTCCTGTATTTGCATGGAAAGCAGGTATCTGTGCTCGCATTCAGGGAAGCTGGCGCCACAGCTCTCGCACCGGTACCCCTGGTCGCCATCGTCCTGCACCTTCTTATTGCACGGCCTGTCCCCTCGAGTGAGGGGGCAGGCCTGGTAGCTGAAGACGTCTTTCTTCACAAGAGAGATGTTGGCCTTCACTAGAATATAATCTGCTTTGGCGGGGTTCTGACCCAGGTGCTCGTCCTTGATGGCAGCAATGGTCTTCCTCACGTCCGCTCGCCCCGAGCTCAAGCCCCCCTCCCGCGAGATATTCTGCACCTGGATAGACTTGCCGCCACCTGTGTCGAACCAGCTCCGGAGCTCGTGCGCTTCCCTGATGTCAGGGTCCACGAGCAGCTGGGACGCTCCGATGGTCCCCACTGACTTGCCACTGAAGTCACTGATGCGTCCTGCCTTGACAGCAAGGATGGGGTTCTGCCCAGAGTCGCAACGTTCCTGCAAGAACGTAAAAGTATTGCTCAGCCGTAACCCTTCTCCGCCATAGTCCAGCAGGGGAACTTGCAGCTTGAGCTGCAGAGCCGAGCGTATGCCCTGCTTTCAAATAATTAAACGTCCAGGCAACATGCAATAATGACAATGAAAGCGACCGCCTACACGTCATTAAATAGGCAAGATAGATCACATGCGCATGGCCTGCTTGAGCATTGGAGTTGAAGCCCTGCAGAAATACTAACCTGTAGCATTTGCCCCTCCTTCATGNCCAAAGCCACCCCCTCCTTCAGACCCGTAAGCACCACTGCCCCTGGCGGCCCCTCCCCCACCTCCATATCCTGACGGGGCATATCCGCCCCCACCGCCACCGCCACCGCCACCGCCACCACCAACGCCATAGCTTGTGTTGGGCGCTGGCGGGGCACTCAGGGGCTCCCCTCTCTGCAGCTTCCCGATGTAGCCCAGCAGCACTTCGTTCTCTTCTGCGTAGTTCAGGTCTTTGGCATCCAGCACCGTCGACTTGGTGCGGCGGTCCTCCTGATATATCTCCTCCTTCACCTTGAGCTTGAACAGCTTGTTGGAGTGCTCAATTCTGGCAAATGCATCGTTGCCGCGGGGGTCATTCTCCTTCATCCACATGTACAAATCCCTGGCAGACACACCCATGATCTCCACCGCAGCCTCCTGGAAGGCCGTCACCCAGGACTCTCCTGTGTGGTCCTGTATTTGCATGGAAAGCAGGTATCTGTGCTCGCATTCAGGGAAGCTGGCGCCACAGCTCTCGCACCGGTACCCCTGGTCGCCATCGTCCTGCACCTTCTTATTGCACGGCCTGTCCCCTCGAGTGAGGGGGCAGGCCTGGTAGCTGAAGACGTCTTTCTTCACAAGAGAGATGTTGGCCTTCACTAGAATATAATCTGCTTTGGCGGGGTTCTGACCCAGGTGCTCGTCCTTGATGGCAGCAATGGTCTTCCTCACGTCCGCTCGCCCCGAGCTCAAGCCCCCCTCCCGCGAGATATTCTGCACCTGGATAGACTTGCCGCCACCTGTGTCGAACCAGCTCCGGAGCTCGTGCGCTTCCCTGATGTCAGGGTCCACGAGCAGCTGGGACGCTCCGATGGTCCCCACTGACTTGCCACTGAAGTCACTGATGCGTCCTGCCTTGACAGCAAGGATGGGGTTCTGCCCAGAGTCGCAACGTTCCTGCAAGAACGTAAAAGTATTGCTCAGCCGTAACCCTTCTCCGCCATAGTCCAGCAGGGGAACTTGCAGCTTGAGCTGCAGAGCCGAGCGTATGCCCTGCTTTCAAATAATTAAACGTCCAGGCAACATGCAATAATGACAATGAAAGCGACCGCCTACACGTCATTAAATAGGCAAGATAGATCACATGCGCATGGCCTGCTTGAGCATTGGAGTTGAAGCCCTGCAGAAATACTAACCTGTAGCATTTGCCCCTCCTTCATGCAGTGTGCTCCCCACATGGTGATCTCCATCTGCCTTCCAGTCTTGTCGCGGATCATGCAAGTCTGCTTCTGCGTCTCTTGCCCGTTCTTTCTAAGAATTGTGGCGACAGGATTGACGACTACGACAACACCAATGACGTCCACAATTACGTTGCTCTCAGAGGTCTCCACCTCAGCAATGCTTTTGAAGTCAAATTGCTGGCTCTGAATGGAACCATCATCAGGGCACAGTTTCACCGTGGAGCCTCCTTCTAGAAAGAGCTCCCAATCATTCTTGAGATGGTTATATGCCTTCTGTGCGGTCTTCAGCTGGCCCTTCGAAATCTCGTAAATTCTGCCCGTCTGAGATCAACAAGCAGACAAGCAATTCGCATGCAATCCATGTCAATTCATTGAGACTCGAACTCATGCTGATCGACCTATAAGAAGTGAAGCTCAACACCCCCCCC
>WELA01003517.1:617791-637620 GCA_009602735.1 Mesotaenium endlicherianum
GGGGGGCAGGTACTCGTGGGTGGACGACGAGGTGATCGTGATGGCCAGCATTCCGCCCGGCCGGGGCGCGCCGGCGCGGCGGCCGCGCACGCCCTTCGGGCCCAAGATCCAGGCCAACGAGGGCGGCCAGGTGGCGCAGGCGCGCACGTACCAGGACCTGCTCAAGGACCGGCACGACGAGGACCTGCTGGAGTTCTACGGCACCTCGCAGCTGCTGCTGGTGCGCGTGGCCGACGGCACCGTCACGCCGCTGCGCGAGCCCGCCATGTACACCTCGGTGCGCACGCGCTCTCTGCCCCTCGCCCTCCCTCTCCCGCCCTCTCTTTTTCTCTCCATGTGTGTCTCTGTGCCTCTCTCCCTCTCTCCCCCTCTCCCGCCCTCTCTTTTTCTCTCCATGTGTGTCTCTGTGCCTCTCTCCCTCTCTCCCCCTCTCCCTCTCCCTCTCTTCCTCTCTTTTGCTCACCAGTTTAGTGGCTGCCCTCTCCAGTGGCAGCAGGGCCCAGCATCACCATCCCCTGCTAAGCCAGTATACATCTAGACAAGCGTGTGCGCTGCATGCATGTGTGTGTGTGTGTGTGTGTGTGTATTTGTGGTCGTGTCTGTGTCTCTGACCGTCTGCGTGCGAGCGCGCGCGTGCAGGTGGACCCGTCGAACGACGGCAAGTACCTACTGGTGGAGACCATGGAGCGGCCCTTCTCCTTCAACGTCCCCTGCGGCCGCTTCCCCGAGCGCCTGGAGGTGTGGGACCGCGCGGGCGCGCTGGTGCAGGAGGTGGCGTATCTGCCGCTGGCGGAGGACATCCCCATCACCTTCAACAGCGTGCGCCCCGGCCGCCGCTCCATCAACTGGCGCCCCGACCGCCCCGCCTCTCTTTACTGGTGCCACTCACCGCCTGTGTCTGTCTGTCTGTCTGTCTGTCTGCCCGTCTGTCTGTGTGTCTTTCTCTCTTTCCGCCTGTCTGTCTGTCTGTCTGCTTCTGTTGGTCAGGCTGTCTGGCTCTTTCCTGTTTCAACTCCTCCGCGTCTGCTCCTGGTGCTGCTTGATGGGCCCTCTATTGCTCGCGCTCTCCTCCCCTTCGCCTACCATGGCACTGTCACTTGTCTCAGCTCTGCTTCTCGTCGCACCTCTTCCGTTCCGTCCTGGCAGGCCGCCAAGTGGCACTGCCGCCTGCACCCCATTTGTGCGCTTGGCCGATCTGGTGCATCTCGTGCGTCCCAATGAGTTGCGCCGAGGCAAAGACAACACCACCCCCAGTCACGCCCCCCAACTGGAGGAAGGGATGGATGGATGATGATGGAGGCTTGCTTGCTTCCGTGTGTTTGCATGCAGAGGGGTGCATTGCAAAGGCAAGGCTACGTCCCTTTCTTCCTCTCGCGTGCTTGCTCTCTGCCCTGCTCCCTGCTTGGCTTTGCTGACGGAGCTGGGCCTGGGGGAGGGTGTTACGGCAGGGTGGAGACGCAGGACGGCGGCGATGCCAAGGTGGAGGTGTCCCCGCGCGACATTGTGTACACGCTGCCAGCTCAGCCGGCTGCAAACGAGCAGCCCGAGGTGCTGGCCCGGCTGGACCTGCGCTACGGGTATGCTTCTTTCTCTCCCTCTCTCTGTGCTCCTTCTGCCAGCTCTGTGCCGCTTGCTATCTCCAAGATGCCCATTTTTGGTGTCATGAGAAAGTGCGTACCGCATCGGGGCTTGCGGGGATAGGACGTCTGGTATGCACGCGCACAAACACACTCGCACACGCACACGCACACTGGGACGCCCAACAATGCTGTCACTGATCCATCCTGGGCTACACTCTTATCTCTCTGCTCTACTTATCAATCTGGGCAGTGCCTGAAACGTACAGATTCCCCCGTGGTCCGTCTCACGCGCCTGCCCCTTCACAAGCACTCTGCACTCACGCCCGCCTCTGCATTCCTCCGTCTGTCCGCCCGCCCTCTTTGTCCCTGTGGGGGATGGTTCTTGGGGCGGGCGTGGGGGGCTGGGCGGCGTGCCGGAAATCCCCAGGGGCATAACGTGGGGCGACGACGAGCTGGCGCTGGTGTCGGAGAGCTGGTTCAAGACGCGTCGCGTTCGCACGTGGACCATCGCGCCCGGGCGGCCGGAGCAGGAGCCCAAGATTCTGTTCGACCGGTCGTACGAGGACTCGTACTCCGACCCCGGCAGCCCCATGGTGCGGCGCACCTCGCAGGGCACGTACGTGCTGGCGCGCATCCTCATGCCAGATGGCGCGCACCGGCTGCTTCTGCGCGGCGAGGGGGCCACGCCCGAGGGCAAGGTGCCCTTCCTGGACCTGCTGGACGTGTGAGTGCCGCTCTCGTCTCTCCCCTCCCCTCCCCTCCCCTCCTTGCTGCTGCTGCTGCTCCTGCTCTTCGGTACGCGAGCTGGTAGCTCTGCTCTTTCCCTTTACCCCCAACCCCCCCCCTGCCAACTTCAGTACACCCGGTGTGTAGTTGCAGATCGGCGGGTGACTCAAAGTTCCCCACGCTTGCGCTGCTAGTGTGCCCAGGGCTCTGCTGTGCTGCCCTCGCGAGTCTGTGAGTCTGTGAGCCTTCTGGCTCTCCAACATCCTGCCCTTGGCGCACGTGTGCACACACGCGCATTCTGCGCCGCTCGCACCTGGTTTGCCTCCACATGCCCCTCATTCCTCCCGCCCACCATAGGAGGCCGCGTTGGCGTTCTGTGGCTGTGGGTGTGGGTGCGCGCGGGGGGGGCGCTTTATGCCCCCCTTCCCTCCACCCGTACCTTTGGGAGCGAGCAATGCAAATTTTTTTTGTGGGTGGGTGGGGGGAGCACGCAGGGAGACGGGCGAGAAGGAGCGCATCTGGCAGAGCGACGCGGAGCAGCAGCAGGTGTACGAGAGCGTCGTGTCGCTCATGTGCGACAGTTGCTTCCCCGACAGCCCCATCCCGCTGGAGGCGCTGTCGCTGCTCATGTCGCGCGAGTCCCAGCAGGACCCCCCCCAGTACTTCCTCAAGAGGTCTGCCTCCTCCTCCTCCTCCTTGGCTCTGTTCTTCTCCTGCTCCTCCTGCTCTCCTCTCCTCCTCCGCGTTGTTCTTCTTCTCCTCATCCGGCGCGCACAATTCTGCTATTGCTGCTGCTGCTGCTGCTGCTGTAGCACGTGCCAGCATCCTCCTCATCCTGCTCCTGGTTCATTCCCGGTCTCCTTCTGACGTTCTGTGGAGCTCCTTGAGGTGGTCTCGCCTTATCGCTCGAGTCTATTTGAGCTGATGTGAGCCAGGCGGGGTTGGGGTTTGGAACGGTGTGAACGGAGGAGTACATTTGAAATTAGAAACACCCCCTCCTGCACTTGTTGTCGCCAGAATTTTAAAAAGCACGTGGTCCTACTGTGCCCAGGCCTGCCAAGAGGGGCCTTGGCGGGCATACCCAAGACTCCTTTCTTTCTCAACGTGCGTGCAACGTGTGTGTGCGCACTTGCGCGCGCGCCCCCTGCACGCGCACGCGCGTATGTGTGTGTGACATGTGGCCCGCGGCTCTGGGGGGCGGCGGCGCTGCAGCTGGCCCGGCGGGGAGATGAAGCAGGTGACGGCGTTCCCGCACCCGTACCCCTCGCTGCGCGATCTCTCCAAGGAGATCATCAAGTACGACCGCGCCGATGGCGTCCAGCTCACCGCCACGCTGTACCTGCCGCCCGGCTACGAGCCCGCGCGCGACGGGCCGCGGCCCATGCTGATGTGGGCGTACCCGCGCGAGTTCAAGAGCAAGGAGGCGGCGGGGCAGGTGCGCGGCTCGCCCAACACGTTTGCTGGCATCGGCCCCTCCTCCGCGCTGCTCTGGCTCGCCCAAGGGTGGGTCGCCTCCCCCCCCTCCTTCCCCTCTCCCTCTCCCCTGCCCTCCTCTTGAGAGCTCACTTATCACACATTCCCTGCTTTCTGCTCTATCTCTCTCTCGCTCTCGTTTACTGTCGCTTCTCCTGTCCATCTCTCTGTGCCTGTCTCTGTCTTTCTTTGTCTTGTGTTTGTGTCCCCGGTGTGCCTGTCTTTTTCTCCTCTGCCTGCTCCTCTTGAGCTGTCCCGCTCTGGTTCTGTGTCCACCTCTGGGGCTGCTGGGCAATGTGTGGAGGTGTGCTGCCATAGGCAGCGTCACGCTCAGGTGCATGCTCAGGGGCGGGGAGGGGAGGGGAGGGGAGGGCTGGAACACGCCTGCTGCGCTCAGCACGTGCTGGCCCCAGTGCTCCTTGGCCTGTGGCAGCCAGCCAGCCCGCCAGCCAGCCAGCAGCTGGGCATGTTTCTTTTCAACTCCGAAACGTAGCTTCCGCAGCAGCACTGACGACAGAGAAAGGTGCTACAGGGCTGGCTCGCCTTGCTTTAGCACGAGCTCTCGCATGGCTTGGGGAAGGGCCGATAGGTGCCCCGTCTTCAGCCGTGAGCGTGCCAGCTGGCGCTGGGGCCGCTGTCTTAGCAGAGCAGGCAGGCAGGCAGCACGTGGGAGGACTTCTTGGTGGCTGGCTCTGGCGAGTGACGGCGGTACTCAACGAGCCTTGCATCCCAATGGGGTGCCTACCTCCTCGCAACACTTCTCCTCCTCCCACATGGCGCGTGTGAGGGACGGGTGACCCTGGGGGGCACAGGTACACCATCTTGAGCGGACCCAGTATGCCCATCATTGGGGAGGACAAGGAGGAGGCCAACGACAGGTGCGCTTCCTCTCTCCACTTCCTCCTCCGCCAACCGAAGTGCTTTCTCAGGAAAGGCGAGTGTGGATGGGGGGAAGGTCCTGTCATCGTGTGCATGACGCGGCGCTGCACAGGTTGCGCGAGTGCACGCCTTCTTGTTCCTAAGCACAGGCAGCTTCTCTTTCTCCGTCAGTCTCCTGTTCTTGTGTGCCTGTAAAAATCTCACCTTGCTCGGGATATGGAGAGTGTGCTTGGGGGCCCTGGTGAGCTGTAGCTCTGACTGCGAGAACACGGATGCTTGTGTGTGTGTGCCCGGGTGGTGACGGGGGGGAGGGGCGAGCATCATCAGCTTCTTGGAGCAGCTGGTGGCGAGTGCGCAAGCGGCCGTGGATGAGGTCGTCCGCCGCGGGGTGCGTGTCCCCCCTCCTCCTCCTCCTCGTTGCCCTTTGTGCCCTCCCATCTGCCCTGCTCCTTAAGCAGCTTTGTGGGGTGGGATTCTAGCTGTCCCATTGGGTGGCCACTTCTGCTATCTTGAAAGGGACAAGGGGAAGGAAGGGGGTGAGGGTGTGTGGTGGGGGGCGATTTGTCAAGCTCCCTAGTGATCTACACAGGTGCAGACATTATTATACTTGATCGCAAGCTCTGGCCCCCCTTGGCTCCCCTCCTCCCCCTTCCCCCCCCTCTTTTCCCCGGTGCAGGGCAAACTTTATGTATCATTGTGCAGAAAGAGTCGCGTGCCCTCGCTTGCTTATGCTGTCCTGAACTTCCGCGTGAGCCTATGGAGACAGGAGACAGAGCAAGCCTCGAGTCTTCCTGCCCTCCTCCACTGCAGCCACTCCCGTGCAGTGTGTGGCCACGCTGTCGCGAGAGCCCTGCCGGGCCACGCCAGCCATGCCGACGCCCGCAAGCTCAATCATTCTGAGCATCAGCGCCAGCAACACCAGCAGCACCAGCAGCAGCAGTGTTAGCAGCAGCACCACCCAATGCCCAGGAGCACCCAGCAGTCGGTAGCAGCAGCAGCAGCATGACGGCGTGGTGGCTGGCTGGCTTGCAGGTGGCGCATCCCAACAAGATTGCCATCGGGGGGCACTCGTACGGCGCGTTCATGGCGGCCAACCTGATGGCGCACGCGCCCTCCCTTTTCTGCTGCGCCATCGCGCAGAGCGGCACCTACAACCGCACCCTCACGCCCTTCGGCTTCCAGGTGCCCCCTTCTCCTCGCATCGCAATCTCAGACCCCACTGCGGTTGCTTCTTGTGCCGTCCCCACATCTGCCGCTGCTGCACCAGCTGCTGCCGCAAACAAGGCTCATTCATAGCATCAGCAAGTTGGGTGTACAGCTGAAGCAGCTCATGTCTCAGCCCGTCAGATCAGGACCCTGCCGTCAATAGTCACATCCATCGTTGTAGACGGCATGACTCTTGCCGTGCATTGGTGAGAGGCTGACACTTTCCAGAGGAGGTGTGTGGGGGTGAATGAGGCGCCAAGCTCTTCCCAAGCTCTGCTGCCGGAGGCACGCTCTGGCGTCCTGCAAGGCGCGCAAGCTGTGTTTTATGCAGCTTTCTTTCTGCGTCTGTGTGTTTGTGTGTGTGTGTGTGTGGTGACCTTGCGCGTATATGTCGTTTGGTGTGGCTCGCACTGACTAGTCAGTGCGTGCGGGTGCTCACGCACTCCTGTGGGTGCGGCGCTGCTGGGGCGGCAGAACGAGGAGAGGACGATATGGGACGTGCCGGACGTGTACATCCGCATGAGCCCCTTCATGCACGCCCACAAGATCAAGAAGCCCGTGCTCCTGGTCCATGGCGAGGAGGACAACAACGCCGGCACCTTCCCTCTCCAAGTGCGCCCCGCCCCACCCTCCCAGCCCCCCCCGCCTTTCCCGCCCGTTGCGCGCTCTTCAAGGGAATTTTGTGCGTTTGCACTCTGCTGGCTTGGCGATATTCAAAAGAGCATTTGGTTGGTGCGCCTAAGGGGGCTCCGGCCTTGCTTTGGCCTCGTTGTTTGGTGTTGCATGTTACTGGCGCCGTGAGTGGTGTAGAGAGTGCGCAGTGCTGCATGAAGCGCGGCAATGTGGCAGTGTGCGGTGCAACATGCGCAACATGCGGTGGTTGACTCCCGGCAACACACCGCGCACCGACATGTGGCTTATCCGCTGCCGCGTGTTTCCCTTACGTCTGGTCGCCTCCCACCCGCGCCCACCTTCTGCTCTTGCCTGAACGAGCCTGAACCAGATCACATTGCACTTCTCAATCGATCCAAGATGGCCGGGATCTTCTTACAATCACGTGCCGCGTGCGCAAATCTGTGCTTGCTCGTGAACTTTTGAGCTCGCACTGGGGCAAAGTCTTGTGTACGTGAGAGACATTGCGTGCCTCTCGTCCGATGTCTTCCACCACCGTCAACACCGACACAGAACCACCTGCCGCTACCAGGAGCAGAGTTGTACTCAGTGGTAGTCAAAGCTCGTCAAAAGCTGATGTGAAGCAGACTGTGACAATGGTCCTGAGTATGATCAAATATGGACACACGGGTTCATGCGGGGGCACGGACGCTTTCGTGGTGGTCGTGGGTGCGGCTGCGGGCGTGGGCAGTCGGAGCGGTTCTTTGCGGCGCTCAAGGGGCATGGGGCGCACTGCCGCCTGGTGCTGCTGCCGCACGAGAGCCACGGGTACAGCGCTCGCGAGAGCATCATGCACCTCCTAGCGGAAACCAACGATTGGCTTGGCAAGTTTGCGGCCGCTGCGAGCAATGAGCTGCCTGCCCCGGCGCCTGCGGCAGAAGGCGAAGCTGCAGAGGCTGTCTCCACAAATGGGTCTGCCAAGTTGAGTGCTGCAGGAGCTTCAACGGCAGCTGCTGTGGGAGCAGGGGCACCGGAAGCAGCGGAATTTGGCAGTGGTGATGATTCCAGCCGTTTGAGATTGTTACCCGACGGTCGCCCTGTCTCTTCTTTGTAGTGGGCGCGAGTGTCACTTGTATATATGCATACTGTGCCATCTCTTGTGCCGCCTTGTTATCTTGAGGCAGGCACACTCGACTACGTAGGCTAAACTTGGAGCATGCAGGAGGGTACATTTTGGCTGTTTAGTGCGAACATATTCTTTGGATGTGCTTTTATGGCTGGACTGGAGATTGTTTCATATGTATCACCAATTCCTCACTGTTGCAAGGGGTGTGACACACTGTTAGTTGATTGCACCTTTTTCTATAGGACCTTCTTACCATAGGGAGATTTATCACTCAAGTTGGATATGATGAGCCAACTGTTTGTAAATGTTGTTATGAGCTAGCCATGGCAAAACATAACTTGTTTAGCATTTGGTGTCACTATCGCGCACAAACAGAAATGTGGCAAGAGGGCGCGATTGGCCACTGATGAAAGAGGGCCCATGATCAGGCAATGGCTGGTGGATGTCCATGGCTAGCTGCTGCTAAAAACACAATGAAGCTCAGTCCAAGGAGGGTGTATATACTCGTGCAAGTAAGAGTAGGCAGCATCATGGCTGGCCACAAATAATGCTTGCAGGTTCATATACAACAGAGAGCGTAGACAATGTTGTGTGGGTTTCTCATTGCATCATTTCTTTAAAACCTGCATGGAGGTTGGACCGCAGGATCAGGATTTGAGGCTCCGCAAGTTCTTTGATCATGATAGAGTTGCTGCAGTAAGTTGACCTCATCATGGCTTTCATGTGTCATGGTGACTGTTTGTGCTCCAGACATTTCAACTCAACCAGTCAGCACAAAACCTAACGCATAGCAAAGCTCACAAGTGCTGCCTGAAATCTCATGCAACAGCAGACGATGAACACCATCAAGATTGCAAGCAAAGGACGGTTGCGCAGGAGAAGCTGGTGTGCTCGTCTGAACTACATGCTTGGCAAGAAACATGCTCCTGGAAGCACCCCTAAAGAGCAGATAGCGACCAGCCTGCTGTGCTGCAGTGCACACGAGTTTGGTGGTGCACGGGAACTAACTGTCAGAAAATAGAGCTGCTGGGTGATTGTATATCCCAGAGCAGTAGATCACACTTGGTCGCCAACCAGTACAGCAATGTAACAACACCCGGCTCACCAGGAGTTGTGACCCAAGCCTACGTGGAAATCACCAACATCAAGGCACAGCACGCGTTGCCTCCCAGTGGTATACACTATTCCTTTTCTCGTCGATATAACATGCAGGTTTGTGTGTGGAAGGTGCGCGAGAGAAGGGACAAGGGGGGCCGGTACAAGAATTAGGCAGGCTTGGGAATGGCTCTGTCAGGGGGGCTGGAAGGGGACGTCTCGGTGGCCGAGCGCAGAAGCTCCAGGGTGATGCAGAGGCCAAAGAAGTGCGACAGCAGGCAGTTGGCAGACGCCTGCACTCGCGGCCCGACAGAAGAGCCCCACGGCCACGGCTTAGTTCTCCGTCAAGATAAAGGACACCCAGAGTCCAGAGAAGTACGGGCTTAAACACTTCACTGCAATGCAGGTTCTAATCAGCAGCAAGTAATTTACCGCCGATGGCATGTGCGGGAGTCAGCATACGGCACTTTGACCTTTTCCGTAGAGTGAACAGAGCTCAAGGAAAGAACGTATGACTATGGCTGGAACACTAGGTTCACAGGTTCCCCATGCTTATTCCCGTTACTCGGTGCGCTTCGCACACACCATGCCCACCAAACTGAACGACGCTCACAAGGGCATATTTACATTTCTACACACCATCTCACCACAGCACAAGCCCCCTTACAAAAACTCCTGGATCTCAACTTCCCAGTCCCACGCTGTCCCACAGCCAGATCAAGTGACCCTGAGGATAAGCGTTGCCAGGTACACACCTGAATAAGGAAGACATCAAGCGCCATCACGGGGCTGTAGCCAGATGGCACGTTCTGGACCACCGAGGGATACGAGGACGTGAGGGCCTTGGCCACCAGAACGCCCACGGTGGCTTGCAGGCCCAGGAGCGTGGCCCCCATGCCCACCAGATTGATCACCAGGCCGCTCTTCAGATGCGACACCACGTTGGCCCGCTTTGGCGCCTGCACCAAACATGTGCGCGCATGCACGTGGGCGTACGTTAGACACTAAGTTGGTATTTGTAGACCCATACAGGCTCGCAGAGGGCTACAGTGGTGAGCTGATGATAGACATGTGGGGAAAGCTTTAGTGGCGTAAGGAAGAAGCTTAGACCATATGATGAAAACCATGGAGAGACATCCACTCATTGCTCTACACGCAATGCTGACGGAAAGGAATATGCTTGTGAGTGCGAAGCGGGCCTTCTAAATGACCGCTTCTACTTCTTTGCAGTACCTGAAAAGGAGCTGCCAAGAATCCTAACTAAAGAAGTGCAATAGGCTTCATCGCAGGTCATGACTGTCCAAGTAGTCAAACAGCAGTGCTGTTCCAACTGCAGAGGTTGAAAAATATGTTCAAGACTCTAGGTCCAGGTAGTTTTGGGTACAATAGGCCTCTGACCATTTTGAGGCTTCGCCCAGATGCACAGGCAGATTCTGGCACCAAAATATATAGCACTCAACAGTGCATGTTTTAAGAGGAAATGAAAGGAAAATAAAAGGAAACTGCTGATTTATGCATTGTTCAGGCGCCACTTACGAGGCACGTCTGCTGGCCAGCCGAGGTAACAGGTGCTTTCTTTACAAAACCTACTCTAAACAGTAACTTCCACATTTTCGATCTCCTAAACCCTCACATTCTACGTTGTTTACAACTTTGATCCCCGCAAGGCAATGCTTATTCTTGGGTCTTGATTAATATTGGTCTCAAGTCATTCTCACCTTCTGAGGGTTGCTGACTGCATCCCTGAGGCGGCGTGAAAGCCGCGTGTAGTCAAAAGACCAGAAAACTGAAAGAAAGGCTGCCACTATTCCACCTGAAGTGAGATAGAGGGTGACGGGGGAAGTAGCTTGGCCTGTTATGACGATTGAGAAGGCTAGGATAACTGCAGCGACCACAGTGCACACAAGCTGGCTCCAAAATCCTAGAGATCCAAGCCGGCGGAAATAACCAGCCATCCTTCGGAGCTTCTCTGCGGCCTACTCAACCACAAATGATTATTCTTCCTATTAATACACAAAATCACCAAGTGTTTCTCTTTGGGGACCCGGATTTAGTGACTGGCTGGGCCATTAAATGAGTTCTTCAAATATTTCGCAGACCAACAGAAGCCAAAAAATTGAAATGTTGCTTTGCTCAAACGCATTTTTCATTAGGCAGGAGTACTAAGCTAGCCATGCAAATGGTTTTGTATTGTCTACCTGTTGAGCTCGAGCATTCTCTGGAGGATTAGATCCATACTCTGGCTGCGAGTAGCCACCGTACTGCTGCGGCTGTTCGCTTACATCAGATGCACGAACTACCAGCGGTCTTCCAGAATTCGACTTAGACCTGCTACAACCCTTAAGGGAAGAAGCTGATAAGAGAGGGTTCCCATTTATATTGCTGTTGGCCAACACTTTTCTGCTGCCCAGCCAGCTTGTTGCTACTTTTGATTTTGTACAAATCTTGGAGCTGGAGGAAGTTTTCGCCAGGCATACTGTTGAGCTGGCATGTGAAGACTTTCTGTCACCTAAGAGACTAAGCCTTACTTCTGACAACGGCGAAGCAAGCCTCAACACAGTGCACGTGCTCGCCATAGTACACCCTGGTTGGAGAGTATTTGTGCGATACCACACTAGACGATAAGATCACGCTATGCACCTACAACCAACAATTCAGTTAACACAGTAATGCACGTCAATGCAGTGTACAACACCCTACAACGATTTTGCCCGACAGCACACACAAGGCCAGTGCATGAGGGGGAATAGTTCGAGGGCATTGGAGGGGCACTGGTATGAAGGTGGAATCGCAAGTTCATCTGTGCTCACTGCGATCGTCCGTACGTTCGAGGCGGTCTCCACGCTACCTTAGAACGACTCTACGTGTTTAACTTACAGCTTCCCATACGATGGTCCTGGACTTGTCCGTGCAAGTCCATGCACATTTAGCGACCCCCCGCCGATTACCTCCCGTCCCGTTCGATCCCCTTCGTGTAGGCACGATGTGCTCACAATGTTCCCTTCATTGCAGGGCTGCTGCTGGGACCCTGGCCTGGCTGGGCCTGGCCCTGGCTAATGCAGCTCAGCTGCGAACATGTGCAAGTACGTGGATGACTGGCAGCTCTAACTTTGCATACCTGGCAATGTGACAACTAAGCAGGTCACAACAGCTCACGAATCGACGAAGCCAGGCATTGCCAGGCATAGTTACTCAAGGTTACCACCCCTAACTTCTCCGTACTGCTGCGAACCGGACAGGACAGAAACATGATGGAACATTGTCATATCATCCAATGTCGACCGCTTCTGTTACCTTGCGACCGCAAGCGATCGTACACTCAATTTCAGAATTGTAGCGCAAGTGAGAGCGTCAGCGAGCGTGCCAGCATATGGTGCTCATTATTGTGTCCCAGTGCAAACGGTTGCAGCCTGTTGCAGCAAGTTGAAGCAAGTTCAAGGGGGAGGTAGATGTGCCACTTGGCTGACTCAGGGGGATTCTCCGTCCGCTTCCATGCTGGACCGAGATGCTAGAGAGGAGGAAACATTGGAGCAAGCAATGTTGACGTTCTAGTACCAATTAAGGTTTTGCGCGTGAGCTAGCTAGCATGTGCCTTTTTACCGCTTACAGCGGTGTAACATTTATGACTAGTCTGGGACTCTGAATTCAGTATTTGGCTATTCGCTTGAAGTGAAAAGGTGGAGGATTATTGTGCAAAATCATAAAATTAAAGGATAACTTCATCTTGGACTCTCACGCTGGTACCTTTATTTTAAGACGCCCCATATCTATTGCCTGCAGGGGTTGTTGCCAGATTGACCGCAAGTAAGGACACGTCTCTTGGGGCTAGAGAGCTAAAAGTAGAATGGCAGACTCCACAGGAAATGAAGAAGCACTTATAGTCTCTCCGGCTCCTCAGCCTAAGGATAAGACTCTGAAGGAGAAGATAGAAGAGCTTTGGGAGAGAAAAGATGCAGAGAGCACTGTGCTGGCAGAGGGAAGAACTATGAGGAGCACAGAAGATCGACGTCGTGATGCCTTAAATTGGGCGTTTGAACGTCTTCCTGTATCGCTATTTCCCAAACCACCTCGTGGAGAAGGTGATTCATTCTGCTGGCTTTGTGCAACTACCAGACAGTAGTGTGATTTCTTATAGCATATGCATGCGGTAGTGGGTTTCTTTTTTTTGACTGCTGTGTCTTTTAATAAGCATGGGACATGGGTGAAGACAATAAATTTATGAAATAGTAAGCAGCTCAGATTAAGCTAAGAATTGTCATAAGTTAAGAGTGAGAACGATTGAAATTGACTGCAACTATCTTGTGCACCCCTTAATTTCTGTACATTCTATGTAACTTTGTTTCGACAAGATTTTTTACTACCCAATCTAGCAGCTTGTATGTGAAGTGAAGCTGGTCTAGAACGGGTGTGCCATTTGAACATGAGATGTGTTCAGAGGTTCTCCCCAAGCAGAGACAGGCTGCCAAGGGAGTGTGCTTTCAAGTTGCAGGAAGTAGCCGGTCAGGCCATAACTCATATACTCAACTAGCACACGACTTTATTGTGTCATCACCATCGCGTGCATGCTGAGTGCCCAATGCACATACACTGGGCTGTTTAGAACTTCAGAGTGGATGTGCCTGCACAGTGCATACTTTTGACTGAATGGGAGAAGAGCAGTCTACTCCTATTTTCTGAACTATTGCTCTTGAAAGGTCGTCAGCGACGCGGTTGCTGACCGTCTGTCAAGTGGCTTGCGTATTTCGTTATATATTTCCAGTTGGCCATATCTGGGCTGACTCACATCAGGGATTCCACTCTCTCTTGCAATGCTGGCCTACTACATGCATGACACGCATAAGTTTCAGTCAATGTGTGTGCAAACCTCCCCCAGGCCCATCCTTGGTCCGTTTCGGGGGGCTGTTCCTCATCTATGCCCCCCCTGGCTTGCCCAGCTGGGGTTCGCAGTCGGTCCTCCCGATGACGCCACGTGGCTTTATTGGAAATTCCTGGCAGGCGCAGGCCTTGCACACGCTGGGCAGGCCCAAATGCAACTCAAATGGTGGTTGTTACAAGCATTTGCATACGCCATTTTTATGAAAGAATGTCATTAATACGCATGTATAGGCCGCATGTGTCAACATATCACAACTATTGAAGACGATTACATATGTGGCTGGCGCAGTGATTGAGATCTCGAGCGACGCCAGCGTGGCCGAGGCCATCACAGTGCTGTCGCACAATGGCATCTGGAGCGCGCCCGTGAGGAGCCGCAACGCGCCTCGCGACGCCAGCTGGATTGACCGCTACGTGGGCATGCTGGACTACTCGGGCGTCGTCCTGTGGGTGCTCGGAGTGGTGAGTGGGGGAGGCCGGTGAGCCTGCGAGAGAGGAACTGTGAATTGCTCATGCATCTGCTCCGTGCCTCGTGCTGAGGCCGTGCCCTGGCGTTTTTTGCCAGGTACTTATGTCACTGCGTTGTCTGAAAGAGGTTGGGCTGCACAATTTGCATTGTGTAGTTGCTCGAAGGAACTTCTTTTCAACAGCTTGTAGGGCGTGGGCAAGGAGGGACAAGAAGACAGTAAGGCTGCTGAGACGTATGCCGCATCTGCAGCTGACATCTGTACGTCTCGGCTTTGCTTCATGCGTGGACGGTGCGTGGATGCCCGTCGCAGACGGAGGCAGCGGCCGCGGGGCTGACAGCTGGCGCCACGGCAGCAGGCTCCATTGCAGGCACCACGGCCGGGCTGGTGGGGGCGGCGGTGGCAGGCGCAACTGGGGTGGGCGCGGCTGTGGGCGTGCTGGCGGGCGCAGCAGCGGGGGCAGCGCTGGGCGGCAGCAGCATGGCGTACGGGCCCGGCAGGTCGGGGCTGGCGCTGGCGACGGCGCTGGGCTCCGACTTCTTCAAGGCGCTGCACGACACGCACCTCTTCCAGAACACCAAGGCACGTCCCCTTGGGCCTGCGCTCCCAGCTGGGACGGGGGCAGTCGTGTGCGCAGGGCGTACGCTCGCACACTTGGCTGGGAAAGGGGGAACGGGTTGGAGGAGAGGAGAGGAGAGGAGAGGGGACGGCCTGGAGGGCGGTGCGTGCAGTGATGTGGGGTGGCTGTTCATTTGTCTTGTGGTGCGCAGTTTCTTGCTGTCGACTGGCTCCCCTCGCGTCAGGTTGCTGCCTTTGTGCTGACGTATGACTCTATCTGCAGTATTGTCTTTCACTAGCAGACTGAAGCGGCACCATCAAGCGCAGCTGCTACGTCTCGTGGCAGCTGGCTATGGCATAAATGCTTGGCACACGAGGGAAAGAAAGGGGGGCCGGGGGGGAGGAGAGGAGGGGGCAACAGGGTATGTGTTGGGCCGGCCAGCCAGGAGAAGGCAGTCGTGTCTTTCCAAGGCCGGACCCCAGGGTGCCTTGCGAGCAATTTGTGCGTGCTGGCTAGACACGGCCAGGTGCATGCGAACGGGCGGATGACAACAGCCAGGTGGCGTGCGTGCGTGCGTGCGTGTATACGGTGGGAGTGCCAGGTGGCGGACATCGCCGGGTCGTTCCGGTGGGGGCCGTTCCTGCCGGTGGAGCCGCAGGACTCGCTGCTGACGCTGATGCTGCTGATGGCCAAGTACCGCATGAAGAGCATCCCCGTGGTGGAGAGCCTGGCGCCCACCATCAGCAACTACATCACGCAGTCAGCCGTGGTGCGCCTGCTGGCGGAGTGCGACGGCCTCGACTGGTTCGACCAGGTGGCGGGCCAGAGCCTGGCCCACCTGGGCCTCCCCCGCATGAAGCCTGAGGAGGTCGAGCGGGTGAGCCCCCTCGCCCCTCGCCTCTCGCCTCCCCCGCTCTCCCTTCTTGTGACCTGCATGTTTACCAGGTGCCGTAACAGGTGTCGCGGCTCAAGCTAGGCCACCAGTCACCAATATCGAGTCATAAGATGGGGAGGGGCGGGGGGCGGGAGGAGCGCTGCAGGTGGAGGAGGACAGGCAGGTGCTGGAGTCGTTTCAGAAGATGGCCATGCGCGGCATCGGCGGTATCGCCGTGGTGGCCAAGGGCAGCGCCCGGCTGGTGGGCAACGTGAGCGCGCGCGACATCCGCTTCCTGCTCGAGTCCCCCGAGCTCTTTGGCAAGCGCGAGTGAGTGGCTGCATGCGCGCCCACCCCCCCATTTGCACGCATGCGTGCCCTCCCACGTGGAGTTGCTTAGGACGGGTGCATGGAAGTCACGCTTCGTGTTGTGCTCAATATTTAAATCCCCGCCTGTATCTGACCTGTTGCGCGCTGCAGCTCCGTATTTATTGCATGTGAGAAGCCCCCTGTGGAGCGCGTGCGATAAGTGGTCGTGCAACTGACAATCGTTTGCTCGACTCTCCCATGCTCAGCTTGTCCTTGTTGCCTTCTGCTAGCCAACGCTGGCTGCATAGTATGACAAGCCTGCCGCAGTGCGAGATGTGCATTGAGCGCTGATCACTGTGCTCTTTGCTTCGCTATCGACAGCTCACCTCCTGCTAGCCCCTTTCCCCGGCATCGGATCTGCATGCGCAATCAAAAGCCGTCCCTAGATTCACCCTTGCAGGGCCCTCTGCGTATTCCTGGCATCCATGTGACATATCCAACTTTGTGTGCACTGTATTCATCACATAGCAGGGCAAAAGCAAAATGGCGCAAAGTGATCTTATTCATGGGGAAAAACATATGGCAAAGCACGTTACTTTGTTCCTTCGTTTGGCGTATTTCATCGATGGTCATCTGCTTCATCTGCTCCCTGCGTGCACCTGGTGCAGAACAATGACAGTGAGGAACTTCATCGAGGGCGCCAAAGCCCCGAGCGGCGCCGTGGACTACAAGTTCCCCGTGATGAGCCCGCCCGTGACATGCTCCGTCGCCGACAGCCTAAGCGCTGCCATCCACAAGATGAACGACGTGCACATCCACCGTCTCTACACCGTGGACGGCGACGGCAACCTGACAGGCGTCGTCACCCTGGGAGACATCATCGGGAAATTTGTGCAAGAGCCAGCCGGATACTTCGCCTCCTTCTTCACGGGCGTGGCGCCACCGAGTACGTCCACCGCTTTCTAGGACTAGCTAGGAGTAAGTAGTTCTGACATGTCCTTGACCCTGAGACTACATTATGCGCTCCGAGTTTTAGCTTCCGTGCGCTGCATGAAGTAAGAATAATTGCAGCATGATGTTGGGAAAAGGCAAGTCGTGATGGGTGAGAGAGCTATAGAGTGTAGACACAACGTGTACATAGCAAATGGTGAATTGTCTAGCTTTTTTTGACGAGCAGCGGAAGGGGAACGTTGCACAGGGGCGGTGCCAGAGGATTGTGTGCGCCTTGACCTGTTTTGTACAAGTAAGAAGTTCTCAATAAGAGCCAGCTTGCTCATACTCAAGGAACGCTCTTGCTGTGCAGAAGTAACAGATAATTAACGATCTTCGAGTTGATCTTGTTGCTGGAAGAGTGACCATTACGCAACTTTTTCGTTCCGTATCGGCTTACCCCAAAAGCTCTGCAACCTGGTCATCTGTGATGCCTACAAGCTCTAGCGTCTTCTTGTACACAGCCATGCATGCCACCTCGTCGCACGCCTTAGCCACAGGCATCAGAGGCTTGCACATGATCGAGTAGTACGGGCCACCAGGATGCGACAGCTGGCGCACCTGACGGGCATGTGCAGCCACGGACGGGTCGGTGGCACAGAATAGAGGAGCCCTGGCACCTGCACCGTCCATGATTGCATGAGCCCAGGTCAGGCGCAGTGGGTCAAACTACACGACGTGTATTGCTGACCGAGCTTAAGTTCTCAGTCCGAGACTTTTCCTTCGTCGTTTGACCTGCATCGCATAGCTTTGGCTCAGTCATGCCCGGTCGTACTCAGCAGCACATTCAGACATCTGGCAAGTTAGCAGGCACAGACCGTAGAGCTCAATCAGAGCAGCTAAGCAGTCCACTTGGAACAGTCGACAGTCTCAGCCATATTTTCGTGAAGAATTAGAGGCTGCTCCGTCCATCAATGACATGAGCTGTACGTGCCCGGCAGAGAGTGGGTGGCACGCCGGATGAGGCAAAGCATGAGCGGCGTTTCACCTTGTGAGGGGGTGAAGCAGAAGAGAGGCATGATCCACCTGTACGCCATCTGCATCCACCGCGGCAGCGTCCTCACCTGCAGCACACCAGCCGCTCAGCCCGCCATCATGATGGTGAAGATGTCTATGTAAGGACCCAAGCATTCACTTGCTGCACGCTTGCGTGCTGACGATGGCTCGCGGAGGCAGAGGATGAGAGAGTGCACGTGCTGCTGCTTCACATTATCACATGGGAGGGGGAAGAGGAGAGAGGGCGGGGAGGAGGGGGAGGGAGAGAGGGAGCGATGAGAGAAGGAGGAGTGGGGAACGGGGGGGAGCTCCTCCTGAGCAGCGCAGGTGCACATGCTGCAGCGTTGCAGCAGCAAAGCAACGTGGGGATCCAAGTAATGACAGGGACACACTGGAGCGAATTGATCCGCACCATAAGCCATCACGTAGAAAGAAAGTGTAAGAGTCGGCGGTAGGGACTCGCAACGAGAGAAGCCCGGAGCAGCTGGCAGAGGTTGCCACATTCGTGGCGGCCAGATGCGGCCACCCTCCCCCTCTCCAGTAGTACCCCATGCGGTGAGGCAGACAGGCAGACTGACATAATAGACAGACCATCCGAGGCAGCGGGCAGTTGTCGCATGGCCACAGCCAGCCCCAAACAGGCTTCCCCATTGAAAGACATACAGGTTTCTACTACGGCAGCGCTCGAAGTGCGTGCCAGCTGAGAACTGCGTGCGGCGTGCGAACTGACCACGTTGGTGAGCACTTCTCCCGGATGCACGGCCACCACGTCAATTGCACTGCAGCCGCCACCGCCGCCATTGCCGGGACCTCTTGCGAGCCGGCGATGCAGGGCACTCACAAACATGACCTATGCGAGCACACCACACCCCCACCACCACCACACACAACTGCGCCTGAGCAGCTGTCCCTGGCGCCCTTGTCTCCGCACTGCACCTCCCCGCCTGGCCGCTTGCCCGCCCCAAGGCAACAGGCAGGCACGTGGCAGAGCGTGCATGCGGGGCGGAAGCGCATAGCTTCTGTAGTTGGGGTATACGCCGAGGTTCTGGAGGAGGCGCTGCAGTTGCTATACCAGCCCAACCACCGCTGCTTCTGCTTCTGCTACTGCTACTGCTACTGCTGCTGCTGCTGCTGCTGCTGCTGGCACCGGTGGGAGAGAAGATAGAAGTGGGAGTGGCACAGGGAGTCACTTCTGGGGCCTCACGAGGTAGCGGCAAGCGAGAGGCCACACAGTCACTGACTGGCTCTGCAGCTGGCCTGCCTGGCCGGCAAAGCCACAAGCACTTGCATGCGAGGAGAAAAAAAGAAGTAGAAGATACATGCTCTGGCGCAAGGCACGGCCTGTCAGGGAGGGCAGCACCCACCCACGCACCTGGGCCAGCTTGCTTTGGGAGTAGGCGGCTGTGGCTCCGTAGCGCCGCCGGCTGCTGCTGCCGCCGGTGAAGCTGAGGTCGTCCAGGTCCACCTCCCCCAGCTCATGCATCTGCGCAGCGCAGGGCATGCACTCTCTGCTTCTCTCAGTGTCGGCCGACGGGAAGAGGTTGAGGACGCCTGAGCAAGTGTAGGCCAGGGGTAGACAGCCAAGCTGGAGGACTGCGGAAAGGAGTGAGTTCACACGCAGGGCCCGTGGCCAGGTGCTCCAAGGGTCCCGTTCACAAGCACATGCGCGCGCCGGGTTGTGAGGTTCTGGCCCATGCAGTGCGCACATCATGCAGGTAAGGTCCTGATGGCAACCGAGAATTCCATGCGGCAGCAGCTGAGATGGGAGCAACGCGAAAACTGGCTGCATGCCAAGTGTGTCCCCCGATCTGTCCCTTGGAGAGGCAAGGGAGCCGGAGAGAGAGGATGCGGGAGAGAGAGAGAGGGAGAGCTGGAGCAGGCAAGCGGGGGCACCATGGAGTTGACATTGACCACCCTGGCCGAGCCTGCCCGGCGAAGCGACGGCAGCAGCAGGAGCGTGAGAAGAGCGGGCGCCAGATGGTTGACTGCCAGGTGCTCCTCAAACTTGTCAGCTGTCAGCTTCTTGCGCCCTTCAACCATCCCCCCCACCCCCACCCCACCC
>WELA01003517.1:664574-677580 GCA_009602735.1 Mesotaenium endlicherianum
CTTGCTTGCTTGCTTGTTTACCCGCTGGTCTGCTGGTGTGGTGGTTCTCTCTCCTCGCCCCCCCCTCTCTCTCTTCCCCCCTATCTCTCTTGCTGGCTTTCTTCGCTGGTGTTGGAGTCTTGGTGGTGTGCTGGTTCTTTCCCTCCTCTCCTCTCTCTCTCTCCACTCTCCCTCTCTCCCCCCTCTCTCTTGCTTTCTGTCTTGGTTGGTCTTTTGGTCTGCTGGTCCGCTGGTCCTCTCTCTCCTCTCTCCTCTCTCCTCTCTCTCTCCCCTTCTTCTCTCTCTCCCCCTCTCTCTTGCTTTCTTGACTGGTTTTCGGGTCCGGTGAGCTGCTGGTTCTCTCTCTCCTCTCTTCTCTCTCTCTCTTTCATGTTCGCTTGCTTGGGTGCTCTCTGTCCATCACTCCTGCTCGCTTTTTTCGGCTGGTTTTGAGGTCTGCTCAGCTGCTGGTTCTGTCTCTCTTGCTTTTTGCTTGGCCGGTCCTCTGCTCTGCTGGTTGTCCCACTTCCCTCCTCTCTCCCCCCCCCTCCTGTCTCTCTCTTTCTCTTTCTCTCTATGTCTCTCTTTCTCCCTTGTTTGCTTGCTTGGTTACTCTTCTGGTCTGCTGGTGTGCTCGTTCTCTCTCCTCGCCTCCCCCTCTCTCTCTCCCCCCTCCTCTCTCTTGCTTGCTTTCTTGGCTGGTTTTGCAGGTTAGCTGGTCTGCTGGTTCTCTCTCTTCTCTCCTTTGTCTCTCGCCTCTCTCCCTCTCTCTCCCTTTCTCTTTCTCTTGCTTGCTTTCTTGGTTGGCTTTTAGGTCTACTGGTCGGCTGGCCTCTCTCTTCTCTCTCTCTCCTATCTCTCTCTCTCCCACTCTCTGTCTTGCTTGCTCTCTTGGCTGTTTTCTTTAGGTCTTGTGGGTTGCTGGTTCTCTCTTGCCTCTCTTCTCTCTCTTTGTGATGTTCGCTTGCTTGTATGCTCTTTCTCCCTCATGCTTGCTCGCTTTGTCGACTGGTTTTGACATCTGCTGGTTCTGTTTCTCTTGCCTCATTGCTTGGCTGATCTGCTAGTTGTCCCTCTCCCCCGCGCTCTCTCCCCCCCCCTCTCTCTCTCTTTCTCTTTCTCTCTCTCCCTTGCTTGCTTGCTTGTCTACTCTGCTGCTTTGTTGGTCATCTCTCTCCTCTCTTCTCTCTCTCCTCTCTCTCTCCTCTCTGCCCCTCTCCCCCTCTCTTGTTTGCTCGCTTTCTTGGCTGGTTTTCAGGTCCTGTTGGCTACTGGTTCTCTCTCTCTTCTCTCCTCTCTCTCTATTGCATGCTTGCTTAGTTGCTTGTTGGTCCTCTTCTGTCCTTTCTCTCTCTCCTCTCTCTCTCTCTTACGCATTCGTTGTGCCGCTGCTGCTATGGTTCTGTTGAGCTATGCTCTCTGCTTGCTACTCTGCTTTGCTGCTGCAGTATTGCTGTGGTATTTTCCTTCTGCTGTGCTGTTGTGCTGCGAGGGGGTGCTGCTGTTCTGCCGTGCTGCTAGGCTTCTTTGCACCTGCTGCTGCTAGGGGATGCTGGTGTTCTGCTGTGCGCCTAGGTTGCTTTGCACCTGCTGCTGCTGTGTTTGTGCTGCTGTCCTGCTCTTCTTTGCTGTGCTGTGTTGTGCTGCTGTGTACTGTGCTACTCTTGCTTCTTTTGCTTTGATGCTTGATTATGCAGAACCTGTGCACCCACTTCACATGCAGCAACCCCCACTCCCAAGCTGTTGCTGCCATGACGCTGCGGCGATTGTCACATGAAGTGGTTATGTACGGAGGGTGCTTGGCAATGGACCCATCACCAAGTGTGACGCATGTGGTCGTGTACTCCTTGCCAGACCAGCCTGTCTTATTTGACAACATTTTGACGTGGTACGTCACGACACACTCTGAGACCGTCCCTTTTGCATGTGTTTCATAGTTCTAATATCAGCATGCATCTGCATTGCTCTGCTCTGCTTTGCTTTGCTTTGGTGTACTCTTCAGTATACGGGACTTTGGGCTCTATATGGCTTGCTGACTTTTGCACAATTTTGTAATATTTGCCCTCCCATGGCATGAATATTTGTCTTATGTGTTTATGTCCTTTGGGAGGATAATGTGGGCAGTCTTGGAGAGAGTGCGCGCTCTATGCTCTTATCCCCAGGTACCAGTTTGTTGTCACACTTGTGGCTGGAGGATAGCTATAAGGCCGGCAAGCAAGTTCCATTAGCAGAATATGACCTTAGGTCTAACTGATTTACAATGTAGCGCTCATGTCATTCATTGTTTGTTAATGGCACTATTGAGACTTATTTGTCGTATCATAATTTCACGTGTTGAGTGAAGTTGTCAATTTAATCACAGCTTCTCTTCATCTCTACACTAGCTTCTATCCTATGCTATACTAATATGTGTTTGCTGTATTCTCTTTAGCTTAGCCTCTTATATGAGTATGCATTAATTCTATTATCTCATACTTAATAATATTAGACACCCAAATTCGATGCAATGCTCACAAGTACTGCACAATATGAAGATGAGTAGGTATGTAAGAGATGCTATGCACTAGCAAGAGAGAGAGAGGAGAGAGAACGAGTGGACCACCCAAGCAAGGCTGAGCGAGAGAGGAGAGAGCAACCCTCCAAATCAGCAAAGAAGGCAGGCAAGCAAGAGAGAGAGAGAGGGGAGAGACGCGAGAGAACCAGCAGGCTGGGCAGGCAAGCAAGCAAGGGAGAGAGAGAGAGAGAGGAGAGAGAGACGGCATACCAGCCGACCACCAGATTAGCCAAGCAAGCAAGCAAGAGACACATAGAGGGAGAGAGGAGAGAGGAGGGAGGGGAGAGAGAGAGACAAGAGAGAGAGAGAGAGAAAGAGTGAGAGAGAGAGGAGAGGAAACCAGCAAACTAGCCAAAAAAGAAAGCAAGAGGGAGATAGAAAGAGAGAGTGAGAGACAGAGAGGAGAGAGAGACGGCAGACCGGCAGACCAGCAACTCATCCAAGCAAGCAAGCAAGAGACATAGAGGGAGAGAGGAGAGAGAGAGAGGAGAGAGGAAAGAGAGAAATAGAGAGGAGGTGTGAGAGAGGAGAGAAAACCAGCAGACCAGCCAAGCAAGCAAGCAAGAGGGAGATAGAGAGGAGAGAGGCAACAGACCTGCAGACTTGCATATCAGCCAAGCAAGCAAGCAAAGAGAGAGAGAGAGAGAGAGAGAGAGAGAGAGAGAGAGAGAGAGAGAGAGAGAGAGAGAGAGAGAGAGAGAGNGAGAGAGAGAGAGAGAGAGAGAGAGAGAGAGAGAGAGGGAGGGAGACAAATTATGGAGAATTTATAAAAAAATGTCGGAATTATGTACATGGAATTATGGAATATGGTATTATTACATCACATGGTAATGAAAGTAATACTCAACTAATGACTATGAAAGCCTATACACTGTCGATGTATGATGCAAAGTTAATCTAAATGACCTCACATATGCGAGCACTTTAAACTGTGAAGTACGACGCTATTACTCACATGGATCATCATCAGAGAAGTATTTTGGCTCCTCTACTAGGGGCCATGACTCACTATCTAGTGCATCCTCTTCAGGATTCTCAAAAGCACCCTACTCTGCTTGAATGTAAGCCTCAATGAACCTCCCAGGCACAGGGGCTTTACCAGCACGCCTCTTGCCTTCCAATAGGTGAATGTTAGAATGGACCTTAACCAACTTCTCAGCTCTAATCTGTGTTAGACGGTTCCGCTTCTTGTTATGCACAAAGTCATACTCAGACCAGATACGCTCATAAGAGCTCGCTGACGTACACAGGCCTAAGACCTTAATAGCAAGCTCTTGCAGCTCAGGATTGCTAGAACCATACTCATGCCACCATGCAGGAGCACTAAATTCTGTGCATTCATCATCAGCATCTGGAGCAGCAAAGCTGCCTGATTTAGCCTGATACATCCTCACCTGCTCCGTTATGACCTTTCTGTCAGCCTTATGAGGCACCAAACGCTCCAAAATCAAATTCCACCCAGCCTTAACCTCTTTCACACTATGCTGGGCATGGTCCTGGTATTGAGGGTGCAAAACATAGCCAGCTGCGTGCATAGGTGAGTGAAAAAAGTCCCACCTATCTTGGACAAGGTCCACAAAGAAGTTCCTCTCCGCAGCGGTAAAGCCAGGAAGCTTCTTGATGAACTTCACGTAGTCACACAACTTACACCACACCTGCCCAATGACAGGCTGGACCCCGTCACATAGTCGAAACAGCTGCACGATTGGCTCCGCCAACTTGATGATCTTCTCCACTTGCTTCCAGAAGACGGGGTCGTTGATGCATTGAGTACGCTCGTTGCACTTCGCATACTCATCAAGAGAGAGCTTGTCCTTCCACTGGGTCCAAGCATCTCTGACCACCATGCACTTCAAGCCCTCTTTCACCTGCAGTATCATGAGGAACACAGATGTAGCCCACTATTAGTGGCAACAAGGAGAAGCACTACAACACAATTGGGACAAAATATAGCAATAGAGAGTGAGAGACTGAGGAGAGAGAGAGGGAGAGAGGAGAGAGAGGAAAGAGCGAGCCAGCAGACCAGCAGACCAGCAGAATAGCAGAACAGCAAACCTGAAAACCGGCGAACAAAGCAAGCAAGAGTGAGAGAGGGGGAGAGAGATAGAGAAGAGAGAGAGAAAGGAGAGGAGAGAGAGGCAGCAGACCAGCAGACCTGCAAACCAGCCAAGAAAGCAAGCAAAGGAGAAAGAGGGGGAGAGAGAGAGAGGAGAGAAAAGAGAGAACCAATAGACCAGCAGACCGGCCAAGCAAGCGAGCAAGAGAGAAGAACCAGCATACCAGCAGACCTTAAAACCAGCCGACAACTTGGGCAAGAGAGAGAGAGGAGAAAGAGGAGAGAGAGGAGAGAGAGGACCAGCAGACCACCAGACTTCGAAAGTAGCCAAGAAATTGAGCAAGAGGGAGAAAGAAAGCCAGAGAATGGAGAGGAGAGACTCCGAAAGAGGGAAAAAAGAGGAGATAGACAATGAGCAGACCTGCAGACCAGACCAGAAAGCGAGCAAGGGAGAGAGGAGAGAGAGAGGAGAGAGGAGAGAGGAGAACCAACAGACTAAACAAGCAAGCAAGCAAGGAAGAGGGAGAGAGGGAGGGAGAGAGAGAAGAGAGGAGAGAGAGAACCAGCAGATCTACAGAGCCGCCAAGCAGGCGAGCAAGGGAGAGGAGAGAGAAAGGAGAGGAGAACCAGCAGAGCAGCCAAGCAAGCAAGCGACAGAGAGAGAGAGAGGGGAGAGGAGAGAAGTCTAGCATACTTCCTGACCAACCAAGCAAGCGAGCAAGAAAGAGGAGAGAGAAAGGACAGAACCAACAGAGCAGCCAAGCAAGCAAGAGAGGAGAGAGGAAGGAGAGACCCAACAGAGCGGCCAAGCAAGCAAGCGACAGGGAGAGAGGTGTCGTGCGTTACGAGGTTGAGTGCGCACCATAGGCATAAGCAACACATCATAGGCAAGCAGGCTTTGCTGCAATGGAGTCTATAATACATGTGGCGTTATAGCCAAAAAGGGAGTCAAGTCGAAAATGTTTCAATTAAGAAATGTGTACTCTCCAGAGTGAGCACCTCAAGACTGTACTCTGGTAGGAAAACAACTAATGAAGTATGGCCCAAAAGATCACTGGAAGCACATCTTGATCTTCAGAGTAGTCCTATGGCAAGGGCGTAAGCTGTGACTTTGCTCACCACTTGTGAAGTTCTTCGAGTGACTGGAAGCCTGGAGGGCTTGCTCTTCACAAGAGAGTAACTAAGTGGTCCTGAAAACACAAGAGATAAAAGTGTAAGCTTTACTAATAATCTCTGTTACTTACACCTGGCATAATGAACTTCTAAAAGATGTCTCTTCTAGGGACATCTCTAGTACTTATACTCCTGGAATTCCGGCGGGGTATGCGGCGGATCCAGTGTATGTAGTCACTCTAGGAGGCTCTCCTATGTTCACTAATGTGTACAAGGCATGTACTAGCACTCCTATAGGCTAAGCATAACTCAAACCAATCAAAGCAAGGTGCGTAGGATATGCTACGTGGTCCTCATTGGCCGAGCATACCTTGGGTAATTCTACCTACATAGCGCCTCAAATGTAGATCTGGAAATTAAGGAAGCTTCCTCTAGGAGTAGGTGATGCAGTCACCAAGTTATAGCCTCAATGATGCACATATACTATGGAAATGCAAAGCTTATGTAGGCTAAGGGGCTCGCGGATTTGTGCGCACAAAGCTTGGGGTCACGAAGAGCCAACAATGTCACCTTTGGGGACATTGAGTCACAAATTGGGCTTTGGGGAAGTTTCGCTAGGGATCGGTAGGTGACGCGGACTAGATCGCACCTATCTCGCTCGATACTTGACCAAATGACGCGAAATTGGTGTCATTCGGAAGATGCTTCGACGCGCTACACGTTGGTGACTTGGAAATCTAGAAAAGGTCAACATACGGATGCGTAAAGTCAATGCAAAGTCGGCCTTCCTAGGTTGATGTTCCGCACATGTGGAGCTTGGTTTTTATACGACAACCTCGACTCAATAAATCATGACAGCTGTCGTGCGTTACGACGTTGAGTGCGCACCATAGGCATAAGCAACACATCATAGGCAAGCAAGCTTTGCTGCAATGGAGTCTATAATACATGTGGCGTTATAGCCAAAAAGGGAGTCAAGTCGAAAATGTTTTAATTCCCCCCCCAGCTCTCAGCCTCTAGCTGATGGGCTGTGTACGCTGCCTAAGGCTAGCTCAGTGCAGTCTCCGCAGAACCAGTCTCCAGTTGGCACGCGGGCAAGCGGCGGGTCGAGGCAGCCGATGTGGAAGCCGAGGTTGCAGCTGTTGCAGAGCAGCATCTTGGCCTCCTGGCCAGTGCTGTGACAGATCTGGCACGCCCAGTCTTTGGGCGGCCGCGCGTTGCGGGGACGGACCTGCAAGTCAAGTTCAGGAAGGTGGCACGGCCCACAGTTCTTCGTGTGGTCCTTGTGGAGACGGCCATCTGCGCCTTCCAGCTCCAGGACTCCTGACGCCAAGGCACGCTTGACGCGCAGGATGACCGGCGAGCTGCTGGTGTCGAGGGTGTTTTTCGTCTGGCGTCGCAGGTACACGAAGTCACCTGCGGAAAACTGCAACACCCGCGGATGATAGGATCCTCCACGAGTCATGGCGTACCTCAGTGTGTCGCGATGCTGTGCGGTGCTGAGGTTATCCATGGCCATGGGCATCAGGCGCCGAAAGAGCTGAGCACGCTGCCCGATAAAAGCACTCCATGTCTCGGGACTGTCCAAGTCCAAGACGTTCTCGGCCACAGTCCTGGCTGCTGCTGGCAGGATGGGCTGTCGGCCGTAGAGAAGGAAGTAGGGAGAGTGCGAGGCCAGGGAGGCCTGCTTACTGAACCTGTACCCCATCGCCAGCCAAGGGAGGGCGTCATCCCAGTGGGTACGGTCGTGGGCAAGGCAGTACTTCCGCAACCCTAGCTTGACGGTCTGCACCATGCGCTTGGCGAGGCCGTCAGCCTGAGGATGATCGCGGGAGGTGGTGCGGTGGTCGATCATAGAGCGCTCCAGAAGCTTCTGAAAGCTGCCCTGGAACTCCTTGCCCTGGTCGGTCAGCACCTCAGCGCAGCCACCAAAACGGCTAAGGACCTGATTGAGGAAGGCCTGAGCGATCCCCTCACTGGCCTTGCTGGGCAAGGGCACGAGCTCGATCCACTTGGACATGTGCTCAATCATCACCAAGACATAGAGGTTGCCCTGGCGAGACTTGGGCAGCTCTCCAGCCAAGTCAAGCGACCACCTGTAGAACAACCCCTGAATAGGAAGGGGGCTGAGGGCGACGGTGCGCGCTGTGAAGCTCGAGCGCACACGGTCGCAGAGAGTGCAGCTGCTGACGACAGCGGCGACGACCTTAGTCATGCCGTGCCACCAGTACTCGGCCTGAAGAAGACTGAGGGTGTGCTTGACACCGAAGTGCCCGAGGGACTCGTGCACTTGGCGCACCAGCTGACTGCGTATGGCAGGCTCAGGGACCACCAGGATGGAGCCGTGTGCCATCACGCGCCGCACGCGCCCCTCTATGAAAATGAAGTCGCGGCTGTGCCTGAGGATGCGATCGCACTCGCGTGCGCTGACATCGGGTGCCATCTCCTTGGCCGTGACGTACTGCAGCACTAGGGCGTCGTCCCACACGTCATCAGGGACTGCGTTGCCAGCTGTCTTGATCCTCTGCCGCTGCCAGGGTCAATCGTCGAGTGGTGACGGTCACCATGTCCAAGCTAGTGAGCCCTGCGGGCCACACATCGCCGTCCACGGTGAAGGCCAGGAAGGCCGCCGCGTGCCAGGCCACCGGCTCATCCTCATCGTGGCGGGCCACAGTGAGATCCCTCGAGGAGGGCAGCGGGTTACGGCTAAGACCGTCAGCCTCCAGGTTGGTCGAGCCTGGACGGTGGTGCACGTCGAAGGTGTACTCCTGCAAGATAAGCGCACACCGTGCGTACTTGCCGGTCAAGCGCTCCGACGTCATGAGCCACTTAAGTGGCTGATGGTCGATGACCAGGCGGAAGTGCGTGCCATAGAGATAGTGCCTGAAGTGCACGATCGCCCAGACCATTGCCAGGCACTCCCCCTCGTAGGAGCCGTAGTTGCCTTCCGCGCGGTTGTTGCTGCGGCTGGCGTAGGCCACCACATGCTCGAAGCCGTCATGCTCCTGCACCAGCACAGCGCCCAGCCATGCCTGCGACCAGTCGGTGTGGAGGATGAAGGGCTTTGCGTAGTCAGGACGCCGAAGCACAGGAGCGCTCACCAGCAGCTCCTTGAGCTTATCGAATGCCGCCTGCTGCTCTGGTCCCCACACGTAGGCAACGCCTTTGCGGAGCAAGTCGTTGAGCGGCTTGGCTAGCTCGCTGAACCCTGGCACGAAGCGGCGGTAGTAGTTGGCGATGCCGAGGAAGGCCCGCAGCTGCGAGAGATCTGTAGGAGGTGGGATGCCTGTGATGGCCAAGATCTTTGCCAGCTAGGGTGCCAAGCCGCTGGAGGAGAGCAGGTGGCCAAGGTACTCCACCTCGCGGGTCCTAAAAGTGCACTTGCCTGGATGGCACTTGAGCCCAGCGGCCTCCAAGCGGTCCACGACAGCAGTGATGTGCGCCACGTGCTCCTCAAACGTCTGACTGAAGACGAGCACGTCATTGATGTAGCATCGGGCAAAGGACAGCCCGGCAAGCTCCTTATCCATCACCCTCTGAAAGGTAGCTGGCGCGTTCTTCAACCCAAACGGCATCACCACCCACTCGTAGAGCCGCTGTGCTCCCCAAAACGCCGTCTTATGCTGGTCCTCCTCGGCGATGGGAATCTGGTTGAAGCCCTGACGCAGATCCAGCACTGAGAACCAAGTGCACGTGCCAATGTCGTCAAAGATCTTGTCAGGCGTCGGCATAGGATATCTGTCCTGCTCGGTGACCTCGTTCAGCGTACGATAGTCACCGCACATCCTCTTCTCGGACCAGTTGCCCGAGGCATCCTTCTTGGCTGGCATAACCGTGGGTGCGACATAGCGAGAGGAGGACTCCCAAATGAGCCGACTGTCCTCCAGCTTGCCTGTCTGCGCGCTGATCAAGCCATCCTCAAAGTGGCTGTAGCGATAACGCTTCAGGAAAATGGGCTCCTGCGACGTGAGAGTAATCCGCATGGGGTCCCCCCTGTAGTGCCTGAGATCGTGCATGCCGCTGGCAAAGCTGGTGCTGCGCCTCCCGTCCAGCAGTGCCGTCAACTGTGCAGCCTGCGCCTTGGTGAGTGTCTCCCCCAGCTTCCATGTCGATGGAGCTGGTGGCGTTGCCTGGCCTGCAGCTGGAGTCTCTTGTCTTGCCGCTGGGGTAGACTGTGGTGCTGCAGGTGTCACCTGCCTTGCAGCGGTTGGCGCTTGGCCTGCCGCGGGTACCTGCCCCGTGGCAGCTGCGGCCAGCTGCCTGGCACCGTCTGCCTGCGAGCGAGGAAAAAGAAAGGGTGACCGGGACTCTCTGGGTCGCTGTGAGGACTCCTCTCTCCGCCGTCCCCCCCCAAGCGAACCAAAGTCCTCCCTGCGCGGCGGTGGGGAGGGGGGGCGCGCGCGCGCCGGCGGTGCAGGCCCTGCGCGCTGAGGATGCCACGTCGTGCCGGGCGGGGCCTGATTGTCATCGTCGGTGGAGTCATCGTCCATATCATCGGCAGGCCGAGGCAGCTCGGGATGCCGGGCTGCGGCGTAGAGAGGCGCCAAGGCCTGCGTCTGCAGCAGAATCCACGTGAGGACGTTGGCGTCGATCGCCTGCCCCAAGAGGCGAATGCGGTTCACCTCAGTGAGACCGTCCACCTGTGTGAGATGCGGCGGGAAGCCCATGGCACGCTCCATCTTCGCAGGGCGCGGCCTGTCAAACATGCCAGTCTCCAGGTCGATGACCATCCCGCGCTGATCTCCGACAAAGGCGTCGCTGTCGTAGCGGCTGACAAAAGTCGGCAGCGCGCGAGTGACGTCATGCAGGACCTCACACTGCGCCACGGAGGGATGTGGTAGTGCAGTCACGCGCTGGGCCATACGAGGGGCATCGAGGATGGAGTCAACGGTGCGTGGGTGACGTGGATGAGAGGCGGCCAACGCCTCGAGAGTACCTGGCATTGCCAGGTTCGTGAAGTAAGCGCGGACGCGGTGCGCAAAGGAACCAATCTGGGCAGCGTCGATGACGGCCTCGTGGCCGACGTAGCTGCTGCAAAGAGCAAAGTCGGCGCTAACATTGGGTCGGTGATCGTGGCGCGCGGCCACGTTCTCCAGGACCCACGCGAGTGTGTGCGGCGGCTGGCGATCCTCAACAATGTTGAGGACGCGGAGCAAGGCCAGAAGAGGGCCGTGCGGGGATCGCTGAGCGCCCTGCCACGCCCGGCTCTGGAGAAGCCCTGGCACTCCCAACCGGCGATGACGAGGTCAATGGGCCCAAGGCGGGTGACATGCTCGACGGTGATGTCGCGGATGTCCATGGGCCAGTCTGTCTGAGCGCGGCGGAATGCGTGCGCGGGAAGGAGGTCTGGGAACCGCTCGTGGCACAACGCCATCTGCCGACGGGCCACCTGCTGGGCCTCAGGATTGGGATCGTTGTAGACGTAGCGGTGCACCGGGATGCCGGCCTCTAAGGTCGCGAGCAACCCGGTGGCGATGCCGGCGAAGAGCTCGACGAGGACGATGCCCTGTCGGAGACTAGACATGAGCCGTGTGCGTGCGGCGGCCGTAAATGGGTTGCGACTGGGCGGCCTGCTGTCGGTGCGGGCCACCTTGGAAGGAGGTGACCCGGAGGGACCGTCGCCAGCGATGTGGCTGCGAGGGACACTGGCGCGCGGAGCTGTAGGGGCCAATATCACAAAATCTGCCTCGGAAGAAAACTGAGCGTCGTCGCCAGCTGAGAGGGGCCGGAAGGGCAGAGTGCGGCGTCGG
Organism: Mesotaenium endlicherianum; assembly: GCA_009602735.1. Taxonomy (NCBI): domain Eukaryota; kingdom Viridiplantae; phylum Streptophyta; class Zygnematophyceae; order Zygnematales; family Mesotaeniaceae; genus Mesotaenium; species Mesotaenium endlicherianum. The sequence continues at coordinate 676,027 of WELA01003517.1, forward strand.
TCTCAGGTCTCGCCAGTTTGATGCGAGGCGGCGTGAGGGGGCGGCAGAGAGTCCATACTGTACTGAATGGCCACGCCAACAGGCACGTCGTGGCGAACGCGGACGTCGGTCCTCGCGGACGGCTCGCCGCGAGAGGCCGAGACCCCCTGATGAGCCGTAGGCGCTGCGGCCGCACCGCGAGCAAGGGCGGCGGCAGCGATGGCTGTGCTGGCCATGGCGAGGGCCTCAGTGGCATCGGCCGCCATCTGCCTCATCATCGCGCTGTGGGCAGTGCAGATGCGGATCTGCTCCCTGGCCTGGGCTGCCAGGACATCCGCCTGCTGCTGCGGCGTGAGGTGGAGCTCGGCACTAGGTAGGTCCGGCTCCTCGTCCTGTGGCTTGAGCAGGTCCACCCCCACAGAGATCTCCTTGTCCTTGGGCCCGTCCTTATCGGTCTTGACCACTGGCCGGCCATCGCCCAGCCCCATGAAGCCATAAAGAGCGAACACTGCAGGGCGGCAATCGACATTATCAAGGGGCAAGGATGCGGTGCGCGTCCCCCCTGTCCTCCAGTCGGGACGATAGAAGACGCGCTCCGCCCAGTTGTCGGCCGCGGCGCCAATGGGAAAGAGCACGTCTTGCCCTAGGAGCACATCAAAGGACTTGGAAGGAGTGACGAGTGCGTGCCGATGGATGGTTGTCTCGTCTGCCGTGCCTGGGCGCAGAGTGAACAGTAGCGCCAACCTCGTACGGCTGGCGACGGTCTCGGACGTGCCGGCGGCGGTGTTAAAGCGCGTCGGAGAGTCCTCCAAGTCGACGGAAGAGAGTCCCAGCTGACGGAAGTAGCGGAGGCTTATGAGAACCGGCTGCGCGCCTGTGTCGAACATGATGTGCTGCGGCGCCTGGGTGTTGACGAGCACGATCCCCTGCGAATTATCCAAAAACGCGGCATTAGGAGTGCTGATCATCCTGCGCTCATGCGCAGAGCGCGCGGGCGTGGATCGCACCGCGGTGGCGGCATCGGCCGTCGACCTCCTGGCGGCGGTGCGCAGCGTGTCTCTGCGCGACTGGAGCATCAGCTAAGCGGCCTGCCTCGTTGCCTCCATGGCGACGCCGAGCTCTACGAAGGAGACCACCGGCATGCGGTGCAGTGCTAGAGAGATGACCTCGGCGCTGAGCTGCACCGTCGTCATAGGCAAAGCGAGCGCATGTGGCGTCGGCTCTGCTGAGGTCGTGGAGGGCTCTAGGATGCGGAAGGAACGGGGCAACCGCGGTGCCTCCTCCGTCCGGCGTCCCTGGTCTGGCCTGGCGCGCTTATGCGGGACAACGGGCCGACTGGCCGGTGCTACGAGCGTGTGCTCGCGGCTTGCGCGCCCGACTGCGGAGCGGTTGCCGAGTGGCTGCGCGCATGCGCAGCAGGCCAGAATGGCCGCTGCTGGCGCAGCCGGCAAACCTGCCGCGCATTCTGCCGCGGGGCCTGTTGCAGCGCCGTGCGCGCAGCTTGCCGCGAGGCCTGCCGCGGGGCCCGTTGCGAGATCTGCCGCCGCGCCTGCCGCGCAGCCGGTGGCGGGAACT
>WELA01003517.1:677608-729362 GCA_009602735.1 Mesotaenium endlicherianum
CAAGGACGGAGAGGGAGGCTGCGGCCGGACCAGCTGTAGCCGTGCACGCCGCCAGGTGCCCCCGTCCCTGCCTGCCAACTGTCGCTACGCGGGCTGACGGGAGGCCTGCTGGTGCCAGCAGGGAAGCGCAAGCCAGGGGCTCTATCGGGGCCTCGGCTGGCGTGCGGGCTGGCCCGCGTGCGCGCGAGCTTGCGCCGGGAGATGGCGCAACCGCGCAGTCGTGCAGCCTGCCATTCGGCAGCCTGTTGGGACTCCAGCTGTCGCTACTGACAGCTGTCAGGGCGGTGCGCACAGGGCTAGAAAAGCTGCTTGTGCGGGCGCCTGCAGCTCTGGCAGCGGGCGCTACGTCGTAATGCGGACGTGCGCGGGGCTGCGGCGCTGTCGCTGAGCTTGATGTGTGCGCTGAAGCTGTGCGTGCGCCAGCTGTCAGTGCCGTGGCATAGGACGGTGGAGCGGACGCGAGGAGTGCTCCGCACACGTCATAGTTATTGACGTCGACGAGGCCACGGAGTCTAGCGATTTCCGCGTTGGCCTCCACGAGGGCGTCGCTGACGTCGTCGAAGCTGCAGTAGTCGGCTCCAGGCATCAATGCGGCGTCCGTCGTGGCCGTAGCTGCTGTCATCGCGGGGCGGCCACCCATACGAGGGTTGCGTGCGCCTCGCTGTCCTGCTGAAGGCGTAGGGCCGTCGCGAGCGCGTCCGTTCTCGACGTCGCGCTTCTTCTGCAGACAGACGATCTGCAGGTGGCCGGCCTTGTCACAATAGGTGCAGTCGCCGGGCTTGCCATTCTGCGCGAGAGTGCAGTTCTGGCGTGAGTGGCCCGTCTTCCCGCAGGACCAGCAGGGATCGCTCGTATTGGCAGCCATGGCAATGCGGCCACGCGTAGCTCCGCGCTGCTGCGTCTGCTGGGGCAGCTGAGAGCGCCGAGGCTGCTGCTGCTGCGACTGGGGCTGGCGGGCAGGCGTAGTGCGCGTCGTAGAAGACGGCAGCACTGAGGCCTCCTGGCGCACGCCCGTGGATGCTAAGCCCACACGATTGCTAATGTTGCTCCGTGCGGCGGCCAAGCTTTGCTTCTCAACGGAGAGGTAGGCCTGCTTCAGAGAATACTCTGAACCGTGGCGGTCGATGAGGGGGACTACGGCCCTCTCCCTCAGACGCGGCTCAACGGCGCGCAAGAAAATCTCCGCGGCCTCCCGGTCAGTGACAGTGCCGGCATCGCGGCGGAGGTGCACCAAGCGGCGGTACATCATGCGGATAGTCTGGTTCTTGCGTCGGAAGAAATGGTGCAGCTCGTACACCTTCTCTTCAGTTGCAGCCTGGAATTGTGTCTTCAGGATGTTCCAGAAGGCTTGCACTGGATCAGCTAGCAGGGTTGCACTGGTGGGTCACCCACAAGCTCAGTGCGGGTTCGGAGCTCGGCCTCTTTCTCACGGAAGGTGTCGCGGGCCTTGTGCGAGAGGTAGCGCATAAGCGTGTCGAAGACGTCGCGCTTAGTCAGCGTGGGTGTCTTGAGCTTTGCGGCCGCGAAGTCAGCCTGAAACTCCGAGATGGTATCTTCCAGATCACAGGTGCCTGGCCTACCGCTGAAGCGGTAGGCAGACCTGTCAGTCTTGACCTCGTGGTCACCTGCCATGGGATACCAGAAATCGTAGTGAGCCCACTGGGGAGATGGCTCAGAAGCAACTGCCGTGTGCTGGAGAGTAGGTTGCTCTTCTTCGGCGGGTTCAGTGATAGTGCTGAGATCTAAGTCTGAGTCTTCTCCACTAACCCCTTTGTAGTATGGCTGATAAGAAAACCCACTACGGGTAGGCATACGCTGAAGGTTCTAATTGCTTGCAGGCAAAGAGAGATCTTTTAGAAGTAAGGAATGTGTACTCTCCAGAGTGAGCACCTCAAGACTGTAATCTGGTAGGTAAACCACTAATGAAGTATGGCCCAAAAGATCACTGGAAGCACATCATGATCTTCAGAATAGTCCTATGGCAAGGGCGTAAGCTGTGACTTTGCTCACCACTTGTGAAGTTCTTCAAGTGACTGGAAGCCTGGAGGGCTTGCTCTTCACAAGAGAGTAACTAAGTGGTCCTGAAAACACAAGAGATAAAAGTGTAAGCTTTACTGATAATCTCTGTTACTTACACCTGGCATAATGGACTTCTAAAAGATGTCTCTTCTAGGGACATCTCTAGTACTTATACTCCTGGAAATCCGGCGGGGTATGCGGCGGATCCAGTGTACGCAGTCACTCTAGGAGGCTCTCCTGTGTCCACTAATGTGTACAAGGCATGTACTAGCACTCCCATAGGCTAAGCATAACTCAAACCAATCAAAGCAAGGTGCGTAGGATATGCTACGTGGTCCTCATTGGCCGAGCTTACCTTGGGTGATTCTACCTAGATAGCGCCTCAAAAGTGGATCTGGAAATTAAGGAAGCTTCCTCTAGGAGTAGGTGATGCAGTCACCAAGTTATAGCCTCAATGATGCACATATACTATGGAAATGCAAAGCTTATGTAGGCTAAGGGGCTCGCGGATTTGTGCGCACAAAGCTTGGGGTCACGATGAGCCAACAATGTCACCTTTGGGGACATTGAGTCACAAATTGGGCTTTGGGGAAGTTCCGCTAGGGACCGGTAGGTGACGCGGACTAGATCGCACCTATCTCGCTCGATACTTGACCAAATGACGCGAAATTGGTGTCATTCGGAAGATGCTTTGACGCGCTACACGTTGGTAACTTGGAAATCTAGAAAAGGTCAACATACAAATGCGTAAAGTCAATGCAAAGTTGGCCTTCCTAGGTTGATGTTCCGCACATGTGGAGCTTGGTTTTTATACAACAACCTCGACTCAATAAATCATGACAGAGGGGAGAGAGGAGAGAGAGGACCAGCGAACCAGCAGAACAGAAAACAAGCCAAGTAAGAACCATCAGACTGCAGACCTGAAAACAAGCCAGCAAAGCCAGCAAGAGGGAGAGAGATTGCCAAAGAGAGATAGAAGAGAGAGAGAGAGAAGAAAAGAGAGGAATGAGAGGAGAGAGACAACCAGCAGTCCTGCAGACCAGCCAAGCAAGCGAGCAAGAGAGGAGGGAGAGAGAGAAGAGAGGAGAACAAACAGAGCATCCAAGCAAGAAAGCGACAAAGAGAGAGAGGAGAGAAGAACGAGAAGAGAGAGGAGAGAGGAGAGGAGAGAGAGAAAGGAGACAAGAGAACCAGCAAAGCATCAGACCGGCCAAGAAAGCGGGAAAGAGAGAGAGGAGAGATAGGAGGGAGAACCAACAGACTAGACAAGCGAGCAAGCAAGGGAGTGAGAGAGAGGGAAAGAGAGAGAGGAGAGGAGAGAGGAAGGAGAGGAGAGTGACAACCAGCAGACTTGCAGACCAGCCGAGCATGCGAGCAAAAGAGAGGAGAGAGAGAAAGGAGAGGACCAAGAGAGCAGCCAACAAGCAAGCAACAGAGAGAGAGGAGAGAGGAGAGAGAGAACCAGCGGACCGGCAGAATAGAAAACCAGCTAGAGAGTGAGATGGGAGGGAGAGGAGAGGAGAGAGAAAACGAGCAGACCAACAGACCAGAAACGAGCCAAGAAGGCAAGCAAGAGAGAGAGGGGGAGAGAGAGTGAGAAGAGAGACAAAGGAGAGGAGAGAGAAGCAGCAGCACAACAGACCAACTAACCACCCAAGCTAGCAAGCAAGACAGAGAGAGAGCCAGCAGACACATCACAGCAGCACACCATATCGAGCCAATAGCAAAACACCAGCACCTCAAACCAGCAGTTACTGAACTACAGCAGCAACACAAGCAAAAGCACATTAAAGCAATGTGGAGGCCCTTTGCTAAATGTAGTGTGAGTAGCATGCATGAGGCCAGCACAAGCATCGCTTCATGAGCAGATTTGTTATGAATGCATATTTTATTCAGCCGCTCCAAGAGGATGAAGGAGGTAAGAAATCGCGTCGCGTTGGGTAATTTGAGCTTCAACTGGCCTTCTTCATGATAGAGAGATAGAGGCTTGTGGTGGTTTTTGATGAATTTCACAAGATTCCTCGCCCGCTCCACAGTTTGTTGAACCCAATCAACCTTCACGATAGCTTCCAACATGAGGTCCAAGCCGTGCGCCGCACACGCACTCCACGTGATGGCAGGGTACTTAGCTTCTATGAGTCTACCTACCACAGCATGACAGCCTTAGCACACGGAAGAATAAGTAGCATCACAGCAGCTGACACTAGATTGCACAGCTCTGTGACAGCAGCACAAGAGAATTGCAGCCTCACACCAACACAACAGCATAGAAATAAAGCAAAAAAAGCAACACAGCTGCGCAAAACCAGGCCTCCACACTTGCAATACAACATCACGATATAGTAAAGTATAAAAACACAAGGACATACCTGCATTCTTGCATGCTCTAGCAAAATTTGTGCATATCATGAGAACATGCTCTGCACCAATCTCTGCTATGACCTCCTCAAAGCATTTGGCGATGAACTTGCCACTCTTGAACTTGCCGTCACAGTTGACCCCCTTCACCATTTTTTCACCCATGGGAGTCAAAAAAATGAAGTTGATGATTGGTCTTTTGGTGATGTTGGTCCTGTATATGAATAAAAAACAAATTATTAGGCACAAAAAAAGAAGGCGAGATAAGGATAAGGTAAATACAACAGCAACACAGCAGCACAACAACAGCAGCAGCAGATCAGCAAACCAGTCTACCAGCACACAACCCAAGGGCACATAATATATGAGTACAGCAGCAGAGCAAACCAGCACAAGCACAAGCGCAAGCATAAGCAAAGCAAGCAACAGGCCAGCAGCAGCAGCAGCAACAACAAAGCAAAGCTACAATGCAGCAGTGGTAGCAGAAGACTTACCAGCCATCGGAGCATATGACACAGCCTGTGACTTTTAGCTTCTTCATGAATTGGCGAAGCTCGATGTCACAACATGCCATTTCTCGATCCAGAAGCTTTGTCCTTAGGTGCCACATTTGGGGTCCAGAGTAGTTTGGCCCAGCACGGGATATAGAGTCAAGCATGAGTCCATAGGACGCACAATTGGCAGCATTAAAAGATATGCCATTGGCATAAAACCACTTGGCAATTGCCTAATCTGCTAGGTCACGAAAACCTGGTTTCCATACCTCAGGGAGGTCAGTTTGCCTACCAGAACCTTTAGCAGATCCTCCAGAGGAAGAGGAAGGGCAAAGATTGCCGCTCCTCTTCATTTCTTTCTCAAATGCCAGCTGCTCCATAGTCCGCTCATGACGTGAACGCTTTTGCAGAAGCTTCATTTGAGCAAGAGGAACTTTGTAAGATCTAGACCTTTCATCTCATAGCATTGGGCAGCAAAGAAAGCATGAACGTTGAATGGAACTTGAGGACAGCCTGCGATTCCTTGCCCTTGAACACACCCCAAATGGTACCTAATTCTAAATGCACCTCCCAAGTTGATACGGCCACAATACGTACAATTATTTTGGTAGGCACCTGGGGAATCAGGCTTGTCTACCTTATGAACTTGGTCATGCTCTGAGAGTAGAATCAGATAGACCTTGGTTTTGCCCTTCTCAAATTGATGTCAAGCGAGAAGTGCTGCAGGGAGTAACTAGCTCACATTCCTCCTCGTTGTCAAATTGACTTGAATGAGTGTCGTCTACGTCCTGTTCAGACATTGCAGGATATGAGAAGAGATAAGTAAGAGTGAGGACCCTCGAATCCATAAAGCAGTATTAGATACAGCGTTCAACGTGAGGTATGAATTTCGGCTGAGACTCCTTACCAGATGCATTCATACGCGGCTCGTCAGTTAGCGGATACTACCACAAATGCTGCTGTAACCAACTCCCTTTCCTCTGTGAATGGACAAGAGACAGATAAGTGTGGTAAAATACGTATTCTATTGGATACGCGAGTAACAAAGTTAGAAGAACACACATTTGGTGCAGCGGGAAGGAAACACGAGTTCTAACTTTTGGTTCCTTTTCCCGCTAGGTTCATCTTTTTTGAAGTGTTGAAGCCAAACATGGCCGGCTGCTAAGCTACGAAGGCACGACGTTATCAGCACGGCCGTTAGCTTAACTAGTGCCATGACGATCTTCCGTGAAACACAAAACGTGTGACGCGATGACTGGACTCTGACGGACCGGATCGAAAAACTTTAAAAAGCCTGCGCAAGGGTGTCTGCCACACACGTTTTAAAAATGGAAAACAATTTTAATGACCAACACCAACGTAGTAATTCGACGAATATTGCCGAATTTAATTAGTCATCACGTATTGTACGGATAACCTGTACGCCCACACGTGTACGCCGTATACAAATTTTTAAACTAGGGATGGGGAAGATGGAGGAGGGGGAGGAGGGGTGAAGGAGGAGAGGAGGGGAGGCTGGAGAGGAGAGAAAGAAGCGGGGGAGGAAGAGGAGAGGACTGGAGGAGGAAAAGAGGGGGAGGCAAAGGGAAGGAGGAGGTGAGAAGGAAGGAGGAGGAGGAGGAGGACGTGGAAGTGAACGAGGAATGGAAAGGGAGGAGGGAGGAGGGGAACGGAGAAGAGAGAAAGGGCGAGAGGGGTGAGAGGGGAGAGGGGTCTTGGAGGTGGGTGGAGGAGGAGGAGGAGGAGACGGTGGAAGAAGAGAGGGAGGGTGGAGGTGGGAGGAGAAAGAGGGAGGAGGGAAAGTGGGATGGAGGAGGGGAGGAGAGGCAGGGGGGAGAGGAGGTGTGGAGGAAGGAGGAGGAGGAGGTGGGTTTGGAAAAGTAGAAACGAGGGGGAAGGAGATGATGGAGAAGGAGAAAGGGGGTGGAGGAGGCAGGGGTGAAGCAAGAGAGGAAGGGGAGGAAGGAAATGGAGGAGGTGAGGAGGGGAAAGGGGAGGTGGATTTGGATGAGGGTGGCAAAGAGGGGAGGAAGAAGGAGAAGAGGTTGAGGAGAGGGGGGGGATGAAATGAATCGACTTACCAAATAGGCGATTAACAATTAATAAAGATCTTTATATCAGCAAGTAATCTTTATGGTATTTCCCGTTAACTGGTTAAACGGCAAAGGACAATACACTAGCAATGAATAATACTCGTATGTCAAATGCGAGTAAACTAGCATCAGTAATGCAATTTAGTAAACTCATACATAAGCAAGGTTAGAAGACAGTGCGTATCAATGGCTTCTCGCCTTGGATTCAGATCTCTCTCAGTAAGCTGTGCAAGAGAGTTGGCCTCGTTCCGAATGCCGAACTCGAGAGCAATGCCTAGCATATGTACATGGAATAAGTTTACTGTTCAACGGTCAATGCGATGGCACAGCCTACCCGGGAGTTAACCATGTTGGTAGGACCTCGGTTAACCAAATCCACCGCCATCTCCCATCATCCCAAATCGCCATCCATCATAGGGATGTCATCTGGCCATTCATCTAGCACACCACACTTGAAAGCATATCGAGGCATTTCGCTGCTACCGAGTACGGAAGTCAGCTGGCTGTCAAAGAATGTGTCAGCAAGCTGACTTAAGTTGACCTCAGCCTGCTACTTCCGGCCGAGTCATTAAACTGATAATTANGGCCGAGTCATTAAACTGATATTAAATATAAAGTCCAGCAGACTGATCATTAACTAGAGTTCAGCAGGCTGAACTTATTTAACTATATTATTTAAACGACTATTATGTCAACCAATATACGGATTCATTACAATCCCTCCAACTTATCATGTTGTCGCCTCGACAACACTAACACTAGTAACAGCGTGCTGTCCCTCTTGTCCCCAGCCTACTGCTCTTAGGAGGGAGATGTCTGTGAGGCCCTATACTCAGGGGAGCCAGACCTCCTCCTGTCTTGGGGTCTTCTGAAGCCTGTCAAAGAAGGAGGTTCCGTGTAAGGACCCAGCGGAGAACGCAATAACTGGGCTGTTTCCTCCTGCACAGTCTGAAACTGAAGGGAGGCAGACTTCTCCTGGGCAGCCCTCAAACTGACAGGTACGTATACCGGCATCCCAGAAGGATGTTGCATGACATGAGCCAAGTGTACATGCCCTCTCTGCGAGGGAGATAATGGCAGGCCTCTGGCTATCTCCCGAGCAGCCCTCCTGTCTGCCCTGTCTGACTGGGTCTCCTTGCCTGGAGATGGGCTCTGTCCTCTGGCAGTTCCCAGCCAAGTGATATCCTCCTCTTCAGCGAGTTGCTGCATGGCCAACCCCGTCTTCTCCCTTATAGGGGATGTGGCAGGTGTCAGGATCACGGCGGGGCTAGTGTCCTCCTCCTCGCCTTCCTCCTTGTCTTCCTCTGACTCCTCCTCCTCGCCGTCCCCGGGTTCCTCTGAGACTTTTGGGGTCTCTTCTGTCAGTTGCTCCAGCTCTTCCCGAGAAAAAGAATATCCTACTAACCTTCCCCTTTTAGGTGCTGGTGGGGGCTGCTGAGTCCGGACCGCATAGGGGTCCCTTTCCCCCTGCTTACTTGCCCATTTGGCATAAGCGTGTTTCCCTTTGGAGAATGACTCTCGGGCCCTGCTTTTGTCCCCTTGCATCTCTTGGCTCATGCAGTCTCTGACTCCATCCAATCTTGGGTCCCAAGCCGCAATGTGAGGGGGCAATACTATGTTCCCCTTTAGGTTTGTCAGGAAATCCTCATCGGTCGCCCTGTCATTCTGCTGGTCCCTCATGTTGATGGTCATCCACCGCCAATCAGTGGGCTTTTGGAAGAAGGCAGGGTCTGTCTTTTTAAGAGTACAAGGGTACCAGTGCCCTGCAAAGTCCAGCTGACTGGTTTCCCTGGCCAATAATTCCCAGCTCATCCTCTCCACCTCATTGTACATGGCCTTGAACCTATTATGGGGTGTTGAGTCCTTGAAGCTGTCCGCGTCCATGGGGATCATCCTGATGACCCTATCTGTCCCCCAGATACCAGGAATCGAGACAGCTCCTGCTTCGTTCACCTGGGCCATTGCCTTGGCCTCTCCGGTGGTATATCCTACCATCCTGGCGTAATCGTGGTAGAGGAGGAGCCCTGTGCCGACCTCTATATACTTGTCAAAGTTTTCGGATGTCTTCCCTTCCTTCTGGAGGATTTCCTTCTGCGACTCACTGCGACTTCTCTGGGCATACTTGAAGGCCTCCTCCAATAGATCANATAGATCAAAGCCCCTGCCCAGCACCGTGTAGCGGTAGCTGCTGATTCTCCTCTGTTCTTCTTCTTCAGCCTGCTGCTTCCGTTTCTCCGCGGCTTGCCTCTCCTCCTCTGCTTTCTTGGCCTCCTCTGTAGCTTTTCTGTCCATTTCTTCCTGCCTCAGTCTGGCCTGTTCCTCCTCCTCCTTCTTCTTCTGCACCTCCCGCTGTTGTTGGAGTCGTTGTGATTCCCGAGCGGAGATGGAAGATGATTCGATGTCTCCACAAAATTGCAAGTATTCTGCATGTGCCTCTTTCGCCCTTCTCTTCCTCTTGAGATCAGACTTTTGAGTCATCCTGCTCAATCATAAACACAATGCAGTTAATGAAGTCATGATATTTTGCCGCTACTGAGTGCCCTTGATGAAGAGGAACGTGATCGGGAGAGTTCCTAGTGTGGAATACCTGGTGTGAGTGAATATAAGGGAAAATTGAGTTAGAGAGCAAGTGAGTGTGAGCGCAGGTTGAGTGTGTAATATGGTGATCAGAGAATACCACTCCCTCCAACTTAATTTTAAAGGTGGGCTGCCTGTCACAACTGTCACTAACTGTCACATCCCCCTCCAACTTATATGGAGACAAGACCTCCTGTCACCTTCCCGTGTCAACTGAAATGACTGTTAGGGAGGTGCCCCAGCCGCCCGAAGGTGGAACCGTTTCAACGCCCCTTTTGCATTGGTCAGCTGATCTTTAAATTCCCCAGTGTCCCCAGAGGCATCGTAACCCTTCCATCGGATGAGGTACTTCATGACATATTTAGACGATCGACGGACCGAGCGAGCGTCTAAAATCTCATCGACCTCATATTCCTCAGGATCGCCGTCCCGGACAGCGGGGACCGGTCCCGGTTGGACAGGTAACCGACCTGTGAACAGTGTATCACCTTTGATGTATGGTTCCAGGAAGGAGACATTAAAGACCGGGTGACCCTTGTAGTCAGCTGACATGTTCAGTTTGTAAGCATTCTGACCGACACGACGTACCACCGAATATGGACCGACCCAGACAGGGCCAAGCTTTTTCTTGACCACACCAGGGAGGTACAGGTGCTGAGAATGCAGTTTGACTAAATCCCCCTTGGAAAATGTCAGTTCCCGACGGTGTTGATTAGCGTATTTTTGTTGGTTTTCTTGGGCCGTGTGCAAGTTTCGTTGGACTTCTGACAGGGTGTCAGCAAACTCCTGAGTTAACTGGAGGGAGACCGGGTTGTCAATCCCTTCAGGGTGAGTTAAAGATTCCCCTAGCACATCTAGAGGAGACTTAGGGACTCTACCCAGGCTGAGTTCAAAAGGAGTTTTGCCCGTTGACGCGTGCACCGCACTGTTGACCGCAAACTGAATTTGAGGCAACAGGTCATCCCAATTATCTTGTTTTTGGTTAATATATGCTCTCAGCACCTCCTGCAGAACTCGGTTAGTTCTTTCAGTCTGCCCATCAGTCTGAGGGTGGTTTGCTGTGCTGAGCAGCTGTTTGACTCCCATTAACCCCATTAAAGCTCTCCAGAACTTAGAGGTGAATTTTGAGTCTCTGTCTGAGATGATATTAGAAGGGAGCCCATGTTGGCATACTACATGGTTGTAAAACTGTCTCGCTGTTTCGAGTGCAGTCACTTTGACAGTTGTGGGGATAAAAATGACCATTTTTGTCAGTTTATCCACGACTACCAGTATTGAATCATGCCCGTTGGCAGTTCTTGGTAGTGAGACCACCCAGTCCATGGATATAGTTTCCCAGCGTCCCGCTGGGATGGGTAGCGGTTGCAAGAGACCTCCGGGTGGTGTGTGCCGAGACTTATTTCTCTGACACTGGTCACAGGACTTGACATATTTCAAGACCTCCCGGGGTAACCCCTCCCAATGATAATGTTTTGCCAGTTTGCCAACAGTTTTGGCCTGCCCCAAATGTCCACCCAGGAGACTGTCATGAGCTTGACTCAGTAAGAGAGACCTTATTTCCAAATTATTAGGAATGACCAGCTTCAGCCTGCCTGAAGTGGTTTCAGTCACCCAGACCCCTCCCTTGAGCTTATACCCGAGTGCGGTAGCACGACACATACCAGTAGTGGGGCTGGGCTCAAATGTTGGGTCAGAAAGGTAGGCTTTCCTAAGTTGTTCAAGGAAGGACTTTTTCACCTTTAGTGAAGTGAGTGCACACAGGACTTTATCTACAGCATGCTGACTAAAGTTCCTTTCTTGCAAGTCAGGTCTTCTAGAGAGTGCATTAGCAGGATTCAACTTCCCTGGTTTGTAGTCGATCTGGACTTGGAACTGCTCCAGCATCTGGCTCCAGCGGTTCTCCCTCCTCGACAGCTTGGACTTCTTCTGAAAGTGGGTCAGAGCTAGATGATATGTAATCACCTTAAAAGATTTACCATGTAAGTATGCTCTCCACTGTTTGAGTACATGAAGGATAGCTAGCAGCTCTTTATTATGCACTGAGTAATTAATCTCCGCTGGATTAAATTTCATAGACTCATACAACACAGGATGCCACTCCTGCCGTACCTTACCATCCTTTGTGGTTTTGACAGCAGGCTGCAACAAAATAGCACCCATGGCAAAGTCAGAGGCATCAGTAACCACCTGCACCGGTTTGCTGGTGTAATACACGGCTAGCACTGGGGCAGAACAAAGGGCATCCTTAAGGGTCTGGAAGGCAGCCTGCTGCTCTTTCCCCCACACATACCCTATGTCTTTCTCAGTAAGGTCAGTCAGTTTACTGGCCTTTGTGGAATAATTCTCAATAAATCTCCTACAGTAGTTAGCCAACCCGAGGAAGGATCTAACTTCAGAGACAGACTGTGGTATTGGCCAGTCCCTTATGGTCTGGACTTTCTTAGGATCCACGCTGATGCCATTTTTAGTGACAATGTGGCCTAAGAATTCAATACTGTCTTTAAAGAAATCACACTTGCTCATATTAGCATATAAGTGATTCGTTCTAAGTGTTCAGCGTGCTGAGCTTCATCTTTAGAGAAAATTAAAATATCATCCAGGAAAACTTGCACAAACTTATCCAAATAAGGTCTAAAAATGTCATTCATAGCACCCATGAAGGTGGCAGGAGCATTAGTCAGTCCAAATGGCATGACGTTGAACTCATAGTGTCCATAACGTGTACGAAAGGCAATCTTGTGTTGATCCCCCTCAGCAATTTTGAATTGATGATAACCACTCTTGAGATCGATCTTATTGAACACCTTAGCACCAGACAGGGTATCAAGCAAGTCCTCGATTCTGGGTAAAGCATACTTGTTCTTTACTGTAATTCTGTTCAGGGCTCTGTAATCCACACACATCCGCATACCGCCATCCTTTTTCTTAACAAATAGGATGGGTGCGCCGTAAGGTGATATACTGGGAGAAATATAACCATTTTCCTCAAGCTCTGCAATCTGTGTTTTCAACTCCTCGCTCTCCACATAAGACAAGCCATACGTGCGTTGCCAAGGTGGCTGACTCCGATGTAATGAATCAATCCTATGATCTACTTCCCTCTCAGAGGGTAGTCCTGGAGGCATATTAAATACATCCGTGTACTGAGCAACAATTTTTGCAGCAGTAGGGTGCTCCGGAGGGCTTACCTTTTTCTCAATCACTTCTTCAGGTTGAGGAGGTACCTCTCTTAGCAACAGACGAAACATTCTGTCTTCCTTCTGGTTCCAGCTTTTGACGAAGTCCATTGCATTCAGCAACTTGCATCCTTCTGGAAGCCTCTTCTTTTCCTTCATTTGCCATCCACACAGGACAAGAGGAAGAGCACTGGTGGGTGCCAAGTCAGTCTGCCCATCACTGGCTCCTCTCACTTTAACTGTACCTCTGCTCCAACACACTTCAGCTTGATGTCTATTAAGCCAGGACCTGCCTAGCACGAGATCATAAAAGCCAGTGTTGAGTACCTCAAATGTAAGCGTTTCAGTTAGAACTGCAATGCCAGAACCTAACTGGACCTCAATAGGCTTGGTTATAACTCCTCCCGGGATACTTGAGGCATCTCCAAGGAATATTTTTCTATTCCCTTGGGTGACAGTAGGCAGCCTTAGCCGCTTAACTAAGTCCTTGTGGATAAAAGTATGTGACGCCCCTCCGTCAACAAATGCCCTCACCTTCCTACCTGCAATCATGCAATGCAGTAGGATAGGGGGGACTGTCTTTTCCTGACTTTCGCATTGTTCTCCTGACGTAGCAAAGAAATGTTGGACATCAGGTGGAACAAGAGCATCCAGAGTGTGCACTCTCTGGACGTCTATATTGCTGATGGTCTCCTTTATCTGGTTGTCAGGCATGCATAGTGAATCCAGTTCAGCAGGACCCATAATACCTGCTACGAGGGCAGCTAGTGACGACTCACTATCTCTAGCATCCTCACAGTCAGTAGACTGGATTACTGACTGTTGCTGTCTTTTAAAGGCTGGTCTTTTCTCTCGACCTTAGGAAGGTGCTTGACTGGACACTGCTCTTTGAAGTGACCTGGCTGCTGGCAATGAAAGCAAATCGATTTTGCTGAGGCTGGTCTCGGCTTAGTCCTACCACCACCCCTTCCATAGCCACCTCGAGAGGAACCACCTCTACCTCTAGACTGAATAGCGTTGTACTCATACTCATACTCATCACCCTGATTATCCTCAGCCAGGTCTCCTTCAATTGCATTGTAGCAGCCGTGGGGCTTTTTGACAATCTTAGACACCAAAGCATTACTTTGGCGCTTGTGATTGAACTGCTGCTGATCCCAAGCGTCAGCATCCTGGGTCAAGTCAGCCAGTTTCTCATACTTCTTCTCAGCGAAATGACCAGAGACTTCGGATTTCAAGCCATACCTGAAGTATGCTATCCTATACCGTTCTGGCAAGTCTGGCTGTTTCATCATGTTCTCCTGGAACTTTTGAGCAAACTCAGCAACTGAAGTGGTCTGCTTCAGTGTCAGGGAGATCATCGCATAGATAGCTTTCTCCTGCTGGTTGATGACATCAAACTTCTCATGCAGCTTCTCGACAAACTCTCCCCACGTAGGGTCACCGAGTTGCCGAGCCTAAGCTCTTCCTTCCAGTAAAGCCACCAATCTGCGGCACTGCCTTCCAGTAGCACACCGGTGTTCCTGACCTTCTCGTAATCTTGCCGTTCTGGGTAGTTCTCCAGCCACTGCCCAACATCCGCGAGAAACTTGATCAGGTAATATTTTCTGTTTCCCTCAGGATCATATTCCTGAGGAGGTTTCTGCTTGGGCTTACTAGGCCCTCGACCACCACCACTAGTGGTTTGAGACCCCAGTTAGTCTCTGTCCCGTTGTAGGGACATTATGATTCTTTTGTCCTCCTGTTGGGACTGATACATGGCCGCCATTTGCGACTGCATCTGAATGAACAATGCTCCCAAGTCTACACTCTGGGGTGGTAGATTAGCAAATGCAGCAGCAGCATTGACCTCTACTCGTTGAGTAGGGTCCTCAACAGTCCCTCTCGCTCCTGCAGCAGCAATTCCTGCCGCATTCAGCCGGTCACGTATTTGACCTAGGGGTACATTGAGTTGTACAGCAGGAGGTGGGTTCAGAACATTGGCCCTTGATGCCATAAGTTCTTCAACAGTGCGCTCGTCAGCTGGCTGTCCTTCCCTCCTTTGTATATCTTCAGCGGCCTTTGCTACTTGTTCAGCTTCTAGTCTGGCTATCTCCTCCTCAGCTTGCTGAGCTGCGACTGAGGCAATAGCAGCTGCCTCATCTGCAGCCTCCCTAGCTGCAGTATCCGCTACTGCTTCCGAATAGGTACGGTTTCCCGCTACATGGCTTTCCGCCTGGTTTTCGACATTCTCGTTATCCTGGTTCTCCATGTCTCGGGAGTTGCTAGTTTGAGACCTTGTCCTTACCATACAAAGAAGACTGTGATAACTGCTCCGATACCACTGAAATGAATCGACTTACCAAATAGGCGATTAACAATTAATAAAGATCTTTATATCAGCAAGTAATCTTTATGGTATTTTCCGTTAACTGGTTTAACGGCAAAGGACAACACACTAGCAGTGAATAATACTCGTCAGTCAAATGCGAGTAAACTAGCATCAATAATGCAAATCAGTAAACTCATACATAAGCAAGGTTAGAAGACAGTGCGTATCAATGGCTTCTTGCCTTGGATTCAGATCCCTCTCAGTAAGCTGTACAAGAGAGTTGGCTCCGTTCCCGAATGCCGAACTTGAGAGCAATGCCTAGCATATGTACATGGAATGGGTTTACTGTTCAACGGTCAGTGCGATGGCACCGCCTACCCGGGAGTTAACCACGTTGGTAGGACCTCGGTTAACCAACTCCACCGCCATCTCCCATCATCCCGAATCGCCATCCATCATAGGGATGTCATCTGGCCATTCATCTAGCATACCACACTTAGATGCATATCGAGGCAGTTCGCTGCTACCGAGTACGGAAGTCAGCTAGCAGTCAAAGAATGTGTCAGCAAGCTGACTTAAGTTGACCTCAGCCTGCTACTTCCGGCCGAGTCATTAAACTGATATTAAATATAAAGTTTAGCAGACTGATCGTTAACTAGAGTTCAGCAAGCTGAATTTATTTAACTACATTATTTAACTGACTATTATGTCAACCAATATACTGATTCATTACAGGGGAGGACGGGGAGGGGGAAGGGGTGAAGGAGGAGAGGAGGAAGGAAGAAAGAAAGAAGGTGGAGTCCAGGGACGAGGGAGGAAGGGGAAGGAGACGAGGAGGGGGAGGAGGGGGGAAGAGGGAGGAGGAAGGGAGATGAAGGAGGAGGTCTCGGGGGGCGAAGGAGGAGGGGGGGAAGTGAGGCAGAGAAGGGAGGTGGAGGAGGAGGAAATGGAGAAGTGAGAGGAGGGAGGAGGTGGAGAAACCTGAAGGAGGGGAGGTGGATGGAGCGTGCTTGAAGGAGGAGGAAGGGAAAATATTGAGGGGAAATGACGAACAGTGTCCAGATTTAGGAATGCAGTTGATGGCCAAAACACATTGTTGACATAAGCAATGACGGCACCCTCACAAGGGTGCTAGCCTCTAGGGCCTCCGTGTAACCAACGGGAGATTTGGAGTCTGCAGGCTGAGAGTGCGCGAGCTCCTTTGGTGTCCTTTAATATATTACGCCTACCTTGGCATTGCAAAGAAGCATTAGTGCCTCGCGAGGCACTTCTGTGGCAGTGTCCATGCGTTACGAGTATGCAAGGCTCGCTGTGCGGTCCTGCACGCTTGCAAAAGCAAAATACTCACAGGGCTTGCAGGCTGCAATTCGGGAGCACCTTTGGTGTCCTTTAGTGTAAATGATAGGCCTACACTAGCAATGCAAAGAAAGCAAAAGTGCCTCGCGAGGCACTTTTGCGTAGAGTTTGTGACGGCTTGAGGCTGCAGCTTGAAGAAAAGGAGGCTCACTAATTCATGGGACTTTAGTGGGTGGGGCGCTGGGGGAGGGGGCGCTGGGACGGGTGGAAGGTGGAGGTTGGAAGGTGGCTGGCCCGGTGACTCGGAGTGCGTGCGTGCGTGGGGGGGCATGCCACGCGCGTGAGGCGAGCACGGATGGTCGCCGCCCGCACGCACGCACGCACTCCCTTGTTTCAAAAGATAAGTGCTTTTTGGCTCCTCCTTGGCTCACTCATCTCGACTGAGCCAGTGCTTGTGCGTGCCCGCCTGGTTGGGGGTGTGTATGTGGTGGCCCGGGGGGGGGGGGAGCTTGCTGATTGCAATTGACTGACTTATGCGGGTCGAAAGACTTTCTTGTTGCTTCTAATATCTCTTTACTGCTTGTGCTGCTTCTGCTGCTGCTTGCTTCTAGATGATGCTTGCGCCAAGGGTGGGACTAGGGCTAGAACTAGGTGTGAGTGCTTCTGGGATGGACCCCAAGTGTAGTGAAACAGATAGATAAAGTACTTAGTAAAACAGAATACTTTATCTATTCAAGACAAGGATCTTTGAACACAAGTGGTAGCTTCTTGAAAGAGAGATAGCTTCTTGAAAGTTAATATATTTCTGAATTTTGGCAAGTACAAGAGTGATTCTCGAATGTCTTTCTATGTTCTAGCTCTTGTTTATATACTTGCTACATAAGTAATTTCTAGGAAGGTGTATGTTGATGTGTTGGCACCCAACACATCCCAAAACTTGCCACCTCTTTCTAGAATAATGTACACATGTCCTTTTGACCTAAAAATGGCACATCTGACTTTTGCCACTTGGAGTTCCAAGGTCTTTCCTCTAACTTCGAAAATGCCTTGGAAGGTTCAAAAGACATGAACCAAGCTAGAGTACCTATTCACACTTGACTCCACACAATACTACTCCAAATATATTTGAAAACATTAAAATAAATGCGAACTAATATATAATAACTCAAATCACTACATGACCCCCCCGATAGAAAAAGCGACGTCTCGGCGCGTCAAGTCAAGTTTTACACATGTGGAGCAAACTAGTCAACAGTTTCAAGTCAGATGCCCCACATGTGAAGAGGACTAGTCAAAGGCGCCAAGTCAGGTGCTACACATGTAAGGTAGACTAGGCAAGGTCGTAGGTGGTGTGACCTTATTGGCTAGCCTACTCCTTAATGATAAAGAAAATTGTACAAGTTGGCCCAGAATCTGCCACGAACTCAAAAATTCATAGCGGCCACAGAACTGCTCCAAATCTAAAAATTCGAGTGCCAGACGGACCGCGTCGGAGAACTCTACCGAGTCACCAAATCTGAGAGCATTCTCATTTCTGGACTGTCGTTGAGAGCTGAGAGAGTAGGCACTCCTCCAAATCTGTGCAGAAACTTCTGAAAATCATAAGTCCTTCTATACTTCTCCAAATTCTGCAAACTAAGTCTCAAACTGGGCGCTGTAAGATGTTCTACCAGAGTCTTGAGTTTCAGAGCATTCCAAGTTCAGGGGAGGGCACAATGTCAGAAGGCATATTCTGCCCTAACAATGCCAGCAGCCTGACCCCCTTCTACTTAGAGCATCATATCTCTCTCACCAATGCTCCAAATTGAGAAAACTTGGACTCTAAATGACCGGCTACTCATGGACTACAGCCAGGTAAATTTTTAGAATTTATTATGCAGAGACCTATTACCAGTAGCAGTTTTAGTTTTCTGTTTAGAAACTGCGAGAAGAGAAGAGTGTCTAATGTCAATATTTCCTCTTTCTTGTTCTTGCAGGCTGCCTCCAAGGGGTCTTCTGCTGCTTCTTGATGGTGGCAGGCTGCCTCCCTGAAGTCTTCGGGCTTCTAGTAGAGAGACTTGGGGCTGGTCCAAGATGGGGGTTGGCGGCATGGAAGCGCTTCAACTTTCTCTGAACTTTGTCAAGGTAGTGCGCCGCCACCCAACTATTCTCCGAATCTGGATATCCTTTCCACTTGATCAAGTATTGCTGCTGTCTCCTGAAATTTCTCATAGCCACTATGTCTTCCACTTCGTACTCCAAATGATCATCCACTATTGTTGGGGCTGGTGGGGTTGTCACACGTCCTGGGAACTTGTTGTCGGGTTGCACATATGGCTTGAAGAGGGAAGCGTGGAATACGGGGTCGATGTGCATAGTCTGGGGAAGTTCTAGCTTGAAAGCAACGGGGTTGACTTGCTGGATAATCTTGAAGGGTCCCAAATACTTGGGAGAGAACTTGCTGCCGGCAGGCCTGTTGTTCAGGGAAATGTTCTTGGATGATAGTAACACGTTGTCACCCACTCTGTACGTAATTTCTCTTCTGGATCTGTTCGCCACTCTTGCTTGAGCATCTTGCGCGTGTTGTAGAGCTTTCTTCGCTGCTGTAAGGGCTGCTTCTAATGTCTCCATAAAATCTGTGGCTGCAGGTACTTCATCATGGCCAGCCGTGAAGCTCAGTGGCGTGGTCGGATGGAAGCCATAGTTGAGGAAGAATGGGGACTCTTGGGTAGAGGCCTGCGTAGTGTTGTTGTAGGCAAACTCGAGGGGGGTCAAGTACATGTCCCAGTCTTGCTCGAGGGTAGACACGTAGGCCTTTAGAGAGGTCTTTAGGGTACGATTCATACGCTCGGTTTGCCCATCTGATTGTGGGTGGTAGGCAGTAGACATATCCAGCGATGTACCCAAGTTCTTGAAGAGATTTTTCCAGAAATGGCTTGTGAATCTTGGATCTCTATCTGACACAATTCTTGATGGTAGTCCATGGAGTCGGAAGATGTTGTCAAAGATGAGTCTTGCAAGTTGTGGTGCTGTAGCCTTAGTCGTCGTGGGAATAAAATGAGCCATCTTGGTAAGTCTGTCCACCGCCGTGAGTATTGCATTATGGCCTCGAGGTGTCACGGGCAAGTCCACGATAAGGTCCATTGAGATGTCCGTCCATTGTCTTTCGGGGATTGGTAGTGGTTGGAGGAGTCCTCCCGCCTTTTGCGATGATGGCTTGATTCTTTGGCATGTGTCACAGCTCCTGCAGTACTCCTTGACTTGCTTAGACATGCCTGGCCAACAATAAGTCCTAGCTAGAACGCCCGTGGTCCTTAGGATTCCAAAGTGTCCTCCAAGAGGGTTGTCGTGTGCTTCTCGTAGAAGCAAGAGCCGGAGGTCTAAGTCATTAGGAACACATCTCTGGCCCGTATCTTGCCTCACCCAATAATTGCCTTCTTGCTTCTTGCATGGGTCCAAGGCTGCTTCTCCGTTCTTGTAGTAAGGGTCTCTTTCATAGGCGGCTGAAAATCGAGCTTCCAGATCTGTCTTCAGGGATACCATCACTGCATTTAATTGCAGTCTTGAGAGGGGGTCAGCCGGGTTTGTCTTGCCGGGCTGGTACTGAATCGTGATGTTGTATTGTTGCAAGTATCCGCTCCATCTTGCTTGTCTCCTTGAGAGATACGGCTGCGTTTGGAGGTGCTTTAACGCCTCGTGGTCCGTGGTGACCAGTACTTTGCGTCCTTCAACGTAGCAGCGCCAAACCTTCAAGGCATGTACAATCGCCAATGCCTCTCGCTCCGTGGTTGTATAATTTTGCTCGGCTGGATTTAGCTTCCTTGACTCGTAGGCGATGGGCTGCAGTCCCTTGCCTTGGTCTTGAAGCAGGATTGCTCCTATTGCATAGGAAGATGCATCGGTGATGACGTGGAAGGGCCAATCTGGGTTTGGACTTGGGAGTGTGAGCACCGGGGATGTGGTCAATCTTCGCTTTAACTCTTGAAATGCCTCTTCCTCTTTCTCGGTCCATGTATATAGCCTGTCCTTCTTGAGTAGATCTGTCAGGGGGGCTGCTATGTGCGAGAAGCCTTGGATGAATTTTCTGTACCAATTGGCAAATCCCAAGAATGACTGGAGTTCTTTCTTGGTCGTGGGGGTTGGCCATTCCTCCACCACCGTGGTCTTCTTGGGGTCCATCTTGATGCCATCAGCAGTCACGTGGAGACCTAGGAACTCCACTTCTTGTTTGGCAAACTCGCACTTTGACTCCTTCGCAAATAGCTTGTTTTGCTTCAATACTTCAAGGACTTCTTTCAAGTGTCTCGCATGCTCTTCAAGGGTCTTGCTGTAGATAAGGATGTCATCGATGAATACCACCACAAATCTGTCCAACATGGGCTGAAATATGGTGTTCATCATAGTCATGAAAGTTGCTGGCGCGTTGGTGAGTCCAAATGGCAGGACCATGAACTCAAAATGTCCATATCTTGTCCTGAATGCCGTCTTCTCTATGTCCGGTTCTGCGATGCGAATCTGGTGGTAGCCGCTCCGTAAGTCAATCTTCGTGAAGTACTTGGCTCCAACCAGCCGGTCCATGAGCTCATCCATGCGCGGCAGCGGGTATCGATTCTTGATGGTGATCTTGTTGAGGGCGCGATAGTCCACACACATCCTCAAGGTACCATCTTTCTTCTTGACAAATAGCACCGGGGCTCCAAATGGCGACTTGCTAGGTCGAATGAAGCCATGCTCCAGTAGCTCCTTGATTTGCTTCTTGACTTCGTCTAGCTCCGTGTATGACATTTTGAACGTAGGCCGAGAGATGGGCTTGCTTCCGGGCTCCAACTCTATCTTGTGGTCTACGAATCTTTTGGGGGGTAGGCCCTTGGGCAATTCCGGGGAGAACACTTCTTTGTAGTCCTCTAAGACTTCTTGTATCTCCTTGGGAACGGGGCTGCCTTCTTGACTCTCGATGTCTTTCTTGATGTCTTTTGGCGTGATCAAGGCCAAAAGAAGCTCGTGTCCCTTCCTCACAAGTCTCTTGAGTTGGAGGGCGGACAATAGTATCTCGTGTGCCGGCTTCTGGATGTCTTGGGTCTGGATATTCTGGATTGCGCGCAAAATACAGATTCTTGAAGTGATGTCATTCTTGATCTTGATAGTACCGGTCCTCCAATCAACTTGGGGGTTGTGCTTGGTCAACCAAGGCGTCCCTAGGATGACGTCGTACTTGCCCAATTGCATGGGGGAGAACACTACTCTATCCTTGAAGGACTTGATAGAGAGTGCCAAGGGGTACGTCTTCTTGGAAGGGGTAGTATAGGAGAATCCATCGGGCATCATAATCTCCTCGTCGTGGTCAAGAGTTCGCATAGTAATACCGTGCTTGGTGGCAAAATCTGCAGCAATGAAGTTGCCTTGAGCTCCGCTATCCACCAAGATGTGGACCTTCTCTCCTCCAAGGTAACCTCTCAAACTCATTGGGGCTGGAACGTCGTCTTCAACGGGGGTCTCCACCTCACTTGGCGTGTTGCCTTCTCGTGAAGTGGGTCTTGGGGTGGTAGGCTCCTGGCCTACCGGCGCTGTCCGTTTTTTGACAACTTTTTGGGGCATGAAAGTGCACGATGGCCCTTTTCCTTGCAATAAAAGCATAGTCCAGCCGTCATGAGAGCTTCTTTTTCAGCCGGGGAGAGTCTTGCTTTCACTCCTTGCTGGTTTCTTGCATCATAAGTGTCATTGGAGGGTCTTCCACTCTTCCGGGCAGCCGCGGGGTCCCTTTTAATAACTCCGATTTCCATGGGTGTGGGTCCAGATTCGGATGTGGAAGGGGCTGCGTACACCCGCGTCGTCGGTACCCGTGAAGATGAAGGCACGGAGTGCTTGAAATCCAAGGTATCCACCTTTTGGGCCACTTCAATGATCTTTGAGAAGTCCGTCAAGTCGCGTAACTCCACTTCCTTTGCCACCTTGGGTTTGAGGCCAAAGATGTAGCGGTCAATCTTCTCCTCGAGAGACATGTTGGGGATCTCAAGAGTGAGGGCGTGAAATCTGGATGTATACTCTTGAACGGACGTCGTTTGCTTGAGATGGTGGAGCTTTCCTCGGGCAATCTTCTCCGCATTGATGGGCATGAATTGCTTCTTGAGGGCCTCACGAAAATCTGCCCATCTTGCATATGATGGTGGGGGCTCTTGGCCGAGCATGGGGTGCGCCATAGCTTGATATATAGCCGCTTGATAGTTACGCCACCATGATGTTGCTGCTCCTCTAAGTAAGGTAACGGCAAAGGGAACGTAGTCCTCCTCGGGTACTTCAAGGAATGCGAGGTACGTCTCCACTTGGTAGAGCCATAAATTCAGGTTGGCACCTTTCCCGGGGTTGAAAGTGTCGGGTTTGCCGGGCTTGATGAGTTTCCTTGCTCTCGTTGGCTCTTGTGGAGGCGCTTGAGCCGGGGCTGGATTTTGAGCATTGCTCGCAATAGGGGCAACCATGGCAGCCATAGCTTCTCTTGACGCTTGCACGGTTGCTTCATAGGTGGCCAAGCCCACTTGGTTGTGGACGGTCATTAGGAAGGCTGCCCACTCATTTGCGGGAACTCCTTGTGGTGGGGTCAACTTTGCTATAGCGGCTGCCACGGGATTTGACGGTGCTCCTCCTTGTGGTGCTTCTTGTTGTTGGAGATTTCCTTGAGTAGGCTCTCCCATCGACGCTGGAGGAGGGTGTGCTCCTCCTTGTGGTGCTTCTTGTTGTTGCAGATTTTCTTGAGTGGGCTCTCCCATCGGCGCTGGAGGAGGGTGTCTTGGAGAGGAAGGGCTTCCTTCGAAAGCTTGCTGTTGGTCTTGAGGATCGGCCATCTTCTTGTGCTACCAAAGTGCCTAGCTCCGATACCACTGTAGTGAAACAGATAGATAAAGTACTTAGTAAAACAGAATACTTTATCTATTCAAGACAAGGATCTTTGAACACAAGTGGTAGCTTCTTGAAAGAGAGATGGCTTCTTGAAAGTTAATATATTTCTGGATTTTGGCAAGTACAAGAGTGATTCTGGAATGTCTTTCTATGTTCTAGCTCTTGTTTATATACTTGCTACATAAGTAATTTCTAGGAAGGTGTATGTTGATGTGTTGGCACCCAACACATCCCAAAACTTGCCACCTCTTTCTAGAATAATGTACACATGTCCTTTTGACCTAAAAATGGCACATCTGACTTTTGCCACATGGAGTTCTTCTAGGTCTTTCCTCTAACTTCGAAAATCCCTTGGAAGGTTCAAAGGACATGAACCAAGTTACTAGAGTACCTATTCACACTTGACTCCACACAATACTACTCCAAATATATTTGAAAACATTAAAATATATGCGAACTAATATATAATAACTCAAATCACTACACCAAGTCCTCTAGCGTAGCACGCGTGTCACAGTTGGTTACGCCGCGTATATTGACTCTCCATTACTGCTTCGCTCTCGCGGTGGTGTTGGTGTTGGCTGGTGTGGTGGGTGCTGATGGTGTGCAGCACGCTTCGGACGGGGGGAGCGTATTTTTGTAACGTTTAAAAGGAACCCACTAACCCGGGGGCGGGTGAGCTAGTCATGTGCGACCGGGGAGGAGGTTAGACTGAGGGCAAGTTCGACGAGAGGGGTCTTCTGGAACTGTTTCTCGTGGTGCTGTTATGCCTCTTCCCGCAGATCTCGGACCCGTGCATTTAAGCGAAAGCTCATTACGCCGCGCCACTTGTCCGTGCGTGCGTGCGCTCTCCTGCCTGCCAGCCGGGCGGGAGGGCGCACGTGCTCATGGACAGGTTGCACCCAACCCCGGCCCTTGTGCGTGTGGGGCTTTGCTGTCGGCTTCACGTCGACTGGCGGGTCTCATTTCTGCGCAAAGGCCAACAACTGCTGCCACTTGGCAGCACCCTTCATCTTTTCCTATTGCATCATTGTTGCTGTGCTGTGTTGTCTGCCTGCCTGTCTGTCCGTCTGCTCTTTGCCTATTTTCCTGCCTGCCTGCTTGCGTGTCTGGCTGCTTGCCTGCTTGCCTGCCTTCTTTTGGTCTTCCTGTCTGCCTGCCTGTCTGCCAGTATGCAGTCTTTGCGTGTCTTACTGTCCTTGGCAGGCGGGCGTGGCATAGCCGAGAGCACCCCATGGAAGTGCAGTGGCTGGTCCCAAATAACAACAGTCCTCGCTGTCCTGAGGTAACCACTCCATGCCAGCCCACCCGCAACTGACTTGCGTGGCTGCTCCATTGTATAGACGTCTGCGAAATTTTTGGGTTGTGACCAGCTGCCTGTTCTTGTCTCTGATGGAAGGCGGCAGGCAAGGCATGAGAAAAGGCAGGCAGGGCGGCAGGAAGGTGGCCTGCTACAGTGTGTGTGTGTGTGTGTATAAATATGATTCCTTGTTTAGTCCTTGGCTGAAGGCAAGGCAGGAAGGAAGGGGGCGAGGGGGGNACTTGTATAATATGTGTCCAGGCAGCTTACTGTGAGACTGATTGACCCTAAAAACTCCTTCATCGTGACTGCAGATATGGACAGCTTCGGTACCGTCAAAGAGGTGAAGACATAGAGTTACATACACTTAGCTTGATCGTCAGAGCAGCACTGCCGTGATATGTGATACTAGAGACAGGTTCCAATTGACAAATTACTTTTTGTTGATAAATTTAGTGTAGTGATCTTTGAATTGCAAAAGTAGCAGCACATACTCAATAGGCCGTAGAGGGGCACTGCATGCGCACATAAGCGTAGCACAAACTCCACAGTACATTCTGTTTTATTTTATTTTGGAAATATTGTGGTCCGATTGCATGGTGTCGTGCCTAACATTGTCGGTCCCTCGGCACGTGCGTAGCCTTCCAGCACGCGTGCCTTCGACCTGGTCGATGTGTCGGTGGCCCTCTTCACGTGTGGGCAAACATGGTCGATCGACCTTTGCACGTGTGTCGGTGACAAGCCTTACCAGGGTTAACCCATCCCTGGGCTCCTGAACTTGCACCATGCAACCATGACCAACACTCAGAGCAACGTTCTCCTTCACCCAGCTCTCACCATCTGCTTATCCTAAGACTTAGCAGAAAATTTTAAAAATACTTGCCTTGTCTTAATTCCTCTTACAAGGACGAAAGTCTCTTACTTCCACATAGGCTTTATACCTTAAGGTTCTTGGGTTCACAGGCGAGCAAATTGTAATTTGCAAAAATCACACTCTAAGCAGCTTAACATACAACGTCAAATTCAGAGAAAATCGCCCTTCAGGCTTTCGCTTAACTTTCACAAAGTTACAGCTTACAAAACTCTGAAACTACACGTCTATGGTGGCCTGGGTCAAGCTCTTCACTTAACACCGCACCTTAACAGCTCTTCACTGCCAGGCTAGGCTCACTCAGTTCTTCACTGAGAGCTTTATCTGTCAATACTACTCTTTCTCTTCGAGATGCAAATGCGACTTCTGAGAACTTGGAAACCAACACACAACTCACCATTTTAAGGCTGCTTCACACACACTTGTGGCGTTCGGCCGAATCTGTGCCAATCTCCTAGCAAATTCTATTCTGCAGTTCTCCTACTTTCAACAGTGAGATTCCCTCTTTGGGAACTCCTACAATCTTAACTTATCTATGATACACTGAGAAGAAACTTCAGCGTCGGCAGAAGCGTGGGGCCTCGGCTCTCCAATGGCCTTGGGAATTCCTTCTTCTTCTTCGCGCCCTTCTTCTCCTTCTGCTCCTTCTGCTCCTTCTGCTCCTTGGCAAAGGTGCGTGAGAGTGAATGACATGTCTCAGGCAAGATTCGTGCCTTTCGCAGGCACCACACAGCGTCATCTTTCGAGAATGCCGTGCTTAGTCACAAGGCTTAGCTGCATGTCGCTTCTGCCTAGCCATGCTCAACTCAAACTCGTAGTCACTTAGCATGCATGCACACCTCGTGACTGTCGCGCGTGGCTGCTTAGCTTCTCAGCTGGCAGTCACGCCTAATTGGCTCATGGCTAAGAACTCCTGAGCGGCGTGTACAAGCAAATGCCACTTGCTCAAGATTCCCAACCGGGCGGCCGTAGCCTATCTTGGTATTGCGGCCATGACCTGGTTTAATCTGCCGGTCACACAGTACCTGACCTGGTACCTGCTGGGCGGCTCATCTCTGATCCCCAACTTCTAGCCTCACGGCTGTCTATGCTGTCAAAACCTCCCCCATTCCTGGGTGTGGGGCACATTGACATTGACCCCTTGCCAGTGGTCTCGACGCCGACATAACCGCTGACTGCGACGTAATCAGTCAAGTGGTCGGTGAGTCAACGTTGACTTTTCGTACTTGGATGGCCGTAG
This sequence comes from Mesotaenium endlicherianum, assembly GCA_009602735.1. Lineage (NCBI taxonomy): Eukaryota > Viridiplantae > Streptophyta > Zygnematophyceae > Zygnematales > Mesotaeniaceae > Mesotaenium > Mesotaenium endlicherianum. The sequence continues at coordinate 704,214 of WELA01003517.1, forward strand.
CTTGCGCTGCGCGTGCGACACCGTCAAACGGATAGTAGTTGCGACAATGGTGCCTGCGGGCATGCATGCGTGGAGAGACAGGCCGCAGAGGCCCCTCTCCTCAAAGTGAAGTGCTAATGATAAATATATACCGCTAGACATCCTCGATTCGGTAGCACCTCCTTTCGACGAACAATTCCCCCAATCGAGTAGTTTACGCACTGCACTAGGTAGAGGCTGGCCAACCCACTCCACAAGCTCGGAGTGCCTCCCGTTAATTAGGACCCCGTTCTCACACGCCGTAGGGAATCCGATCTAGGACCCCGCTCCGACTACGAGACCACGTCGCCTTAGCCCGGAGACCACGTCGCCTTAGCCCTAAAATTCGATGTAGGTCCGAGACGTTAGCTATCATCCTCACCCTGTCTTATCAATATGTATGAGCATTTCACGTGTTGTGCTTCTTGCTGTGTGTGGATGCATTGAGTGGGCTTTAGTGCTCCAAGGAACAGTTGCCTGCATGTCACATCATGCCGTCGCACAATGGCGGTGCCGCCCAACTACGTTTGAGGTGTTTCTGGGTTCGAATCCCGGGGCTGATATAAGTACAGCCATGAGTCATTTGCGTCTCTTTCCCTCTCCGTAGATGTTGCTTGATAGATGCTTTTTAAGAGTAGTGTTCTTTGTTTATGCTATTATTGTGGCTATCGAACAACTCATCGCAACCCACTTACACACGTGCATGTAGTTGCATGATTGCTCTTTCACTTACAAGATAAAGCACTGGTATAATTGATCTCCCTTCCTAAATTGCCGTTTAAGCAAGAGTGGCCACGGAAATTAATATAGTGATAGTCAAAATGTGCTTCTTCGGAAAACACTGTTAAAGCAGAATAATTCTTTAGTGTGACAAAGAAGTAATTTCTCACGTACACTTGAAGGCTGAAAGGGATTAATGCTTAGTTGTTTCTATCAAACTTTGTGCCAGAACTTTGTTAGATTGGTCAGTTGCATACACCAGCTTCTTCTTGGTCTACTGTATTTACAAGCTACTAGTGGAACGCTACACCCACAACCCCTCTCCGCCAATGCAACAAAACATAGGGCTAAGGCTAGCCTGGAAGCAGCTGCTACAAAGAGGCCTGGCACTCGTCACCGCTCTCTCCAGCGTGGCTGGCCCACGCAACACATGGGCAGAAGGGCTCTCATTGATCAAGTTCGACCCTTCGGCCACTCACAGTCTTTTTGTTTAGCTAAGTACATAGAAGTCCTGCGGCCGGGGCATGCAGGCTAACTTTGTACAGACAACTGTCTGCATGCTACACTCATATGCGGTTCAGCAGAATGGCAAATTTTTACATTAAATGTGCTACTTCGCATCTTACGGAGGCCTTTTCCAAGCTTTAATGATCACAACCTGTGTACTCCCCACTCACGGTACTCCTCTTGCAGTCAGTCCAATCTCTGCTGGTTCATCATTTCGTAGTCTCAGACACTAATTTGCAGGCTTTCACACTTGTGTACCATTCAGAGCATGTGTTATCAACATTTACACTCCAACTAATCTGCAGTTTTGTGCAATAATTGTGATGATTGGACCGCCTCATATTGTCTATGGCACCTACCTGTACATAGGAAACTCGTGCATGTACCATGTTAATCTACCATTGGGACTCTCATACACTACACAAACCTCACGCGATTATTCCCACATGTGTGATATAGGACACTAATCCGCGTCTCTGCAAGCTGCGCCTACCACCTATTGGGATACGCCTCCCGGTACTGACGGTCTTCGTCCCTGTTGATCTGGGCAACAGTCGCGTCCTTCACCTTCACATTCAGCAGCTTCTTGGCAACCCTGTCTTTTGCGGTCGGCTTCTTCTTCAGCATGGCCGACAAGCTGGTGCCCTGCTGGCCCCGCCGGCTCCTTCGCCCCCCCGCAGCTGCAGCTGCCTCGCCCCCTTCCCCGCCGTCGATGCCGAGCATCTCCTCAAAGCCCTGGGCCGTGCCCGCAAGCGCGGAGCCTCTCAGGACGGCATCATTGTGCTCCCTCACTTCGCGCGCTCTCTGCCGCGAGGCCCCCCCGCCGCGCTGCCTCTTTCTCCGGGCCGCCTCCTCGTCCTCCCCCGCCCTCCGCCGCACGTTTGCCACTGCCTGCTTGGCAGCGCGTGCAAGCACTTCCTCCACGCTCTCCCCCTCGCAGCCAGTACCACGCGCCTCGCCCACGGCGCTCTTCTCGTGCTCGGTGTGCACTATGCCGCTGCCGCCTGGCCTGCTGGGAGCAGCCCCCCTTGCTGTTGCTGCAGCCCTGCGAGTGCTTGAGCTTGGCTGAGCTTCTACAGGCTGGCCCTTGGCGTCCCTGGGGACTATGGGGCCGTGCATGGGGCACTTGCGCAAGTCTCGGCGCTGGCAGAAGCCTCCGCTCTTGAGGGGAGCCCCGCAGGGCTGCCCCGGGTGCGTGCTGAGGGGCTGGTAGTAGCTGGCCTGCATGTGCATGTCGCGCACCATGTCAGCCGGCATGCACGCGTCGTGGTCCACCCTCCCCCAGTGGTTGTCCACCAGCAGCCCGCGTGCGTTGACTGGCACATGCTCTTCTGCGCCCCAGTGGTCCAGGTGGGCTCCCCACGCGACAGCTGGCGCCTCCTGCATCAGCTTCTGCTTGAGCGCATCCGCCTCGGAGGCTTGCCCGCTGCTACGGCCAGGACCGCTTTCCCCTCCGCTGCCAGCTGGCGCAGCGCCTTGCCCTCGCTCCTCTCTCCCCCTGCCGCCGCCGTCCGCAGGCGTCGCATCTTCCAATGCCACATTAGCTCCGCCTGCTTCCACATCCAGCTCCCAAGCCTCTGCCAGGTCAGCACCGCCGCCAACGCCACCTGACTCGCCCAGAAGCGGTCCGCTTTCCCACTCGACATCCTCCATGGCGGCGTCGAGCTCGTCCTCCCCTCTGGAGCCACCCCCCCCAGGTCCCTCCTCCTCCGAAAGTGGGGGGAGGAGGCCCAGATCCTGGCACCTGGCGCACATGCGCTGCATCTCGTTCCGCAGGTCAATCACCTCCTTGAGCAGCGTGTCGCGCTCGGCCCTCTCGCTTTGCGGCGGCTCTGCGCGCGCGAGCACGTGCAGCCACTCCAGGACCGCAGGCAGGTGGCGCAGCACCAGCGGCCGGTGCAGCTCGCGCAGGCTCTCCAGCACCGCCGGATTTTCCGCCACTTCCCGCCCGGCCGCCTCCGCCGCCTCCGCCTGCCTCTCCGCCTCCCTCAGGCCCCTCAGCCCATACTCCTCCTCCTCCTCCTCCTCCTCATCTCCCTCACCCCCAAACATGTCTTGTGAGCTTGGGCAAGCGCCAACACCCGAGCTGGGTGCACCCATGGACACCTGGTGCTGACCTAGCTGCTCGTCTCGCTCTCCACACACGCCACCGCCACCGGCAGCCGCCTCCGGCACTGCTCCGGCGCCACCTGGCGCCTCCCCAGCAGCCCCCGCGTCCCCCCCCGCCAGGGTGGGCCGCAGGATGTCGAAGCACTGCCGCATCTGCTCCAGGGAGGACAGCAGCTCCGCGCGTGCGTCGGGGTAGCTGGCGCGCAGCTTCTCGTACTTGGCGCGGTACAGGGCCTGCACGCGCGCCTGCCTCTCGCGGCGCCGCCGCTCCTCCTCCGCAGCCCTCTCCCTCAGCCCGGGGAACTGCAGGTGGAGCACGTGCCGCAGGTAGCGGTAGCCCAGGCGGACCTGCCGGTAGTGCTCCCCGAACGCGTCGTTCCACCGCTCCAGCGTCTCGATGGCCGTCTTGCGCAGGAGCTTCGCGCGGGCGGCGGGCGGCGGCAGCGGGAGGTCGGTGCGGTAGCCCACCGTGAGCTGCAGGAAGCTCTCCAGGGAGGGCGCAAGGAGCGCGCGGAAGGCGCGCGAGCGCATGAACAGCACGTCGGCCGTCAGCAGCGCCATGTACCGCACCTGGCAGCATGCCCCCCCCCCNGGAAGCGGTCGATGCGCTCGCGGCTCTTCGTGCTCCTGGCCTGGCCTCGCCCCCGGCCCACCCGCAGCACACCGCCACATGAACGAGCCCTTGCGTGTGAGGGAGAGGTGAAGGCAAAGGAGAAAGAGGGAGGGAACGAGACAGATAGAAATACAGCGCCTGTGCTACCCAGAGAGAGCCACAGATGTACCGTCACTACACTGCCCCTCTCCCCCCCACCCCTTCCCCATCCTCGACCCCGCAACTTGCCCGCCCGCAAGGCTTGTTCAGGTCAAACCAGCTACTGCTCAGCTCAAGTGCTGGTCCTCACCTGGGAATCGAAGCATGCCAGTGGTGCCCTAGGAGGCTGGGGCAAGAGCTGCAACGGCACCTGCGTGTGTGAACACCCTTCGTCTGACTGCATGACTCTGGTTATGCTTCATGCAAAGATCCGTACCGTGCAAATCCGAATGTGCAAGTGTGGACCCCCGCCAACGACCTGCGTGTAACCAGACTTGTTGCAAGGGGGATATGGTTGTACCTGAGCATGATTCTTCACGAACTTCCCTTGCAGAAACTCGAATATGCTGCGGATGTTGTCGTCGGACTGACGACCAAAACTCTTGAGAGCCTTGAGCTTCCCTGCGTCAAGCTCCAACCCCGTGTTGCTCGTGATGGCATCTATGAGCTCGCTGACCTTCTCTCTGTCCCTAAAATCCATACTGTGGTTGAGGACATGAATTACAACAGGAGAATTGCTCAGGGCGCAAATTCAGAGCATAACAACCGAGTCAACCCACTGCTATACCAGAGAACGAGTCTATAACTTTGAACAATTTTAGCTTGTATAAGATTTACCACTGAGGGAAGCAGTGGGTACAGCGGTACTGAGTGGGTGAAGTGGGATTAATTTATGAACTTTCGGGGCACTCTCTCAGGAAGTCCTCAGAGCTGACAGCAACGGTAGCATTTGTGCATGGAGGAAAGGAGAGACCAAGTCGTGAGTTAGGACGCGACAACTGGCAATATAACCGACTTCGTATTCTGTACGCCTTCCTTCGGAGTTGAAACCACTTGAAAGCTTTCGAACGAACTCGTTCTGACATGCATGCACTCTCACCCAATAAAGCGGGATAAAGAAGCTGCACAGGCACATGGTTACCGCCTGCATGACAGCGGACAGTATTTTCATGCACTTGTCTTTAAGATGCAATCAGTTTGAAAAATCACCTCCTTCGAGAGTAACGGTGGTCAGCAATGAAGGCCCTTTTCTGCGAACCTGATGGAACTCGGCAGACCTTCTTCATGCCTGCAAGAAAAGAGGATCCCGTATACGAAGACGAGAGAGACCGCTTGAAGAGGTTGATAGAGGTGTATGGTGGTATATGGAGTAATTTTAGATGTGCGGACGGAAAGACCGTGTATGAGCTGGTTGAGGATGTTCATGATGTCAGCCATGACGCAGCTCTGCGAGGCCAGGTGAAGCATCTCCCTTGTTCTCCAGAAGTTTCTCACATTGCACAACTTTGACTTGATGAAGGCCCCTCCTCCTAGACACACTCCACACGTGAAAGATACCCAGTCTACAAAATATGGAGGACGAGCCCCTGGCTGGTGATACGGGGTGTGACAATGGAACCCCTCCTGAAGGTACACATTAAAGGCTACAACCTTAAACAGCCCACAGAAAGCTGGGATGAGTTTTGGGCCTCGCTTGGCGACTTTTTTTTTTTGTAAGTGCTTGCAGTCTCAGGCATGTTACGTATATCAGAGGGTTTGGCCATCTCCTGCTAGCATATACTCGTTCAAGTCTATGCAGCTGACAAACTGGTGTTGACATACGTATGGCGCCTCTCGCCTCTCGTTTGGAAGAGGTCTTGTCGCAGCGAAAGGCCGAAACAGTGGCACGTCGGTTCTTCCTGTGGGTTGACGCAGGTGTTCCTGCTCTCGAAGTACGTGGACAAGTGCGTGGAGTACAGCCGGCCGCTATCGAAGGACACCTACGTTGTGAAGAAGAAGCGGCCGTACCACAGGTTCACGCTCGAGCACGACGGGGAGATCGAGCGCCACGTGGCCGCCGCTCTGGAGCAAGACCCCGAGGTCTCCCTGAAGGGCAACACCTTCTGGCAGGAGGCGGAAGTGTCGCTCGGCATCGGGCACCCCTGGTCGTCCATCAAGGACCGCTACATGAAGCATCTGAGGCCGGAGATCGAAGCGCGCGCAGAACAAAACAGGGGGGAGCCAGCGGGTGCTGTCAGGCGCGGGGCGGCGCCAGGCAGCGGCGGCGGCGGCAGGCAGCTTCCAGCAGCTATGCGACCGCCAGCTGGGCAGCTCCGAGAAGAGGCTGGGGAGGGCGGCACCAGCAGCAGCGGAGAAGGGCAAGCTTCAGAGGGAGCGCCGCAGGATGACAGCTGGCAGCCAGCGAGGGCGGCAGAGGTAGGCGGGGACAGGAGGGGCTCCGATGGGCTCTCAGGCGGAGAGGCTGCTGCTGCTGCTGCCAGCCGGGATCCGCGCGCACGAAAGAGGCAGGCAGCGCGCTCGCCAGCCTTGGAGACTCAGCCTCAGTTCGACACGCGGCCCCGATATAGAGCAGCAGATGCGGAGCAAGCGGGGCCGCCCGCAGGGAGGCGCAGGGATGTGGCCAGAGGCGCGGGTGGCCAGAGGGGCGGCAGCCGTGAACTTGCGGGGGCGGCTGGTGGCGCCGGGCCATCGCCCCGCGGCCGGCAGAAGCAGGCCTTGCATGTCGACCTCCACTTTGACGGTGACGTGCGCGTGTCCGTGCGGGGTGATGGCGCACCTGGAGTGGACAGCGAAGAAGGAGGAGGAGGGGTTGTGGATGCGATGCAGGAGGCAGCAGCAGCAGGAGTGGCAGCAGCAGGGGGAATTGTCAGGGCTGCTCTTGCTCACCAGGGCTCTGATGGCACAGGCGAGGGGCGAGAGGGGGCAGTGCAGGGAGGAGCTGCTGGGGGAGGTGGCGCGCATGCTTCTGAGACGCGCGGGGGAAGTGGGGGTGCTGGGGGTGGGGACCGCGTGGAGCCCTCAAGGAGGCAGCGGGCAGAGGTGCCGGCCAGGTCAGCGCTAGGTGGCGGCAGTGACCACGGCGATGGTGTGCCGGAGCATGCCGGGGACGAGAGAGGCGGCCATTCTTCTGGAGAGGAGGGTGGGCGGGAGCAGGGGCCGTCGCCTTTGCCGCGTAGAGAGGGGGGGCACGTTACGAGGAGGAGGCGCAAGGTGCGCACATGTGGCGCCTTTGCCATCGTCGAGGAGCGACCTGGGTCGGAGGGCGAGGACGGGCTCGAGAATCCGAGGGAGGCGAAAAGAAGCCGTAGCGGGCCTGGGGAGGTGCCTGCTGGCAGCGACGCAGAGGCTGAGCAGGAGAGGGCCGGGCCCCGAGGCCAGGAGCACAGTCCTGCGGGAGCAGAGCTTGCGGGGCTGCAGCCGCGGCAGCTGCAGCGCCTGCAGGAAGTGGTCACGGCTGTGGCCCTGCTGATGGATATGGTGAGGCCTGCTCTTCTTAGCCTGCTTGTATCACTGTCAGCCCTGCACCTGGCACTCCCCCACCTTGCGGCTCAGGGTGGTTATACTGTGCGTATTAAGGTAAGACTTTCTCCTGCTGTGTGTCTGCAGGTGCCTGTTTAGAAGCCTCTCTGAGTGGGCATGCTCTCTTGTTGCAGTTGTGTGCGGCAGTGATGCTGCAAGGTAACAGCGGAATCAGCACTGGGAGAGGGGTAGGCTGACAAGGTGTTGGTCCTGACTTGTGGTTGACAAGACGGGGGCCTCCTGGGAGGAAGTGATGAAAGCTCTGGAAGACACATCGTCGGACTACCCAGCTACTGTGGCCCTTCTTCGAGCATCTAAGAGCACAGGTATTGCTTCTGCTCGTGGGGTGGGTCTGCTGTGCCTCTTCAGCAACTGTTGCCCTAGGGCCTCAACAATCGATTGCTGTCCCTGCTGCTGCTACTGCTGCTGCTGCTGCTACTGCCGATGCTGATGCCGATGCTTAGCTTGACAAGAAGTTTGCTAGATTTGATGAGGGTCAAGGCGTCGTGTAGGGTCGAAATAGTGGCGAGAGCAGTCTCAAGGGCTTGCTCGCTGACTGGCGGTGGCAATGGTGGTGGTGGTGGTGATGCTCCCTGCGAGGCAGCTGGGGTGAGGGCGGATGCGCTGAGGCCGTGGAGCCTCAGGGAGGACCGCGTTTTGCTGGCGCACTTCAGAGGCGACCGCGGCGGCAATCTGCGATTGCCCACTGACAAGATCGTGGCCGTCCGTGGTCAGCGGAGTGTGGACCTCCGCCTCCAGTTCTTGACAACTGGCATCCGAGAGCCCAGCTTGTGAGGGACGGGGTGCAGTTGGGAGGAGGCTGGGGCAGCCATCTATTCCTATGTAGGGAGTTGTGCACATTGAGGAATGGACGGTCGTGCTTAGATGATTGTACATACTTTGAAAGTAGAGCGGCTCTGTACAGAAATGACCTGCAGTTGGCATGTTGATTCCTTCAGATGTGTAGTGTCTTAGAAGGAGGTGAATGAGGGTGTAGCCTTTATGGGGCATGCAACGTGCCGAACGGGTGTAGTTGTGAATTTGCTGATATCGATCTGTACAAGCTAGATGCAGGAGATCATCAAATAAAAATACCCCCCTCTCCGTCATTTGGGTTGGCACCCCTATTTACCTCGTTTGATAAGGAGGGGAACGAGATAAACGGTGATGTAAGACAATTGTTTAAACAATTGCCTTGACCATGTTACCCAGGAGTAGTCACTCCTCCAGTCCTATGTTTTGTCTGCCGCAAGAATCATTCTCAGTTGTGCAGCGTGATTGTAACTATGAGAGGTTGAGACATGCGCCTCAGCAGTGGACCTCCATGGGAACCATTTCCTGAGGCATTCACGCTACAATACCCACAACTATATCCGTGCAAAGTGCTTCTTAGACTATGAACAGATGTGCAGGTGTGGTCACCTGTAATCAGTGTATGTAAATAAACGAGTTTGCTTCTTGACTGCAATGGCAAACAGTTCGAATAATAACACCTATATCTTGTGAGGTTGTGGTGGATACCAAGTGGGTGCGCAGTATGGAGTCTTCTTTTTTCCTGCTCTTGCACGTAAATACACATTGGGATCAAGTGGTAGCATGGTGACGTCTTCAAGTGTCAACACGTGAAGGAATGCATTGATTGGCCCTCTCACATCCATGTGAAGGTAATCTTGATATAAACTGATGGCTGCTAGTAAATAGGAAAATGAACTCAAATAAACACCATAGACCCGACTCATGTCACTGATTAAGCGATTCATCTATTCCCTCTGCTTCTTTCATATATAAAGTGATGAGCTGCTTAATTTGTGTTGAGCCCCCACAGTCGCGTAAGTTCTGACATGTACTGGTTGCTGCTTATATCACTGAGACAAGATGCCGAGCATGCACGTACCTCCTGATGCACGTACCGTCGAACACTCTTCCTACGGCTCTGCATGCCTTGCAGATGGACTGCCTTCCTGCAAGGGCTAACAGATACTGCACTTGGCCGAGTGTCTGGAGGAGCAGCGCAGCGGTATGAAGGAGGCTGCGACCATGTCTGACAACCAAGGCATTGAGGTACTGTTCATGCAACGAGGATGCCAAGAATGCCGGGCACGTCAATCCCTCGAGTGTTCACACTTGGTCCTGCTCCTGTGGCTATGCATTTCGGGTTTGGAGGGCAGAGCTGATGCGAAAGATCTCGCAGCTGAAAGCATGTACGTGTGCACGGTGAAAGTGGGCTTCTCTTTCACAATAAGGGTCGCGAGTCAAGTCCACCAAGGCTGCACAATGCACAAGGAGCAGCCCCTTCACTTAGCTGGCTTGCAGTAGCCTAACTTTTTTTTTGGGAAAATGAGTGCAAGCTATAGCTGATGCAACTGCCGTCCCATGTAAGAAAAGCAACTGGAGCACTCGCCAGAGTTTATGTGTCAAGGACAGAGTCTTTCTTACGATGGATGCTCGCGATCATCTGACTCTGATGATCTTATAGGCACCCCATTTCCATTGACATCTGTCTCTAGCTCTAAGCGCACGCCGGCGGAGTGAGGTTTTAGTCGCTCTCCGAACAAGTCCTCAGAGATCTGCCCATCCTGGGCTTGCTCCTCCCCACCACCTAGCTCTACTCGTTGTCGTCCAGCAGCTCGTGACGCATTGCTGTCCCTGACAGACGTTGCTGCTGCCAATGCGCTAGGAGCAGAGGCAGCAGAGCCCTCGCGAGCCTCAGAGGAGGAGGACGCTGCCTCCTTCACACCGGCCCTGGCGGCTTCGCTGCTCTCTCCGCTCGGCTGGGCCCCCGCATCCATTGCTGCTCCTGCTGCTGGCTTCGAGCCCGACCACGAGCCTCCGGCGAAGCCTGACCCGGCAGGCTGTGAGTCGCCCAGCAGGCCGCCATACAGGCCGGGGGACCTCACGCTGCTGAGGTACTGCTTCAGCTTGTCAGTCACTGCAGGCGAGGACGAGGACGCGGCGGAGGCGTCCTTTCCCTGCTGCGGCCCTCCCTTGTCCTGCTGGCCCTGGCCCTTGCTTTTGGGGATGATGGTGGTCTGCACCAGCGAGTCAAACTTGCCCACCAGGCTGCTGCCCTCCCGCACCCCGATTGGGCCGGGCTCCGTGCTCACGTCAGCGCCATCCGAGACGCCGACCACGACTGCCAGCTCGCCACCGTACTGGTCCGAGAACGACACGCGCGCCGTCTTGGCCCTCTTGCTCGGCCGCTGGCCCCCCTCCCCCTCGCTGCTGTCCTCGCTCTTGGCGCTACTTCTGCCCCTGGCCTCCTGGGAGGAGGCCAGCCCGGGGGTGGCCGGGCTCGGCACCCCCAGACGGTTCAGTATAGTGTTGTACGCCAGGACCGCCGCCGGATCTGCAGGGTCGGGCGGCGCAGGAAGCTCGGCGGGGGGCGTCGCGGCGGCGGGCGCTGACGAGTGCGCCGCGGCGGGAGGAGCCTTGCGGAGCACATAGGTGCGCGTGGAGGCTGCGAAGCGCAGCGATTGGCCGGCTTCCAGCTCCACGGGGACGTCCTTCTTGAGGCGCTCGTTGGACACGAAGGTGCCGTGCACGGACCCCATGTCGATGACGAAGACGCTGCTCCCTCCGCTCGCACGCACGCACGCACGCACCACATGGGGAGCCGGCAACCCTGTCAGTGACTCATGCTTGTCTGTCCCGCTGCCCGCCCAGGCCCATGTGCCTGTGGCATATGATGGCACCTAGTTGATGTTTGACAGAATGCTGCTGGGTCAAGTGAAACACTCCTCCCTCCCACTACCTCCCTCCTCCCTCCGCCCTCCTCAGCAGAACCAGATGTTCTGAGTTGCAGCGGGACAATGACTGCCTGTCACCTCGCAGTGTTGCATGCAGCGCACTGATATGCCCACACGCGACATGCCTCTGGCGCAATCTGACAGGGGCATGCTGTCCCAATCACGACGAATCAGCAAGCACGAATATCGGCGTCCCCGTACCTCCCATTCTTGTGGTGCACGACTGCAGCGTGTTGCCGCGAGACGGAGGGATGGTCGAGCACAAAGTCGCAAGTTGCCGCTTGGCGCCCAAAGACAGCTCGCTTCCGCTCAATGGGGACGCTGTCCACTGCTACCCCGTCCTGATGGCACACAGCGGACAGGTGTCGCAGAATGCTGTGAGTAATTGTGGATCAAAGGTGACCCTTCTCCAAACCCAATGGATGCTTTGCGACAACCAGCTTTCCTCTTTATGGGGGGGGGGGAAAGACAGCCACAAGGTACACGAGACTTTGACCGGCATGTCTGCTAAGAGGATATGAAAGCACATAGCAGCTCACAAGAGGAATCATAATCTCAGAGTACGAACCAGAAGTGACATGCATATAGTGCCTGTAAGTGATGTTTGCAGCAGTAGCCTTAAGCAACCATCGCATGAAGAGGCCACCAACATGACTTTAACAGTCTTAGGTACCTTGATGACTTCCAGGACGTAAGCGCCAGGCCTCGGATCTGTCGCCCATTCTGGTGGTTGCCAAGTAGATGCACCGCCACCAGCACTGGCAGACTGTCCAGTTGGGATGCTACCATTAGCAGCTGCCCCTGAGGATGGTGCAGTGCCACGAGGCTGTGGAGGTGCCGGCTGAGGGGGAGGACGAATGGATGAAGATGAGGCCGTGACATTGAATGGCTCAGCAGATTCTGCTTTTTTGAAGCGATCGAGCGATAATCTATTCAACATTTTGGTCGCATTAAATTGTGAGCGCTACATGCATGCCACAGACTACCTATGAAGCGGATAGTGGATGACAATCATGACTAAGCGGACCTCACGGTATCCCACCACTACAAACAATAAGCATGAAAGTTGTGCTCAGGTCTTGTGACTACTGTCTCTTACTCCTTACTTAACGAAACTACAGCGTGGGGAAGACAGCTTTGACATAACCTCTGACATTCGATTAAGTTATCAATGTGCTATTTTAGTGGTGTCAGAGGGGCACAGCCATGACATGGTTCAGTGCAATTCAGTGAGCATAAAATACAACATATTATACATGCATGATGAGAAGATGTGACGATGAAGGCCATTTTGTTACCTTGCTGACATTCTGCGTTTGCCGTGACTGCGCGCGTGCGACACCCGTGCGACATTTATCCGGATATTACAAGAAATGCGAAGGGCTTGCCCTCCGTGTCACACACTCCCCCCCCTTCTCACCCAACATTAGTTTCTTATATCCTCCCCCACTTCAGTCTAACTGCTAAGTGACTTACCAATTTCCGTAGTACATTCTCGTCATTTGGACTCCCTACAGCAGACGAGCATTTGCGTTTCTCCTGCAGGTGTATAGTCCAAGTCAATTGAGTAGCAGAAGGGGTGCTGGGAGCTCCTCTCCAATTTGCCGTGCAGCTGCATAACACGTTTGCATAGTGATGGCGAAGCTTGAAGCCTCATATGCATGCCTGCCAGCCACTCAGCGTGGAAGAGGAATTCTCATTGGTGGTGACCCGGACAAGTCCTGGATTTCGTACTGCAGTGGTAAATCTGTCATCTTGAGGAGCTTAGAAGACCCACGCCTCTGCGACGTCTATACAGAACACTCGTACAATACTACAGTAGCAAGGTTCTCCCCCAATGGAGAGTGGGTCGCGTCAGGAGACGTGTCGGGCCAGGTTAGAGTGTGGGGCCGAGGAGGCGAACATAAATTGCGGTTTGAGATGAGGGCTCTGGCCGGCAGTATAGACGACATGCAGTGGTCTGCTGACGGGCAGCGCATTGTGGTATCTGGAGACGGGAAGGGCTCCCAGCTGGTCCGAGCCTTCATGTAAACATATCTCCCGCTTCTTCTCACGTGCAAAGCCTACTCATTCTTTTTCAGAAAATGATACAGATGTGCACAGCGATGGCATCTGAACAACTTGTGACTCGAGAGATGCACAATCATGGCCTCTAAATTTTCAGCTTTTCGCGTTCCTCAATCTCTACCTGGATGTTGTTGCCCTTGAGATATCACCTGGTTGCCCGAAGCCACCCACCTCCATTTCTCAGCTACATAGGATGACTCTCCATGACGATAGTAATTAGAGATCGATGGAGGATGAGAATTCTGTGGGCCACATGGCAGGCCTCCGGCTTCTATGCGACATGCCGTGACTGCGGCCGCCCCCAGACATATGTGCCTCTCTGCATCACGAGCACCCCCACTGTTGCTGTGAGGGGAGGGGGAGGGAGAGGGGGCGAGGGAGAGAGTTGTAAGAGACCTGGTAACGGCAGGATTGGAGGGACATGCAAATAGTCATTAATGGGCGTCGGTGCCGCCGCAGTGTGCGTGCATGACGAGCTGCCACGGGCTGCCACGTGTCATGCGTGCGCTTGCATGCAGGTGGGACTCGGGGTCCAACGTGGGCGAGTTTGAGGGCCACTCCAAGCGGGTGCTCAGCTGCTCCTTCCGCCCCACCCGGCCCTTCCGCATCGCCAGCTGCGGAGAGGACTTTGGCGTGAACTACTACGAGGGGCCCCCCTTCCGTTTCAAGACCTCCCACAGGTGAGGTGTGCCCTCCATCCATCGCAGCTCCCGCTGGGCTGCCCTCTGTGCCGCTCATGGTTAAACTATACACCTGGCTGTGCTGCTGGCATGCTTCTGTGTGGTGTGTGTGTGTGCGTGTTAGCGCGTGTGCACGCGTGCCCGCACATGACCAACCTCCTGCCTGCCTGCCTGCCTGCCATGGGCTCGTCCTCTCGTTTCCGTTGACAACCTGCTCTCCCACTCCACTCCACCTCCCGCACTCGCCGCCCCTTGCAGCTGGTGCTATTTGTCTGCCTGCCTGTGTGGCGACTGCCTGCGTCTGGCTTAGAGTGGTCTTGAAGGGGGGGCAGGGAGAGGGTGTGATGTGGTGGCTCATGGCTGGCTCCTTCCTCCTTCTATCTGTTTGATTTTTTTTCCCCGGGAGGAGGGCGTGTCAGAGAGCACACCAACTTTGTGAACTGCGTGCGCTACTCGCCTGATGGCACGCGCTTCATCACCGTCGGATCGGACAAGAAGGGCATCCTGTTTGACGGGCAGACGGGGGAGAAGCTGAGCGAGCTGGCGCAGGAGAACGGCCACACAGGCAGCATCTATGCCGCCAGCTGGAGCCCCGACGGTCAACAGGTGGCATTTGTTCAACAGCACCCCCTGCCCAGCTCCAAGCCTCCCTCCCTCCTCCCGTACTTGCGGCATGATTGTCTCTGTGAAGCGCTTGACTCGTGTTTCTAAGGTAGACACCCGTGTTGTTGATTTTTAGTGCATGTCGAGGTGTGTGGCTGTGCTTGTTGCGCCCGCCATCTCGATGGTCAATGCAGCGAAGGGGGTGCACCCATTGTTGGATGGCCACGCCACACAAGTGTATACCTCGGGTGGTTGCCACAGCTGAAGCGGTGTGCATGCAATTGATGGCATTGCGCTGGTGGTGGTGCTGGGGTGGGAGTGGGTTGGGCCGGGGGGGGCGGGGGGCGGGCAGGTGCTGACTGTGTCGGCAGATAAGACTGCAAAGATCTGGGACATGGCTGCTGACGGTTCGTCGGGGAAAGTGAGCACCACCTTCTCGTTCGCCGAGCGGCCCTCCGTGGACGACATGCAGGTGCGCCCGCATGCCCGCCTGCCACTTGGCTGCTCGTGTAGCCTTCCTTGGGAGCTGGCTGGTTGCATGACCCCCCCTTCCTCCTCCTGCCCTTCCTCCTGCCCTTGCCCGCCACACCCTGAAGGAAGCTGAGCATGCAGCACCTCCTGCTTCTGCTCCTCCGGGTGCTTACGGCTGCGCGTCCTCCCGCTCCTGCTCCTTCCCTCTCCTGGCTGCTCGCAGCAGCTTGGCTCAGCCCCTTTCCGCTTGAGTGACCCCCCCGTTGACCTCAAATGACGTCAGTTGCCCTCCGTGGTGAGGGAGCCAGCGCATAGCCCCTTCGCCCGCGAGGAGCTCATGCTCATATCTCCTCCAGCTGGCGCCACTGTGACGGGGTGCTGCCCTTTCCCTCCTCTTTCAGTTGCCAGTCTATTTCTCGGAGGGCCCCCCCAATTCTAGCCGCCAGCATGTGGCCTTCTCTTGCCCCCTGTCGCCACTGAATCAAGCCAGCTCTGCGTCGCTTTGGGGCGTTGGGCCGCTCTCGCAGGTGGGCTGCCTGTGGCTGCCCGGCCACATCATCACCGTGTCTCTCAGCGGCAGCATCAACTACCTCTCCTCCTCCTCCCCCGCGCTCCCCCCCAGAGTCCTGGTAGGCCACAGCCGGAACATCACAGCCCTGACTCTGGCCCAATCTGATGGTGCCAGCGAGCTCTACACAAGCAGCTACGACGGCGTGGTGGTGAGGTGGCGCATGGGCGAGGGAGCCCTGGGAAATATGGGCGGCAAGGGCCACAGCGGCGCCGTGAAGGCCATGGCTGTCGGAGGAGGGCACCTTGTCACCTGCGCTCTCGACGACACCGTACGGCACCCCCCCTCTTTCCTCCCATCCCATCCCCTCCCCTGTCCTCCCTCCCCTGCCCTCCCTTGCTTGCTCCCTCCCTTCCACCAACTTCCCTTTTCCCTCTACCCCTTCCGCCACTTCTGGGTCCGCTCTCTCCAGTCATGCCACATTTCTGAAACATCGGCTGCACTTGCTGGTGGGATGAATGAGAGGTGCCAGATGGTACACTTCCATGGGAGTATCAGCGACATGGCATAGGGAGGGACTTGGGGCAGTGACAAATCTAGCAACGAGAGGATCTGCCGCTGTGCTGACACGCTCAAGTGCGTGCGCCTCTATGGCTCTAATCTTTGGGGTCTTGTTTGAGAGTGGGTGCCAATCATGCCCCCCAGAGTCCTGAGGGGGTTTCTGCTGACGTGTCACATTGGTCTTCAGGTTGGGGGGGGGGAGAGGGGGCATAATGTGCAGGCAATGAGGATTACAGGGGATCTAACACCCAAACGAGCGCACCCGCCCCCTGCGCCACTCTGTGTTGTGACAGGTCCGACGGAGCAAGCTGCCAGCGGAGCAGTACAGCGACACGGAGCCCACTGCGCTTGGAGCGCAACCGCACGACCTCTGCGTGGCCGCATCCGCGCCTGAGCTTGCCATCGTTGCAACCGCGAAGGGCCTGGTCCTCATGCGAGGCTCCGAGAAGCTGTCGAGTACCGCTCTTGGCTACGACGCCACGTCGGCAGCCTTGTCGCCAGATGGCGCCGAGGCGGCTGTTGGCGGCTCGGACGGCAAGCTGAGGATATACAGGGTCAACGGCGACAGCCTCGAGGAGGAAGCGGTGCTGGAGAAGCACCGAGCAGCCGTTGTGATCGTGCGCTACTCTCCCGATGGCTCCATGATTGCCTCCGGAGACCAGAAGCCCGAAGCTGTTCTGTGGGACAGGAGCTCGAGAGAGGTACAAACCACCCCATGCCCTTTAAGCCACTTCTTCTTTATATCGCTTTCAGAGTAAGGGCATCATGAGCTGATATCTTGCAAAGAACCATATTCTACGCTTGTTTCGTCTAATTTTTACTACATATTCATCTTTCAACGCCCCTCTTTCAGCACTGTAGTTTGTGGTGGCGCTTGCTGGGTGTTCTCAGGTGAAGGTGAAGAACATGCTGTACCACACGGCCCGCATCACGTGCTTGGCGTGGGCACCGGACAGCCAACATTTTGCAACAGGCTCAGTGGACACCAGTGTAATCGTGTGGGACGTCAACAAGCTGGCCTCATCTCGGCTGACTATTAAGGGCGCCCACCCAGGAGGCGTCAGTGCGCTAACATTCATAGACAACAGCACCATATTGACGGGCGGGGATGACGCGTGTCTACGCACATGGGCACTCCCAGTATGAGGTATCTTTTAAAGATCTACACACACCAGAGCTTCTAAGGTGAGGTGCTTTAGAAGGCAAGAATCAGATTTTGTAAATTTTGCGCGTAGGAAAAGTTCTCAGGAAGCATTTACGCAAAAGATCAAGCTTCTGACGGCTTCCTCATCCCTAAAGCTCCAGCTCTCTTTTACCTAGCTTCTTGCAGGAGCTGCGGGTGACACAAAAAGGCTGCGCACCACTTCCATTACTGCTTGGAAAGCGTAGGGAGAAAGTGCCCAGGTGTTAAGCTTGCTGGCAGTCATGAAGGCTTGCTATGAGCAAGAGAATACTAGTTCCAAAGCAATGTGCTGGAGCAAGTAACAGCCATATCAGATAGTAACGAAGTTTTTTTCCATGATTGGCACCAATGATGGTGGACTGTCCAGTTAAGGTGGTGGAGATTCTCTAAGGATGTCGTAGACAATATCATCTATGGTAAAGCCTAACACCTTCATCATGTCTTTGACTCGAGCATCAGGGTTGGGATGCTTCTGCGCTCTCAGCCATTCGTAAACAGTGAAGTACTTCTTCATTCCAAACAGCTCCATCGCCTCAGGGTTGTAGACGATCCCCATCTTTCTGCTCATCTGTAAACGAAACGAGTTCAAGATTCAGTTCTACGGACTGCAACCCCCCAGGACAGTGACAGGGACTTGCCTGCAAAGAATGTCTTAGAAGTGATCTTCATCAATATACCCAAACGGTTCAATTGGTCCACTCTCTTTTGTACTTAAACACAACACGAACGGGCATACACATTAGAAACGAGGACAGCAAGAGCCGCTTGCAACTGCTGCAGCTGCAGCATAAAGTGATGATAAATGCCTCCCGTGATCCATGACAATGCAGCAGCGTAGGAATGAATGAAGAAAGAGGATGCACCTGATGGGGAACCAGCATGGCAGCGTAGCGCGCCAGCTCGCCAGCTCGCCAATCAAGTACAGCTGGCAACCACGGATATGCTGTGTCCAGCCTCACGAACCAGACACGCACATCTGGTAGCTCGGAGAGCTCTCTGGGATCTAGTGGGTCGTCTCTCGTGTAATTGATTGTGAATCCTACGGTGCTGTCTAGGAGGTCCCTTATGTTTCCCTCCGGCTCTGACACGTTATCACCTGCTCTGCACCCAGCCCCAAACCATCCCGTAGAGTTCTGAACTATACTCTCAATGAGATCAGAACTGTCACCTCCAGGTAAGCTCGTGCCAGACGAATTGATTCCATGTGTCGATGCATCCTTGAACCAGAAGTTGAAGTCATACAGCAAGACTTCGTTCAAACAACGGTTCCAAGTGTTGCAAGTAGCAAGTGCACAGAAAGTAGCAAAGTTCTTTATCTGCTTCACACGTCTGTATATGTATGTTATGCACTCGAGCCATCAGCCACCATCAACCTTCGCATCACGCATGTGTGGCACAAATTGTCAGAACAAAACCCGTCTAGTAGGATATGCAGCACGCACGTACAAAACTCACACTCACCTACTCGTGCGACAAAGGACCGCAAGACTTCATGTGCAGCTGTCAAGTCGATGTCCCGGATCATCTTGTTGTCAATGGTAATCTCAAAGCGACCACTTGTAGGAGGAGGGCTTGGCGATATATCCTCACTTACTTCATGCCACATGCAGTAGAATAAATATGTTAGGGAACCATAGATACTTCTCTTCTGTAGTTCAAAAGCACAATCTTCAGCAGCCAAAGCTGTAACTGCTGTGGCTAACTTCCTCATCAGAAGTACTCAAGCTCACAAATTTACAGTTTAGAAGAAACATATAGACGCAGACATCACTACCTTCGTCATCCAAGCTGAAGTCGAAGTTGCCCTGTGCAGCTCTGAGCTGCCGATGAGTGGGGTCAGCACGAGTTAACAGTGCTGCAACTTGACAAGGCCTACTTGCAAATACCCTGTGAGATTGCTTACAACTCCTTGGGCACTGCTGACCAGCGCTGCAGATTAAGTTTTGAGATACTACGTGTTTAAAGACCTGGCCAGGGTATACAAGAGTCATAGAATTTTGGTTTGCGAATGACAGGCATTTATGACTCTTAGAAAGATCAAGCGAAGCAAGAGAACACAGTCGCTGGGGTGCACAAATAGTGGCCATTGTGGGAGGTACTTTGTCGTAAATAGAGCCAAGATCAACCTTGCTGCTTATTTCAGATACTGAGAGGATCCATCGCGTGAACGAACGAGGGCTCTCCACACTTGAATGCTCATGGTGAGTGGCTTAATACGTTTCACGAGTTCTAAAGAGTGTACGTATCTCAATGTTACCTAGTGTTCTCTGTACGTTTGGAGCGCCTTCGTTCTAGTGTCCATGTTTCTACGAGTTTAAATTCCTGTCATCACTCAGAATCGTCTCGTCCACACGATTTAGCCGCTACTAAATAATTTACACAACCTGTAAAAGCTTACAGCAATTTCCACCAATTTAGAGATGTTATTAAAGTTGTCTCAGCCTGTCTCAGCCGACCCCAATCAACCCCAACAGTCCCCGAGGTTCCAGAATGGCAACAAGGTGCAAGAGAGTCAACGGTCCACGGCACATAGGTCAAGCAAGAGAAGCGGACAGGTAAAAGGTACAAACCATCACAAAACCCGTTCGCTCGTACAATATGGTGATTTTTCGCACAAGTTCGTGACTTCTTTGTGACAAAATGATTATTGACTCGCTTCCTTGTTCAAACCAGTTCAAACCTGGTTCAAACACATTCAAACCAATTCAAACAATACTACATTGAATGCATGCAGCTAGGCTTTCACACGTGACTACTTTGATCATCGGATGTGCCGCTGATTTAGCTCTCTTGGCCCAGCAATATAAACGTACGTTTTAGACATTCGCTTCGCAGCCTAAAAGTATCAGGACTGCTCGACATCCCCTCGTGAGCATATGAAGGAGCTGCACGGACATGTTAGCAGTCTTTCGAGCTTTGAGACAAAATCGAGGGCGATATCTTACCATGTGCATGCTTGAAGGTCTACTCAGTGGTAGAAGGCTTGCGCAGGCATCCTTCCGGAGTTGGGAGTTTCGTGACCATAGGCTTCAGCCTCAAGGTTATGACAAATATCACCAGCGTAATGTTGCTGAAGCGCTATAGCGAGCACGCGTTTAACAGGTAGAGTTAGTAAGTCTATGATCCGTTTGTACGCTTCCTTATTTATTAGCGTGGGCTCATAGACGAGATCAGGGATTTTACTTCCGGACATGAGTCATCCACCCTTCAATTTGCAGCAGGTTCCTCGTCAGTATCCCGCTTATGACCCCCCTTCTTACTTTGACGACCCTTCTGCCCGTAATCCTCATCAAGCACGTCTCGGACTTGGTGAAGAGCCAGCACCTCGCTATGTCCCCAGCCCCGTTCAACTACATGGAGCCGGCTTGAAAGTTCCAAGCTCAGAGGATGGTTCTGCTTTGTTGCAACTCCTGCAACATAAGAACTTATCTCGGGGAGATGTCAACCTGCTGGCTCGCAGCAACATTGACAATATAGCTCCTCAGGGTAGACTTTCACCATTGGGGTTGATGTCAAGCGGAGGCGCTGCTCATGAGGGAGGCCTGTGGCATCTTCCAGACCCTGCTGTTGCAGCAGTAGGTCCTAGCTATCCGACACAGCTGGCTACTCCGGGGCCTCTCCCAGCTGCCTTGCCTCCTTATGGGCTACCTGGTCATGCTCCAAGTATAGGTGGCGCCTTGGCATCTTATTTGGCAACTCAAGGGACAGGGCAAATTTCTGCATGGGATATGCATCCTGTACCCACTGGTTTTGGTGGACTACCTTCTTATGGGGGGCCTTTGCATCCGCCGCATTTTCCTGGTAGTAATTTCAGACAGGCTGGAGCACTTGCGGGTGAGTACTTACCAAATGCAGCAGTTCTTGCCAAAAGGCAGCAGTACGAAGCTGCACTCAATCACAGGCAGCAGCTTGAAGAGCAGCAGCAGCAGCAGTTGTTCATAAAGCAGCAAAAGGAACTGTTATTCTTTCAGATGCAGCAGCAGCAGCAGCAACAACAACAGGTTCAGCAGCAGCAGCAGCTGCTGCTCCTGCAGCAGCAACAACAAGCTCAGCAGCAGTTGCAGCAGCAAGAGGTTCAGCAGGAGCAGCAGCAGATGCAGCAAGAACAACATTGGCAGGGTTCTTCAGAGGTGCATGCAGATGGCCAGCATGTGGTGTCAGAACAGGGGAGTGCGAGGCCTTCCCTGAGCGGGTCTGAGCTCCTGAGCCTTCTGCAGGGCTCCAGGTCTCGCTCCATGCCAAGGCCCCAATCCTCCTCAGACACTCAGACGCATGCCAAGCCAGCAGATGCAACAAGCCTTGAAAACCACAACTCTGAGCAGGACAGCCAATATGGAGCATTCGCATTCGGTACAGGTCAACCTCTCGAGGCCGGCAAGGAGGGTGCGGGGAGAGGAGCAGTTGCTCATGGACCCATCGGGCCCCCCAGTAAGCAGCCCCAGACCCAAGCAGCAGCAGCAGCGGCAGCATCTTGGCTGGGCGATTCCCCCTCCGCGCACTCCTTTGGGCCTCTCTTTGGGGTTCCCCAGCAGCTGCATGCTGGCCATCCACCAGGGTTTCCAGACGCCAGAGATCGTATCTTCAACCCAGGAACTGCCCCTCTTCCTCCCGGGCCGCTTGCTGCTTCCTCCTCTAGCCCTGGCCCTGGCCCTGGCCCTGCTGGCCTTCTTGGGCTCGGCGCCGTTGGGGGGCTGAGCCAGGACCCGGACACTGATCAGGGTGGTGCTCTGAGCTCGTCTGTCAACGGCAGTGCAAGCCGTGCGTCCGCCACCGGCGCTAATCAGAGAGGCTTGCAGGATGCCATCATGGCAAGGCAGCTGGACCCCCCACCCTTGGAGCCGCCGCCGCCTGCTTTTGCCAGCAGCTCGGATCAGATCTTCAGCGGGAGGCCCAAGGGGGGGAGGGGGGGGAACGCCAGCAGTCTGGGCCCACCCGGCCCTGCTGCTCATCACCTTCAGGAGCAGCAGAGTCCTGTAAGCGGCAGGGCTGTGGGGCGGCCTGCCCGCGCTTCCTCCTCCTCCGGCGCCCCTCCTGGGCCAGCTGTCGCACCTGCGGCATCCGATGGGAGGCCTCTGGCAGGCGCACCGAGGAGGAACTCGGGCGGCACAGACCCACTTCTCATGAAGAGGCAGGGGGGAGCGACGGCAGCCAAGCCAGCATCTGGTGATCAGAGGGCCCCCGCGAGTGACAGATCAGCAGCAGTGCCTGGGGAGGGCGGCCACAGCGGCCCCGCCAGCCTTGCTGAGCTGGCAGAGCCACGGGGAGCTGGCATGTGGGCACCTGGAGGCCCTCTGGCGCCTAATTGGGGGGAGGAGGGGCTGCCAACGGACCAGGCGGGCGGTACGATGGGGGGGCAGAATGGAGGAGGCCCCCTCCTGAGAGACGAGGGCAAGGGCCATGGCAATGGCAGCGCCAGCCAAGGGCATGAGGGCAGCAGCAAGTGGACACCGAGACCCATGGAGGTGCCAGCATGGCTGCTGACTCAACCTGAGGCTGCCGGCCAGCATGACAGTGAGCACGGCCAGCACAATGCCGGCGCTGGCCTTGTGCTAGCCCAGAATGGCCAGCCTCATGCTCGTGCTCAGGCTTCAGGTGAGGGGAGGAGCCTAGAGGTCTCCTTGGCGGAGGAGCTGCAGGTGCCGCCGCTGGCATCGCAGATTGACCGGCCGGTGACCGTGGATGCCCTCAGCTCGGAACCGGGCGACGCCATCCTGCAGGCCAAGCGCCAGGTGGCTGCGCTGCAGGAGCAGCAGGAGCTCCTGAGTGCAGCTGAGCTGGGCGAGTTGAGCCTTGGTGGCGAGAGAGGGGAGCAGCAGCAACAGCAGCAGCATGGGGCTGGCAATGGCGGCACCTCCATCTGGGACCCTGTGGATCACGCAGCTGCGGGCAAGAGAAGCAGCGGCGGGGACTCATGGCCCCAGCGGGGCGGCCTGTCGCGCGCTGTCAATGGCTTCATGGGTGGACAGGTGGCGGTTGCGCAGCAGCTGGAGGAGCGCAGGCCTGAGGCAGGTGGGCCATCTGATCGAGCTGAGAACGCGAGAGAAGCAGCGGAGAGCCAGTTGGTAGTCCAGCCAGGTGGCATTCAGGTGCGGCTCTCTCCCTTTGAGTGAACACCAGGGCGCAGAGAGCACTTTTGCCGGCGAGCTACTGGGCACACTCCCTTCATGCTGCATGTCCCTCTCGCGTCGTTGTGTGATTCAGCCCCCTTCGACAGCCTCTGCCAGGTACCCGCACCTGTATGGAGGCTGTCAGCAGGGCGTGCGTAGGGGATGCAGCCCATCTTCATTCTAGGCCCACTTCTTGCCAGCTGTGAGAGTAGGACTAGGATGGTGCCCCACAAAGTGTCACTATGTAACATTTGTAAGGGGCACTGGAGCTTATTCCTGTGCAGGCAGTCCTTGTATGCATCGAACACATGGTACTGGGAGTAGGAGTCGAAGGAGTTGAAAAAGCAGGAGTGAGGGAGGCAGAAGTGCTCAGGCCTACAGATGCGAGTGTGTTGCTCCCTCTCAGCATCGTGTGCACCTAAGCAAAAGGGAGCGTGTGTATGACTGTGTGTGTGTGTGTGTGTGTGTTTGTGTGTGTGTGCGTGCTCGCATGCGCTCTCGCGTGCATGTGCAGATCCCCGGCGCCCAGAAGGACAGCAGGAGCCGGCTGATCAGCAGCGAGTCCCCCGTGGGCTCCAGCTCCCCCGCCGCATTCTCGTACCCGTCGACGTCGCCCACCATGATGCGCATGGGCAGCTTCCAGGGCCGCCAGAGCCTGGACGGGGGGGGGCGCGCCCGCGGCGAGATGGAGCTCATCACGCGCAGCCTGGTGGCGCTCTGCGACTCGCTGATCCCCACGGCGGGCGAGGAGATGCGGCGGCGGCTGTTCCTGGCGCGGCTGGACCAGCTGGTCGCGCGCAGTTGGGCGCACGCGAAGCTGTTCTTGTTCGGGTCGTGCGCCAACGCGTTTGGCGTGCGCGACAGCGACATCGACGTGTGCTTGTCGGTGGACGACCCGCAGGCCTCCAAGGCCAACCTCATCGCGCGCATGGCCAACATCCTGCGCTCCGACGGCATGCAGAACGTGCAGGTGTGTGCGGGCATGGGGTGGGCTTTCTGCTACCTGAATGAGCTGCGCTGCTGCTGCTGTGTGTGTTGTGTGTGTTGTGTGTGGTTTCTGTAGTGTGTGCGCGCATGGAGAGAGGGGGGGGAGGGAGGGGGGAGGGATGCCTTTGGTGCTGGTGCTACTGGATGACCTCAAGGCCTGATCCTCGGGGGAGGGAGAGAGTGCTGGCCCCGGTCCACGCCCGCTTTACCCACGCTGGCTCTCTGATGCGCTTCACTCATTCGCATTGGACGGCAGTGCGGAGCTTCGGAAAGGCCTTCCCCAGGTTCTTCATGTGCTGCTGCTGCTGTTGCTCAGGGGCAGTCCTCGGAGCTCCTGCACTCGCGGGCTTGCGTGGCGTAGCTTGCTTAGCTGGCACCTATGCCTGCTGCCTGCTCCGTCCTTGCTGCTGGTGGACTGACGAACTCCTGGGGCGCCACAGCAGGTGCCGACAGTGCGACTGCGGCACTCGTGAACCCTCCTTATGTGCTGTGTCGCCTTTCTCCTTCCGCAGGCGCTGACGCACGCGCGCGTGCCGGTGGTGAAGTTCATGGACGCGGGCACTGGCATCTCGTGCGACATCTGCGTGAACAACATGCTGGCCGTGGCCAACACCAAGCTGCTGCACGACTACGCGCAAGTTGACCGGCGGCTGCGCCAGCTGGCGTACCTGGTCAAGCACTGGGCCAAGCAGCGCCAGATCAACGAGACATACCGCGGCACTCTCTCCTCCTATGCGTAAACTCACAAGCATATAGCCCTTCCCCCCCCCC